>OX418220.1:67526519-67834019 GCA_948455865.1 Conomelus anceps | reverse complement strand
CTTTGAGAAACTAGTTTCGGTTCTTACACCATTATCAATCTCAATAAAACTAAAAAACGTTTTTTCATATTGATAATGGTGTTACAACCGAAACTAGTTTCTCAAAGTTTTAATAAATGTGGTTATGACAATTTCGTCTTATTATTCATTATGAACGGAAAACCCCGATTCATCTGTTACAAGAATGTGTTACAGCCCTGGAATGTGATTTTCCGATTTAAATTGTTGCATTGTGGTAAAGAGAATTAGTAGACATAATTTTTATTGATTTATTTGAACCAGAAAAATTGATTTAACTGTTACATGAAAATGTCACAGCAGAGGAATGTGATGTCAAATTTAAACTGTTGATTTGTGACAAAGGGAATCAGTAAAGAATAGAGATCTCTATTGATTTATTTGAACTTAATAAACTGATTCAATAGAGAACAGAATATTAAATACTTCATAAATAAATAAGTATCGAAAGACCCGACATGAAAATCATAATAAAAATACAAAAATTTGGAAAATTGATCAGAAGTAACTCATTGGTTTAAATAACACACTGAAAGTTGTTGACAACAAATTTCTGCTGAAAAGACTGTCCTCTGCTGTAAAATCACTTCCCGGTGGTTCGGAACCCTCCTAAAACTGTAGGTCCAGCTCATCAATCATCATCATCCAATTCATTACCCACGCACAGGTCTCAGACCCTTCATCCTCCTAAACAAAAAAATTGTTGACAAACTATCTTGTTACTGCCGATATTCGAATAACTTTGAACTTATTCTGCTTGTCGTATGCCGAGATCCTTACCGATTACACCACGTACAATATAAGAGCTGTTAAACTGCTTACCAATTTCTGCTGAAAAGACACTGTTCTCTGCTGTAAAATCACTTCCCGGTGGTTCGGAACCCACCTAAAACTGTAGGTCCAACTCATCAATCACCATCATCCAACTCATTACCCACGCACAGATCTCAGACCTATGTGGGCTTCATCCTAAAAAAAATGTGCTGTTGACTCGTTTATTTGAATGTCAGCTGGAATATGAAGTGGTTTTCAATTAAACTATTTGTGTTAATTATTTTGGATGTTCCGGGGCAAATAATTATATTCTCCATTATAATAATTTTAATATTTGATCCACAAAGTCCAAAATAGATAGGGATCTAATATAGATAGACAGATAGATGAAGTACTTTATTTAGGCTTTAATTAGTGATAATATGTGGTGACCTGGCTGGCTGGGGCATGTCTGGTGTCCCAGGTGTGGTTTTAAGAGCTGCCAGGTCGCACCTAAACAAATTCCGGACTTTTAACGTGACTGATTTTATAGGGATCCCACTTAGACTTGGAGGAAGTTGTATTAAAAGTTTAGAGTCTTTAAATGTTTGCTTTATTACTTTATTAAATGTGCACTGAGGTTTGTTTGTCGGCTTGTTTCCCCTTTTTTCTTTAATTCGTTTCATAAAAACCCCTTTTTTATTTCTTAAATTATTGTTATTATTGTTGTATTTTTACATTGTTATTGTAATGATTATTATATTTAAGGGCTTCTCATAAGATATAATACTGACATTAGTAATTTTTGAACTCTCATTCAATTTTATTATAATTGCACACGAGACTTCCGAATCACGAATATTAATTGTACTATCAAATGGTTGTAATTTTACAATTCATGTAGAAAACTAATACCAATCATAGTTTCTAGTGGAACGTAAATGCAACAATTCCCCATCAATCAATAATAATAATATAGTCGGCATCAGCATGGAAAATTGATGCACATGTTGCCTAAAGTACTGCATAAATCAGGGGTTGATTATGCAGTCATTTCAAGTAATAAATTACAGGGAAATTCCTGGAAGTCTTGTCGTGAATTGGTGCAATTTCCATATCGGATTCGATTCAACGCTGATTGTACGGTCATAGCTGTAAATTCCAGAAGATTTCCTGTGTTTCTTTACCTTGGTCTTTGTTATCAGTGTTGGCGGAGTAGTCGGGGTGAAAGGGTTGCATGCCGTGTGAAAAGAAAAGTGGTTGAGGGGGGGCTGTCTAAACACCTCCCCTCACTTGGTGTCTAATGCAAATTTGATTGATCCTAGGGGAATGGATCCCCTAGTAGCTGGAAGGAGACGAGTGAATGAATGAATCACAACCCCATTCACTTCTGAGAAGCCATCGCATGACTCACCCGGTAGAACTTTTCCGGCCTTGAACTTAGACACGCCAATCAATATGCCGGTGTAAACCTCGAATGTTGTGGCCTGTTCGCTGGAATGCGGACCGGCTTATTTTTTTCTTTATGGGTTGGATCGTCTGGCATTCTTCAGTCGGCTGTTGAAAGAGGAAGGCGAAGCTGGTGAACCCTGAAGACGACACCATGTCTGAGACGATGTCGGCTTGCTACAACTTCGCTATGGCTGACACCATGTCAGCTTCCTACAATTTCGCCATGTCTGACAACATGTCAGCTGCCTCCTGCAACTTCGCCATGTCTGACACCTACTCCAATTACCGGCCATTTTGTGTACTGTAACTTGACTGCATCTTCATTATTAATCACTCACTCTCCGGCTTCAATTATTCACCACCAGGCACTTCACTTTTACTCTTAGACCTGTATTTATGAACGTTCCTTCAGTGTCTCTTGACTCGAGGGATTCTTGAAATGCTGAAGGAACATTCATAAATACGACTTCATAGAACTCTCAATAAATTTTTCAAATAGTATTGTGAACGAATGTTGTATGAACACAAAAGTTTAGTTTGTTCATTAGATTCTTATATATAAGTGTATTTCTGTTGCATATTCTTTAATGTCTCTATTCTAGAAGCATTTCAAGAGTCCCTCGAGTCAAGAGGGACTGAAGGAACGCCCCAACTCGCTCTCGCTCTCAAGAAACCTTTAAGATGATTGCATTAAAAACAAATGTTGCATGAACACAAAAAAAGGGAATCAGATTCTTTGTATGCATGTACATTTGTGTTACATACTCAAAATTGGAAAGATTTTTATCAGTGTCATCCAAAAACTATAGGAAAAATAACTTCTTTAACGGATATTAGATGAGCACAAAGAAATCGGTGTGCTCATAAGTATTTTATTATAAATTTGTATTTGTCTTAACCTCGAATAAAAAGATTTATTTTTATTTTTGAACTCGCAGCAGGCGCTCAGGTATTCCCTTGCCGGCTGTGCCAGGATGGATTACTATTTCATATTGTTATGTGAAAACATTTATTGATTTAATTTATTTGTATTCAACTTCTTTTGTTTTATAAATGTTCTAACACATAAATTATTATTATTATTTCCTTTTCAAATTGGAAAATGTTTATATCAGTCATTCAGAAAATAAAGGAAAAATAATTTCTCCAACGAATTGTATGAAAACAAAGAAATAGTTTTGTTCTTCAGATTCTCAGTAACATATGTATCTGTGTGTTATTTGTATTGGTAGTAAAGTCCTACGGCAGCTCTAATGATCTAATCAGTTAGGACGTTCATTTCTGACTTACTGCTACTCCTCAGTGACGGGTTCGACTCTCGTTCAGCCTGGCATATTTTGTGTAGTCGTTCGCCTCATTACCCTCGCGCAAATATCAGATTCAGAAGAGAAACGTTAAATGTCATACTTTTGTTATGAAGCAAGAATAACAACACAACAAAATTCCGCTTTACATCACTGATTTGTTTCTATAATCCTGTTGAAAAACCCCACAAATGATTCTAAATGATTGAACAAAAATAAAGTTTATTAGGCTCATTAGATATTTATTATCCTCAAATGTGTTGGTCTGCCATTTTATATTTCAATTTTCACCCGATGGAGTTTTTATAAAAGTTATTTAAAATAGAAAGTTCCAGGATAGTTTTTGCAATCAATATTTTGTTTCTCATACAATCATGTTTGCATCATAATCTTTGAATATAAAAAGGGGTTGTCAACTATCAAAGGGTTTGTCAACTAAGATTTAATCATTTATAGTAAATACTGAAATATTGAGGATCCTTGGGCGGCAATTGGGAGGTCCGTGGTTCGATTCCCGGTGGTGACTGATATTTTTGTACAGTAGCATTCATCGATTTCCATCAGCTATTAAATACTGTTGTCAATATCCGCCATTGCGGAAGTCTTCAGTATAAACTAATAGCAATTAAAGGAATTCGAAATTAATAAATTCTGTTTAAGTAAATTTGTCAGTTTGTTCAATTGTCAGTAACTTCGAACTAACTTGTAAGTATTGTTTTTTGAAATTGGAATTCATTCAACTATTTCCATGTAGTGTACGTTTAATTAATTAATTGATTAATTAAGAAACAGTTTTTCTCTTTGCAGCAGAGAACTTTCTACAGAAATTTAAGGAATCCATAATAGCAAACAGACTTGAAATTAAGCTAACATAGTTTGTTTTTTTGGCAACTCTTTTATTGCTCTTATTCGGTATTAAAATTTATCTCCCACTAAACAATTTTAATTATCGGGGTTTAGAATGACAATTAATGAAAATTAATTAACAAGAAACAGAATTTTAATTCAGTTTAAATATTTAAATCACACAATATTGTAACAATGATTATGTTTTGATGTCGTTTTGTGAAATTAATAAGTACAACAATATAATTGTAGCTTTAAAAGAATGTAGACAATCTGAAATTTTTCTTTTCAGTTCCAAAAACATCTTCATGTGTTGTATTCTCACCCATTTTCAATTAGTCAATAATTTGAAACTAATAAGTATTGTTTTTTGAAATTGGGATTCATTCAACTATTTCCATGTAGTGTACATTTATTTTAACCAATTATATGAATCCTTTAATTTGTAATTTTAGAAGTGAAACCCATTAAGTAATCGGATAGGCTTGATTTTTTCCCTAGCAAATATCAACTAAAAGCTTTCAGAAATTTGTTAGATTATTAATAGTGAAATCATGTATACTCCCTGTTATCCACATGTTATGTTTCAATTTTTCGCCAGTTCCAAAATCGTCATGGTGTATTCTCTCCCATTTTCAAAATTCTTTACTTTCCAACAATTTGAATCCAATGGATTTTGTTTTTGGAATTAGAAATCAATCAAGTCCTGTATTTTAGATGCAGTCTATGCTTACTGAGTTTATTTAAACCAATAACATTTATTAATTTTTTTTGGGAAGTAAACAAATTAACTAATTAGATAGGCTTGATTTTTCCTAGCAAATATCAACTAAAATCTCTTAGAAATTCGTTAAATTATGTTTATTTTCTGTTATTCAGCTATACATTTAAATTCTATAATTTAGGCAAGTCCAAACAAGTGAAAGTCTTGAAATAGCAATTCCCTTTAAAAATTGGTTATTAGAAATTGATTTACTCTTCAATTTACTGTGCCCCTTTTTATCTTACTTCCCCTTCTATAAGAGAATTTCTCTTCTTATACAGGGTGTCCCACGAGTAACCCGACAAACTTCTAAGGTGGTTTCCCTGTATATCTTAACTTGGCCGTGAAATTAATGTTGTAGTTGAATAAACTATTCTAAAAGAAATATTGTACGATAATATTGAAATTTATATTACCGTATAATATATCATTTCTATAGGTAACTTAATTTTACTGAATTACTTCTTTTAGACAGTTTTCTTACATTTAGTATTGTTTAATTTAGTTATATTTTTTGTTAAATTTAATTGAACTAAATTTTTTATGTACAAATTTTAAATTGATTTATTTTTTTAGGGTATCCTACCTAGACTATATTCTGTGACGAAATATTCATGACGAATTACAAATATACATGAATATTTTCCGTGATGAACAATCTGATATAAAAACTGACACTGTATTTCCATTAATTATGATTTTTATTCACTTATAATGGAGGGATGCATTTCACTTCTAAAAAGAAGTTTTATCTAGTATCCCCAGTATAAGCGAGTAAAAATCATAATTTAAATAGAAATACAGTGTCAAATTTGATGTTAGATACTACTATATTCGCTATTTTTTCTATATTGGACTTTCATTTTATATGTGGTTGGTTAGATTCATTTTTGTTTGAGAACTTATCTAAATATTTTGTTTTATATTCTTTTGTTCTCGACGTGGTAGAGTGGACATTACTGTCCAAACTTCGCCACATCAACAAATAAAAATGTCATTCTATTCTACTAATGTCATTCTATTCCGTTGGTTCGGAACCCACCTAAAACTGTAGGTCCAACTCATCAATCACCATCATCCAACTCATTACCCACGCACAGGTCTAAGACCTATGTGGGCTTCATCCTCAAAAAAAAAATATTCGCTATTTGGCTTGGAAATTAGTGACAATTCAATACATGTTTACTTTCTAATGTATCGAATACCTGTCAAATAAGTTCACTGACACCATCTTGACATCTCAATATAAATGTCGACTCCCTGAATGCTGTGTTGATAATTCCTTGATTTTCGTCACCCCCTGAATTGTGTTTGTGAAGGGGTTAAGATAAGTAGTTTGTTTATTGATCTATGATTGAAGGTCTGCAATCCAAACTTTCTTGCAGGTTGAATCCATTCCTGCATATTGGACTAAACTACTTTTCCCATCATCTGTTCGATAGAAAGGAAGTGATGTCTGACTCATTGTTTGAATTTGATCCACTTCTCACTCTTGATCGTGCCATATTCTCCCTCCTCCTCCTCCACCCCCCCTCCACCCCCACCCCCACTCCATATTATAGGGTACCGTACCTAGTTGTACCTAGACATATCTAGCTCTACCTAGCTCGAATGATTCGCTGTTCCTCCTCTACTTGTATTTTATATTATAAATATGAAAAATTTTGCCAATTTCCATCGACTATGCAATAAACTATTCGATAGTATGGTGATTTTTTCTAGCTTATGTTATAAATTTGCATTTGATGGAAATTTATTGTTCTCTCAATAGTATCCTTATAGCTTAATAGAGCAGTTTTGCCAGATGGCAAAAATTCAACGTATAAAGTTAATAGAAAAATGAAACTATGGTGCAATTAATTTTAAATTTTGAAAAATATTTCTATTAAAAGTCTTACTTTTTGGGGGGTTTTTTGTTTATTTTGTTGGTATTCATGTTATTTTATTCATAAATATTTTACTGCATATTGATAGTTGAACATGTACCAATAAAATGTGGAACAAGAAATAGGGACAAGCGTTTAATGAAAATATCTTGAAAATCAAAAATGTCATTGTTTTTATTTTTTTAATAACGTTAAGCATTGATCATCTGGAGAAAGCCCTAGTAAGCGATGAGTTTAGTATAATTATTATGAAAGTACAATAAATTTAAAATATACAATAAAATGAAAATTTTCTTCTTATTACTACTTATCTTTAGATAGTGTTGGATCGCATAGCTGCCAATTTACCTATTATTATTATTATTATTTTTTTTTTTTAGGATGAAGCCCACATAGGTCTGAGACCTGTGCGTGGGTAATGAGTTGGATGATGGTAATTGATGAGTTGGACCTACAGTTTTAGGTGGGTTCCGAACATTGCTTTATTTCTTGAGCATATCCATTATTCATGCCTATACATTTATCTCTTGCATAATCTATTATTTCTTTTTTTTTTATTGAAATTTGAATTGTAAACTTGATTTTAGGTGGACGGTGGTGTAATGGAGGGTGGCACTGAAGAAGAAGAAGATTTGGGAGCCCACGAATGGCCTCCAGATTCTTCTGCTGTCAAAGACCCTGACTCCAAGCTTCTATTTCTCACGGCAAGTCTTTCACAGAACTCTCAATAATAATTAATTTTCTTGGTATTGGTGATATTGTGTTAGATATCCATAAAAAATAATGCTTTTACAAACATCCATAATGAATAATACAGATGTTGTCACAGCTACTTGAATTATTAACACACGAGATACTATAGTTTCGGCTGTCACGTTATTTTCAATATTAATAAAACTAAAACCAGAGTAGCTCAATTTATAACCCCTGGTATTGGTGATGGGGATATTTTGTTAGATATCCATAATGAATATTATACAAGTGTTGACACAACCCCTTGAATTATCAACACACGAGATACTATAGTTTTGACAGTCCTGTCGTTTTCAATTTCCAACTAAAACCAAAATACAGATGAGCTCAATATATAATTCCTTGTATTGGTGATGGGGATATTTTGGTAGATATCTATAATGAATAATGCAAATGTTGACACAACCCCTTGAATTATTAACACACGAGATACTATAGTTTCGGCTGCCACGTCATTTTCAATATCAATAAAACTAAAATGCAGAGTAGCTCAATATTAGTAGCCCTGGTATTAGTAATGGGGATATTTTGGTAGATGGATTTATCCTTGTTGTTGGTTCTTTACAATACAGTTCGTTTTATTTTTTAAATTTGTTATGCAGATGTGCATTCTGTATAAAGAATTCAGTTACTTCCTTATGAAATGAAATAAATTTTATTCATCCACAACAATTTACAATAAACAGAAAAACATTCTCTTATCACAATAAAAAAGATCTATATACCATATAGATAACACATAAAGCTCTGCTATATAAAAAAAACAAGCTACATAATACATAAAAAAAACAATAAAAATCGTAATAAGGACAAGATTCTTTTCCTTAGATGAATAAAAGAAAAACATCCCGAGGCCTAGCCTGTGTGGGATGGTATGCAAATTCTTACTTAAAGTAGAGAACTAGATATAGATGGTGCGACCGACCGGTCATTTATTAATACATAATTATAGGGTTGCTAGACATACAAGGAATCAAATAAGACTTCAAACATTTAAGAAGGTATACAATAATGTTATTAATACTTAATTATAGGATTACTAGACAACGTCCAAATCGAATTGGACTTCAAACAATTAATAAGGTAAATGAATGAATATAGGGTATATGCAATAAGGCATTGAATGAATTAATAATATACAATGAATAAGGTTCACATAATACATTAATCCTCTACGTAAAAAACGGAATGTTATTTGGAATAGAAAATCAATCAAGATGAATCAAAATATATTTTATTTCATTCTATCTGTTTCCAGCATTCTATTGTATTTAGCCAAGATGCCCATTTGATATCAATCAATTAGATAAAACCAATATCAATTAATCAGTCGTATCCATTCCTTCAATATTTTATTATTATTTTTTGTCTTGAATTTAGGTGGAATATGTCGGGGAGCCAGGCTCATCGCTTGGCTTTGGCAGCGGTGACCAGTTCATGTCTGACCTGGAGCAGCGGGTCAGTCCACTCGACCCGGACATGAGCTGCACCGCTTGCTATTCGCCAGTCGAATACTCGGTCGCCCAACCTCCATCGCCCGACGACCAGCAGCCATCTTTGACCAACAACGAACAGGGTAAGTGGAATGAATTTTGTAAAAAGTGAGTTAATAGAGAGGTGCGCAAATTTATGCTAAACATCCGTAAACGCTAAAAAATAAGATAATCATTTCAGTCACACTTGTTCTGCTACTAAAAATAAACATGGCCGACTGCTTCCCATATTTAAGGGAAATGGATTTTGTTTTGATATGCATAAGGTATTAAAACATTCTCTTCGCCATAATAAATTAGATAGATGGATGGCTTTTATTTGTGCACTTTACAAGTAATAAAAGTGCTGTGGGCGAAGTTGAGGCATAAAAGCCCTCTCCAAGAAGCTGGAGAAACTTAACCAAGAAATTTAACCCACCAAGTAGCTGTTATGCCAAAATATGCTAAACCATAAGTAATCATATATAATCAGTCATAATTGAATGAAATAGATCACAAAGCTACCTAGTGGATGTAGATTAGATTATGATTCCAATGTAACTGAATCATTATTACCAGGTAATGGCCGATCCAGCAGAGAAAGATATTGCAAAGAAAAGCTGACTTCCAAAGATTTTGCGCAGAAATATAATTTTTCATAGTTATTTTGGATATTTCTTTTGTTTATTGATATTTAATTCATTTATTGAATTAACTGCATCGTTTCTAAACCTTTATAGTATACTGAATTACACATCCTTTGGTAAAAATTCAATCTTTCTAACCTCTTTGTTGTATAATCGTATGTAAGTGTACAAGTGACTTGAAACTGATTATCGTTGTTTTTAGCGTTAACGGGGTTTAGCGTAGTTTTGTGCAGCCTCTCTATTAGCACGCCACTTTTATTTATAAAATAATAAAGTTTTTTTTTGTTAGGGAAAGGTTTCCGCCCTGGTGTCTGCATACTAACTGAAAGAAAAACTTGAAGAATAATTGAGAAATTATCAAATTCTAATTATTAAACTAAAGAGAAATTTAAAAAGAAGGAACAGATTTTTAACATTTATTTCTTTCAAACTACAAAAGACAGAAACAATTCTAAAGCTGCGTCCACACTATGTCTTTCAAGTCTTTAGGATTATAATTCTTGGGCTGCCACAGATAGGATGGTTTTACAAATTAACATTTGCATTGATGATATTACAAATATAACAAAAAATTTGGCATTATAATACTTGGGCTGCCTCAGATAGGATAGTTTTACAAATTAACATTTGCATTGATGATATTACAAATATAACCAAAAATTAATTTAAAATAATTTCTTCTAAAGAGAAGTCGATTTAAAAAAAAATCTAGCCAAAGTCTCAAAATACACTGGTTCGTTTCTACATAATTCCTTATTCTATTTTTAGTTCTTTGTTTAATAATCAAACTTGCATTCTTCTATTTTTCTTGCGTGTCTTGCATAACATAGTATTACCACTGTTCAAACTCAACACAAATATCATAGTTCACTGACAGGATTGACAAAGTGACGTACGTTTCAAAAATTTTTTCCTGTTATTATTCATATATGTCATCAACGTCTATTAATATTAATGCAATTGAGATATTTTTAGAAAATCTTTCTACTTGACGGTATTCATATCAGTGGCTCAGCTATAAATAGGTGCGGCTTGCATGATTTCATCAATGATGAATTCTCTCTTCTGCAATCAGCGGAAATGATTCGTGTTTATTTTCTTGTCAGAAAATTTGTACCCACTCTTATTCAGCGTTAGTGGAAATCTGGGAATTGCGTCATGACCTTTTTCATTATTCCACCTCCATATTTATTCATGAACTGATTTATTTTATTTTCTCGCCATCGCTGGTTTCTTATCAGCTGTGGTTGATCTTTGACGGCGAGTTTGAAAAGACATTGCTCAAGGTGTAATATTGTGAAATATCAAAAGTTAGTTTGAAGTGACTGACAATTGAATAAACTGATAAATATACATAAACAGAATTTATTAATTTAGAATTCCTTTAATTGCTATTACTTTATACTGAAGACTTCCGCAATGGCGGATATTGACAACAGCATTGAACAGCTGATGGGAATCGATGAATGCTACTGTACAAAAATATCAGTCACCACCGGGAATCGAACCACGGACCTCTCAATTGCCGGTTGAGCGCCCTTAACCACTAGACCATTCGAAATTAATAAATTCTGTTTATGTATATTTGTCAGTTTATTCAATTGTCAGTCACTTCAAACTAACTTGTGAGATACGAGCCGATATGGCCAAGTTGAAAATGAATGCTCCTGTGCAGAAAGGTCTCCATGGTCTAGTGGTTAAGGCGCTCAACCGGCAATTGAGAGGTCCGTGGTTCGATTCCCGGTGGTGACTGATATTTTTGTACAGTAGCATTCATCGATTCCCATCAGCTTTTCAATGCTGTTGTCAATATCCGCCATTGCGGAAGTCTTCAGTATAAAGTAATAGCAATTAAAGGAATTCGAAATTAATAAATTCTGTTTATGAAATATCAAATGTTAGGGTAGTATGTGTCATATCTCTGACTTTCAATAAAATAATCTTTGAATCGTTGTTCAGCTATTCTAATTGTGATGAATTCATTGTTTTCGTGAGATATGATGAAGATAACACGTGATTAAAAACTTTCAACAATCTAATAAAACAAAACGAATGGCTCAGCTCTCTGTATATGAAAATATAACAGGAATATATATTTTTTTGCTTTCTTGCGACCACAAAGTATCATTTAAGTCTATACTTGAATTTCTTTTGAATTTGTTTCGAGCCTAAATCCTTTTCCTCCAATACTTCTTCATTCTGTCAGATCGTTGTTTTCTGACTTCGTGTAAAACTCTCGGTGCTGTGTGATTTCTGGTTGCCTTATCTATGTTGAATTTTTTGGTATCTAAAACTTCTAACAGGAATATTTTACTATACTTTATTATTATTATTTTTATTATTATTATGAGCAAGAGGAACCTCATATCGTTTGATTCTTGAACCCTAATTTCAATTGTGAAGTACCTTATTGCTAAAGCTTAGATTACAAGCGAGTTTACAAGGTACCAGTGAATTTACAATGTGATTGTAAACTTGCATACTGTTATAGTCTATAGAAAAACAAACTTTTTAAGCTCAATACATTACATCTATGTGAAAAATAACCGTCTATTTAATAAGAGAGAGTTGGTGTGTATATGTGTGTTTGTGTATATCTCAGTCTTACGGATTTCACAAAAACGGCAACGATTTGGAACACTAAATTTGACACAAAGCTCTCTCTAAACTCGATTCAGTGTATCTCGAAGCCCGATTTTTCATTTTCCTTTCAGACTTCAAAATTATTGTTCAAACTGTACTTACAGGCACTATTACTGTTTTAAAATTTGTTTGGATGCAGGGAGCTCATAGAACAGCTGATACATGATACGTCACTACGATGCAAATAAGCTTTAAGTCACAAACCAAAGTAACACATTTGCGTATCAATACAATATTGTAGTTCCTAATTCATTTTGTGGAATTGTATTGGCATTGGTGGTTGAAATGAAGTGATAGCTGCGAGCCGTAGCAAGTATCTGTTCAATCAGATAGATAAGCTGCGTTCTCGTAGGTCCTGTTTGTAATGGTGACCGATTAGATTGTCCAGCAAAAAAGACACTGTACTCTGCTGTAAAATCACTTCCCGGTGGCTCGGAACCCACCTAAAACTGTTGGTCCAACTCATCAATCACCATCATCCAACTCATTACCCACGCACAGGTCTCAGACCTATGTGGGCTTCATCCTAAAAAAAAATCCATATATCACATGCTTAATTTGAACAAGCACGGGCAAACCACTAAAATTGTAATAAAATGTGTATTTCATTATTAATAATAGTATTAGTAATAATAATCATCTTATGAATTGTATTGGCATTGGCGGTTGAGATCCATCTACCACATGTTTAATGTAAACATCCCATTGCAAAGCACGGGCAAACCACTAAAATTGTAATGTGTATTTCTATTGTTGTAGATCAACAAGTGTTTTTGCCTGACGAGATGGTAGAACATCAGCAACAGCAGTCGCAACAGCAGCAGCCTGTAGGATCGCCGGTGTCATCAGGAGGTGATGAGTCATCGACGATGCTGGTGATGAACAACAGTCCCTATTCGCTGCCCACCACCTCTGCTAATACAGTGACGTCACCAAATAGTGACGTCACTGGCCGCTATGTGATTGCTGATTCGTGCGACTACCAGGGCACACCAGGGCACTTGAATTCCGAGTTCATTCTGCCCGACAATGGTTCAGCCTCGGCCAATGTCCTGCTGCCTGGTGGGCCCGATTCTCTGCCATCAAATGAGGTTGGTTGCTATCTTTAAAGCTTTGGACTAAATGGACTGTGGACAGGGCCCATACACTACAATATATTCACTTAATTTGCTTTCAAATTGACAGACTTTACGTCGCTTACACGCCAAGCCTACCAGGCAATGGGCTTCCCTGTGTGCAAGTTATACAAGCATTATATCTGTTGTGTCGGACCCTGTAAATTCAGCGTCAGTGTCGACAACGCGTCCAGATGGGTAAAATGGGCAGCAAAAACGCGGCAGAAATGACGCTGTTGCTATTATATGGGCAGCTTTGACGTGGCAGATCTGCTACCTCAGCAAAACCACAAGTGTTGCCACCTCTAGTATAAGTTATTTATTTGAAGTTTGCAGTAATTATGGTGACAACACTGCTCACCACACATTCCTCTGGCGTATTCACGTGAGTTCTTTGCAGGTTCACTTTGACAGCATAGTTTTATTTTTGTGACCTTCGGGCACCCTTGGTACTGGTCGCGGCGTCTTTTCTGCTCGTATAACAGCTCCACTACCGAGCGTTTGCGTCGACGACGCGGCGTTTTTTCTGCTCGTATAACAGCTCCGTTTTTTATGATCAGCGTCAGCGTTTTATCTGTCGCGTTAAAGCTGCCTGTATAACATGGGCCTAACCTATAATTTTGAACTACATGCCATCTTGATCTGCCCAGTGATTAGGTGAGACATCGAGACGGTAATTATGAATTTTTGTGGTGTTAGTGATGGTGATATTGTGGTAGTTATCTACCATGAATAAGACTGATGTTGTCCAAACATCATTAGTTAAATTTTAATCACCTTTGTAAACAGTAGAGATGTGACCAGATTGAGCGAGTCGTTCAAAGTAACTGACTCTTTAAAATGAACTACGAACTAGTAGTTCAAGTTCAGAAAGTAGGTAGTTCATTTTTGAACTGCGTTTGTGTTTTACGGAATACAGTCAACATACCATCTAGTGAGCGCTCCTTGAATTAGCAGAGCAGTGCAGCGGCCTGCTATAGGCACTGATAGACAAGAGCACTCACCTCCCCACTCAACAAGCATTTTGAACTGTGAAGTGAACTAACTACAACAGCTTGCTCACTCACTCACCTCTCTCAGCTCCACGAGCCTTTTGAAATGTGAGCTGAACGAACTACTACTAAAGCTGGCTCAGTAAGCTCATTGACTAAGCTCTGTGCTCTGGAATATTTAAACTGATGACTCAGATTCTGAGAACTATTCATATTGAGGCGCCAAACATACGACAAGGCTGTTTATTGTTGTTGTTGTTGTGTGTGTGTGTGTGTGTGTGTGTGTGTGTGTGTGTGTATGAGTGCTCAGTGAGCGAGAGAGCGCTTAGCTGCTGAACAAGCAATGGTAGTGAATGAGCACGAGCATTGCTGATGACTCATTTTTGAACTATTTCGAATGAATGACTCACTTATAAGAGTGAGGGCGATTGAACGACTCATTGAAAAGAGTCATTATTGCCAAGCCTAGTAAACAGTGTTTTGAACAAAATCAGTCCTGTATTGATTATGAATTATTACATCAGTGAACAAACAAAAGGTAACTCTTTCTTCATATTCACCTAGATCATCTTGAGTTGAAAAAAAATCTTTTTAAAACTGGATATAAGTAAATTGTTCACTTTATTTTTATTTTTTAATATTCTATTCAATTTCATTAATTAATACTAGATTCTTATTCATTTATTGGGCTGAAAGTTGCGATTAACGTTAGACAATTTTATTTCTTTTCCGCTGGGATTATTATTTTTTATTGTACAAAATTTATGGTTGCATTACTTCATATCTTCCCAGCACAATACTTGGTTGAAAGATTTACTCAAAAAAACTAAATATGAGTAAACTTCATGTTTCATTCTAGGTTTTAGGACTGTTTATTTTGTGATTGTTCTTAATATTTATGAATATGTAGCCTAAAAAATCATTTCCCAGCGGTTTGGAACTCACCTAAAACTGTAGGTCCAACTCATCAATCACCATCATCCAATTCTTTACCCAAGCACAGGTCTCAGACCTATGTGGGCTTCATCCTCCGAAAAAAATTTATTGTCACTTTTAAGTATTGCTCATTTTGATTTAAATAAAGGTTATTTTTTTCTAATGTGCATCTGAATTGAGAATCTAATGAGGATCCTCTCTAAATACTCTTTTTCTCATCTACATTTTTAAATTCAACAGATTGCTGGTCTGCAGGATGTCAGTAAAGTTAGTAACAGGGTTGGTCCAATCGAGCTACTATTGGAGAACGGAGGAGTTGCGCTTACGGTTATTGATCAGGATTCTGACGTTATTCAGGTAAATTCTAACATTAAAATTGATTTTCTGTTATTTCATGATGTACCTTTTTATCATTCTTGACCTCAATTGATGTGAGTTCAGTTTTCAATTAATATGGCTGAAATTTTAGACTATGTCCATATTTATGAACGTTTCTTCAGTGTTTCTTGACTCGAGGGACTCTTGGAATGCCTGAATAAATACATTACATGTCAAGAGTCCTTCCAGTCAAGAAGGAGTTGAGGAACATTTATAAATACGACCCTTAGAGGCTTGAAAAATATAAAAGTATGTTAGAGACGGATAGTAAATAAAATTATTGAATTTAAATTGACTATTCATTGAAATTATAAATGGTAAGAACACTAGGATATCCCCATTATTGTTAACATTACTGAAAAACATATATTTGAATATAGTTCTCAAGGGTAAGCTAACGATAAAGCAATATTATTTGTTTTGAATACTGGAAAAATTCAATTCAACAACATATTTCAACATGGAAACATCATATTCCAGCTAAGCAGAGCATTTCAATTTTAAGACTAAAATTTAACGGCCGGTTGCACTAAAGCCAATTAAATAAGGAGGTTAATGTCAGTTAAACTAATCGTCTCAAGTGTAACGGGTTTATTTCTGTTGCACAAAGATCCATTAGTTAATTTTCGTTAACCGATTAGTGATAGCCGCGAGCCGTAGCAGGTATCTGTTCAATCAGATAGAGATAATCTGCGTTCTCGTAGGTCCTGTTTGTAACGGTGACCGATTAGATTGGCTAGCAAAAAAAGACACTGTTCTCTGCTGTAAAATCACTTCCCGGTGGTTCGGAACCCACCTAAAACTGTAGGTCTAACTCATCAGTCACCATCTTTCAACTCATTACCCACGCACAGGTCTCAGACCTATGTGGGCTTCATCCTCAGAAAAAAACAATATGGCTACACTGTAATTTCATCAACAGCTGATTCTGAAGTTGAGAAAAAAGATGAATTAGAATCATTTCATTGTGAATTATTTGAATCATTATTCAACTATCTCAATATTATTATATTCTTAATAGATTTTATTCATTTTGAAAAGTTTTTAACATCTTCGACCTAATTTGCAGTTCCGTGTTCTGGTACAATAAACATAACCTATAAAATGTAACGTGATGGGCATTACTTTTATTTAATCATCGGTGATCGGGTGGTTAAATATCTTTTACGCCGGTTAACCTAATCGGCGTTATCGCTTGTAATTGTCCTTTGTTCAACTAAATTCTCTACATTAAGTTTGATCTCCATAGAATGACGTCATTCTATGGGGATTAAATTTAATTGGCTTCCGTGCAAATATTGTTATTCCAATTTCTATTTTTTTCTAATAGATTCCTAGAGGATGTCTGATTACACCCACTCAGAAAACTGAAGACCTCACTGTTACTGAAGAAGATACCAGTTTCTATGACTCTATCAAACAGCAAGGTAATTGATGTGTACTTTCATAAAGTTCATTACTTCAGATTGCTTTAAAAACGTATTGTATGAATGAATAATGACAGCAAATGTTGGGGAACCGTTATTTTAGAAACATTTCCTGTAGAAACTTCAGCTTGCTGTCGTTTAAGCGGTCGTGGGTTCGATTCCCGCTCCTCCGTCTGGCATCTATGTGTTATCATTCACCTCATTACCCACGCACAAGTCTCGGACTCATGTGGGCATCATCAGCAATAAAAAAATATAAATAAATAAAGAAACGGCATTCTCGATTGCTGGAGAAACAATCAGAAAGGTGGTTTTCGTAGTAACTTATGCTTAAAGTATCCAAATTGTCGATTCTTTGTAAATCGGTCCAAAGTCTTGTAAACATACAATCCAACTGCTAGCAAATGTAAAGCAATCTGTAACGAATGTAATCGAAGTAGTAAATTACATTAGAATTGTAAATAAAATTACAAGTGAAGTAAAATTAGTGAAAATATCGGTGAAGATAAAAAGCATAAAGAGTACTGATGAAACGAGGTGGATGCAGACGAACTACAACCGGAATTCTCTCAACCGATTATATCATTTTTACAAGCTTGCTTGAACAAGTAATCTTTGTAATATCTTTTGTATCCTGGTATTTCCATGTGACTGATAATATTTTTGTATCTTAGTATTTCCATGTGACTAGCCTAATTTTATATTATTAAAATTAAAATTGATCCTCCTTACTACTCTTGGGTCAAAATCCTGCAATCTATCAATTTATTCGCAAAATTTATATAACTAGGGTCCTCCTAAACCCATAGGTTTTTTTTAAGAATGTCTATACAAAATTATGATAGCTATTAAAAATAAAATTACACCAGAAGTACAGTATATTAAAATAAAGTAATTAAATAGATCATTTGATAATGAATTGGAACAATATTGATAGAGGGAAGTGATAGCCGAGTGCCATAGTAGGTATCTGTTCAATCAGAGATAAGCTACGAAACTGAGCTACGTGACCGATTTTATTGACAAGCAAAAAAGAATGTGTTCTCTGCTGTAAAATCACTTCCCGGTGGTTCGGAACCTACCTAAACTGTAGGTCCAACTCATCAATCACCATCATCTAATTACTTATTTACGCACAGGTCTCAGACCTATGTGGGCTTCATCCTCCGAAAAAAGTAAGAAATAAGAACATAATTAAATATAATTTACTATGGCCAACATCATGCTAATATTTTTACCAATACTATATAAAATCAAAAATATTTTTTTATAATCAAAATAAATCTATCGGATTGAACAAACCCTTTATTTTTATTTTTCTATGTCTTGCAAGACTTTATGAGATGATTATTGGGGGGTTCACTAATTTAATGTAAATGTTCTACACAATATTTTGATTTTATTCTCAGGTTATTGTGATTGAAATAAATTCATTTTGATTAGGCTTAGAGAAGAATGCAATTTTGTACCTTATACTTCACAATTTTATAATAGCAATACTTCACAATTACAGTTTATATTACAATAACAATAATTATACATTACAATTTTAATAACAGTAATTAAATATTACTAAAAAATACTTCTTACAAATTATTTTTGACAGCCACAGTGGTGTAAGCGGTTAGGCGCTTATCTCTGACTGACTGTTACTCTTGTGGTCACAGGTTCATTCCCGTTCAGTCTGGCATATTTTGTGCCGTCATTTAGAAGTGAAAAAGATAGAGTAGAAATAGGATGATTATAAAAATAAGTTTATTGACGGAAGAATATAATAGAATATATAGATCGGTTACCAGTTGTCCTACCCGGCAGTTGCCCGACCCTACCAGTTGACCGTCCAAAACAAACTTTACGATTTAACCTAACCTAACCTAGCCTGACAATGTTACGAAATGTACGCTTTACCTACTTCTTTTGTAAAATGCTTAACCTCTTTCGTAAGATTTACTTTTATATTTAAAAGTTTAATACTTTTAATACTTTTTTTGTTTTCGTAAAGTTTGTTTTGGTCTGTCATCTGTTAGGGTCGGGCAACTGCCGAGTAGGACAACTGGTAACCTACCAAAATATACAAGAAAATGAAGAAAAAAATGTATCTTACTCAACTATTAAGATTGTCCAATTATTGTGAATTTTCAATAACCTAACTTTGTCAAGTTTTTTAATTTATGTTTGTTTTAATCTTCTCTTTCAGGCTTAGTGGTCGAAACAAGCGAAAATGGTGAACTACGATTTGTGAGTTTCCTGGACACTGTTGAAACCGAAAATCAGTTGGAAGCAATCGAAGAACAGCCCCAATCACCTATGACACTGATCATCGATGAAACTATTTCGAATGTCTCCTCACCTGCCCAAGGTGAAACTTCTCCAGCCAACAATGGACCGTTTTGTGAGTAATCTATTTAAACATTTCAACAAATTGAAAATTTCTAGTAGTTAATGAATAATAAGACGAAGTTGTCTCACCACATTTATTAAAAATAGTGAGATACTAGTGTCGGTAATAGCCAATAATATCATTCCGTGTTTAGTATTATATTTAAAAAAATATATCACCGGCCGCTTAGCGCAGTTGGTTGGGGCGTCGCAACTTCAGCTTGCTTTCGTTTCAGCGGTCGTGGGTTCGAATCCCGCTCCTCCGTCTGGCATCTATGTGTGGCATTCACCTCATTACCCACGCACAAGTCTCGGACTCATGTGGGCATCATCAGCAATAAAAAAAAACTACTCTGTATTTCGGTTTTAGTTTGTTTGAGATTGATCATGGTATAACAACCGACACTAGTATCTCACTATTTTTAATAAATATGGTTGTGACAACTTTGTCATATTATTCATTATGGATATCTACCACAATATCACCTTCACCCCTACAAAGAAAGGTTCTAGTAGTTCGGAGAACAGTAGACCTCACGCCCAAGAATAGGGGTGCTTCCACAGAGGAACATACTCAATGTACTCAATGATAATTACTATTGCAAAATTAAACACTATCATCAGACTTAACCCTTCAATTTGCGTAGTCTATTTCATGTCTGTTCTCCACAATGTCAACATATCACCAAGGCTGTGTTTCTATTTTCTTGACAGTTGTTTGCTCAAATCCGATAAGATTTCACATGTCTGATGAATAATTTTATAGAACAATATTTATAGATAGCCGCGAGCCGTAGCAGGTATCTGTTCAATCAGAGAGATAAGCTGCGTTCTCGTAGGTCCTGTTCGTAACGGTGACCGATTAGATTGGCCAGCATAAAAGACACTGTTCTCTGCTGTAAAATCACTTCCCGGTGGTTCGGAACCCACCTAAACCTTTAGGTCCAGCTCATCAATCACCATCATCCAATTCGTTACCCACGCACATGTCTCAGACCTATGTGGGCTTCATCCTCAAAAAAAAATTAAATTTGTATGATTACCGTTTATTTAGTAATCACTTGATTGAAACATTAGAACATTTTTCTAAAAAAATTTTTTTGAATTTTAATATTATAATATTATAAACTTTGATGGCCAGATGCATGAAAGAAAATTAAATTTGACCACCATAAGATGACTTCATTTGACGGAACCAGTGCAACGACTTCCCTATTGAGTTCCGTAAGATGACGTCATCTTACGATGGTTGAATTTAATTTTCTTTCGTGCAATTGGCCGTTGGTGTTCCATTTCGAGTGAACTTTCAAATTAATAGCCTTTAAGTGAAAAAAAACCATTTAATTTTTGTGGAGTGAAGTTTTTAGTGAATCTGAATTTTTAGTGTAAATTAACCTCAATGTTTGGGCAATATAACATAGTCTAAATTTGTGAATAGTGTAGTTTTGGACTTCTTATTTTTTATTGTTATTCTGTATATAAATGATAAATATTTCAATATTCTTTGTTTTTACAGGGTGTGAAGATTGCCAACTGTCCCTTGATGCCGAATGCACACTGCACAGAGTGAACAGCATTATAGCCGATAAGCCGGTACCTTCGAGAGCTCGAGCCACCCTCCCCGCCTCCTACCTGGCTATCAATCGTGTCGCTCAAATGGATTCTGATGAAGTCGGTGAGTTGTAGCCGATGAAAACATTTCAGAGTGAAAGAAAAAATTTAATAGTAATGCTGGGCAAACACTGTTTTCAATTGAAATTACAATTCTTCGTTCTTGTGTGGGCTGGGGGCTGCAAATGATCTCCTTTATGTTTTTTTTTTTGTGCTGATATTGACTTATAAAAACTGTTATCAGAGATTGTATTTAATTGTTTATATCATAAAAGAAAATTTAGTTTTGACAAAAAATGAAGGCATAAGAAATTCAATAATCAAGAAGCTTATGAGCCGTAAAGCATTATAAAATTGCATTCGGCGTTGTCAATAATTCTCATTTTTATATAACAAGTCATTAAATAATAAACAGAACTTAACAAAAATAACTTACCTATTGCTCTTAGTTTTTGCAATAGGAACATTTATATAACAAGTCATTAAATAATAAACAGAACTTAACAAAAATAACTTACCTATTGCTCTTAGTTTTTGCAATAGGAACATTTATATAACAAGTCATTAAATAATAAACAGAACTTAACAAAAATAACTTACCCATTGCTCTTAGTTTTTGCAATAGGAACATTTATATAACAAGTCATTAAATAATAAACAGAACTTAACAAAAATAACTTACCTATTGCTCTTAGTTTTTGCAATAGGAACATTTATATAACAAGTCATTAAATAATAAACAGAACTTAACAAAAATAACTTACCTATTGCTCTTAGTTTTTGCAATAGGAACATTTATATAACAAGTCATTAAATAATAAACAGAACTTAACAAAAATAACTTACCTATTGCTCTTAGTTTTTGCAATAGGAACATTTATATAACAAGTCATTAAATAATAAACAGAACTTAACAAAAATAACTTAACTATTGCTCTTAGTTTTTGCAATAGGAACATTTGATGTATAATAATACATGAAGTTGTCACAAGCACATTATTTATTTAAAATAGTTAGATACCAGTTTCGGTTGTTACACCATTATCAATTTCAAGCAATCGCTCAGTTTGACGACTTGATGTCATATTATTCATTATGGATATCTTCCACAATATCACCTTCCCCACTACCTACAAAGAAAGTTAAAGATACTTGAATTTCAATTGGAATAGGAACTATTAGAAAGGAACTCCCGGTGGTTCGGAACCCACCTAAAACTGTAGGTCCAACTCATCAATCACCATCATCCAACTCATTACCCACGCACAGGTCTCAGACATATGTGGGCTTCATCCTAAAAAAAAATGAAAGGTAAATCAATTTATGGTGAAATTTGTGATTAGTAATCAACTTGTACGGGGTATTATGATCAATTGACGTGGATAAATGTTTTATAATAACCATTTCTTATTAATCTACTTAATAATGTAATATTTATATATTTTTTAAAACCAAATCAATTTCTTACATTACATTCACACTGAAATATCTAATTCACCTATACTGTTACTCTAAAATAACTCTTTTATTTATTTTGTTTCAGTTTATAGTATATTCGCAAGGAAGACGATTCCTAATCGTACTCAGTTTGGTCCAATTGAAGGCGTTCTGTTGAAGTGTGAAGAGGTGTGGACCGAGTCAATGCTGGAGCTGCTTGTCGAAACTGAAACTGGAGAGATGCACCGTCTCGATGTGTCCAATGAAGGTTAGATGCTGTTATTAGTGATTCAACTACCGTAATCAAATGTTGAAAAGTCTTCGATCTAATTCAATTTCTCTCATTCGATTGCAGCCTTTTCCTTTTAGTTTCACCTACAGTATTTGAAGATAGCGGGCCGCTTAGCGCAGTTGGTTGGGGCGTCGCAACTTCAGCTTGCTGTCGTTTCAGCGGTCGTGGGTTCGAATCCCGCTCCTCCGTCTGGCATCTATGTGTTATCATTCACCTCATTACCCACGCACAAGTCTCGGACTCATGTGGGCATCATCAGCAATAAAAAAAAAAATAGATAGTACATCTGAACAATAACCAAAAACTAATTTGAAACTTTGAAAACACAAAACATATACTCAATAAATTGATGTTCAGCGTTATATATTGAAAATAGTGTATTGTTTCCATTCTTTTATGCAATATATGCATTCTTTTATGCAATATGCATAGAGCATCCTGGACTAGAGGGATAGATATTCATCACTACAATACAAGATCCAGGAATGCCTACAGACTGCAGGCCCACAGAACAGCATTCTACGAAAATAGCCCAAACCACATGAGCATAAAAATTTTCAAAAATCTACCTTCTCAAATAGCAAGCATTGACAAAATACATATTTTTAAAAATAAATTAAAGGACTGGCTGCTAGATGTTAGCTTTTATAGTTTAAGCGAGTACTTTGAACACTCATAATATTTTGATGTACTCTATCAATATATCAATTGAACAAAGGCTGTGATTTAATATTGAAATGTAGTAATATGTTTGTATGTATTAATTTTAAATTGATATCTATTGTTGTATTTTATTGTTATATTATATTTTGTAATGACAATTGCAAAACAATTTTTGTACATGCAGAGATGAATAAATTCAAATTCAAATTCAAATATATTTTTGTGAATGCAAGAAAAACAATAGTCGACACTTAGAATAGAATAGAATATTAGCCCAAAAGAATATCACACACATTGATACATAGGCAAGTCAATACTTGTTTTGTAAACATCTTACATTCATTGATGGCAAGTGCTTCAAAGAGGCTGTAAATTGATTCTGGTTTCTCTCTTTCTCCCTGAATGTCCTTCTCGCTCCTATTTGCCATATGCGTCTCTGGCACACTCGTGCATAATAGAGAATCTACTAGATCGTGCTTTATGTGTGGATTGAGATTTGTAGAAATTTCTGGAAATTACTAGTATGGTTGAAAACAGTATAAAAGGGCTCTCCTCGTCTGCGTTTAGTTCAGTTGTAATTTGCCCTTTACAACGTTCATATCCAGTGCCAGTTTAGTGACAATTTATATAGACATTGTTTTCACGCATCTCAAGTGCTCGTGATCAGTTTATGTGTTAAATTCTTTGACAGTAGTCTTCCGTCTTTGTGGCAGAATACTCAGTGCTATTATTAGGATTATCAAATACCATAACAGACTGTACTTCGTAAGTGTTCCATTGAGCGCTATGTGTTCTACTTATTTGTTTTGCATTTTATTTTATGATGTGAATGTTTGTTACTTATCTAGACATGTCAAACTGGATGCGTTTTGTGCGACCGGCGAAATCGGCCAAAGAACAGAACCTGGTGTTGTGTCAGCTTGGCCACTCGCTCTACTTCACCACCACACGCGCCATTCACCCGCGCCAGGAGCTGCTCGTCTGGTACAGTCCGCCTTATGCAGCCAAACGCAATTTGCCTCTTCTAGAGCCCCCAGGTAAAGCTATACAGTGTATCATACAAATGAAATTTATTTCTTAAACCTAGTATATAATATTAGTGTATAATAAATGGCTGTTTATGCCTTACTCTCTACTCTCTCTTTGTTGTTTGAGCACGCTTATATCAAAATAATTTTTTCTCTTTTGTTATTTGCATCTATACAGTGTAATAGAATAGGATTGCTCCATTCTCTATTTAATTCTGTAAGTTGAGTGGCTAAACTTTAATACCAAAAATTGTTATCTTGAATGTCATTTGAATCGGACTTTTTGCGACTCCCACCAGCGGTCAGACTTTTCTTTTGCTGGTGGTGCCTCAACCTAAATTTTAGTTTTTTATTTCTGGTTAGTTAGGTTTCTTTTATTTCCTTTATATTAAATTGTAACCTTTAATTTATTGTGTTCTAAAGCTGTGGCAATAAACAATTGAATTGAATTGAAAAAGGGGGGGGGAAATAGATAAATTTATTCAATTTCAGTTGTAGCCTACAAAATATCAATTAACATGATTCATATTAGTAAGCTACTGTACGCTAAAGTACTGTGAAAAATAAATAGGGATCCGGATTACTAAATCAAAAATATTCAACTAACGAGTGAAATATCACAAGTTTACAAAATTAGATTGGTAGTTAAGTAGTAAATTGGTTGGAAGAGATTGGCTGAACGTGGTGTCAAGGCGATCGTGATGTTCATTCACGGGCGCTCGGTACTATAGTTTGGAAGGGTGTACGGCCAAGATCAAATGACGTTATCAGCTCTATTATCACATACCCCGTGCTTCGGAACCCACCTAAAGCTGTAAGACCTCTATTCATAACATTATTGTGTCTGCTAATTACCAAAGCTCAAGTCTCAGACTCATGTGGGCTTCATAAGAAGAACAACTTTACTGTGAAAAATAAATGTACAGAAATAATTCACATGTCACAAGCTTCTTCTAATCAACAATTTACAAGAAAAAGTTACCGACGTATTTATCCTTCAATTTATAAAAAATCGTGCCGTTGCTTATTTTCTAGCCGCAGTGGATTTTAGCTGCTTTCTGAGTGGAAAACAAAAAGATACTCGATACATTTGTGATACAGTACAAAAATATTTGTGATACAAACCTATTTTCTTGTAACATTAGCGTTTTTTTTTTCAGTTCCAGAAAAAACATACTGGTCGTGCTTTGAGTGTAATCAGAAATTTAAAACTTCAGAAGAGTTGCAGAAACATCTTAATCTACATGAAAGCGAAAGGGTTAGTAGTCATAATAATTTCCCAACAATTCAACACTACCACTTCCTGTTTATAATGTGTAATATTTTGCCTTTCAAATTGTACTAAATATTAAATTGAATTGTGTTAATTGTGATATTGAATGAAATGTTCATATAAAGATTTGATTTCAATCCAAATATAAATTTAAATATAATTGTATGGTTCTAGCAATGCAAGATAAAGAAAAGGTTTTATATCTCACAACTTATTAGCTGAATTTTTTTATTTGGTCGATAATTTCTCCACAATCAAGGAAGCATGTTTTTCCATTATTTGAAAATTTAGACAAAGTATTTTTGTATAAATTTTGAATTCAATAGTATCAATTTTGAATAATGTTGAATTTTATTTATTTATTACTGATTAATAATAATTTTGCAGGTTGTCTGCGTTTTGTGTTATCAGCAAAATTCTTTTAAACTCCAAACTTTGTTATAGCAATCAATAGAAATTCAGAAAAACTAATGTAAATAATTTTAAACGAATCGAAAATGTTACAGGAAGTGAGAAGTCAAGAGCTGATGAAAACAAGGTCTTTCTCAAAGAGGATCGGTCATCAGCTAGCATTGCGAGAAAAGTCTCAGAATATCGAAGTTCCTCCTCAAAAGAAACAGGTTAGTATTTTTTTATTTTATTTATTCATTTATTTATTAGGGATTAATAATAAATTAAATAATTCTACAGGGTAATGAAACACCAATATGGTAAAATTATGATTTAATCGGTGATTAAATTTAATTGGGCAATCATGTATTGGCATGAGATCTAACTTCATTTTACACCTATGTTACGGAGTTGCTGCTAAATATAGTTGAACAGTTTTTTTTTGGAGGATGAAGCCCACATAGGTCTGAGACCTGTGCGTGGGTAATGAAATGGATGATGGTGATTGATGAGTTGGACCTACAGTTTTAGGTGGGCTCCGAACCACCGGGAAGTGATTTTACAGCAGAGAACAGTGTCTTTTTTGCTGGCCAATCTAATCGGTCACCGTTATGAACAGGACCTACGAGAACGCAGCTTATCTCTCTGATTGAACAGATACCTGCTACGGCTCGCGGCTGAACGCCTTCACGATATATCGTGAATCTGTAAACAAAAATGAGAGTTTAAAGGGAAGGTGCTTTCTACCTTGGAATTATCACATCTAGTTAGGGCGCCTATCTGTCTCTGACAGTCAGTGATTAGATTCCTGTTCCAGCCTGGCATTTTTAAAAAATCATATTCTTCACCTTATTGCCCTCGCACAAGTATCTGACTCATGTGGGAATGATAGAAATAAATAAAATATTATCCGTATATTGGCTAGAGTTTGTTGTGGAAGATGTCCTCTGTTCTCTGCTGTAAAATCACTTCCCGATGGTTCGGAACCCACTTAAAGCTGTAGGTCCAACTCATCAATCACCATCATCCAACTCATTACCCACGCACAGGTCTCAGACCTATGTGGGCTTCATCCTCAAAAAAAAAAACTGATAGGTTAATCAATTTATGGTGAAATTTGTGATTAGTAATCAACTTGTGCGGGGTATTCGTCTAAGAAACAAAACAAAAACAATGCGACTTGAATTCCCATATGTTAATATTCAATGTTTAAGTAACTTTACATATTAAATCAAATTTATTCCATTCAGAAATTGTACATAGTACATAATACAAACGTTATACAAAGATTCATTTGAATCACTTAATTGTAACATAAAATGTACCTCCTTAAATTAATACAGCTGGTCCTATGGAATCAGCAAACATAGGCTATGTTTATATAAAATTAGTACAACTGGTGTTGATATTGTGAAACCTTTCCATAATTGAAACAAAACATAGGTTGTCAAATTTCACGAAACTTTAATAATTTGACTCACAGGACCATGGTTTCGTGTTTTACTAACACATCTTCGGCTGTACTGAAGAAGCTACTTTTTCAGTACAGCCGAAGATGTGTTGGTAAAACACGAAACCATGGTTCTGTGACTCAAATTATTGAAGTTTAGTGAAATTTGACAACCTCTGTTTTGTTTCAATAATAGGCTATATTTGCCTGTGCGTTCGCTGGGTTGCAATCGAAAATACATTTGTGGAACAATGTCATTGATAAAATTTGAGAAAGAAAGAAAAATAATGAAGAAAGAGTGAATCAATACAACAGCACTACTGATGATATTCCAGGACATAATTGCGCCTTATCCCGTGCTAACTGGTATTAGACTTATTATCCTGTATTAGAAATGTGATAAGATATTTGAATGTAATGGCCAATAAATCATACGCATAGGCTCAATTCTGCCCTATTTGTACATGAATTAACTATGGTAGTGAATTCGTTGTTGAATAAACTTATTATTTGAATAATTTTCAGTGTTCAACAAATTACCAACATGATCTCTTGTTGGAAATTTATTTTATTTTTGTTTTTTTATTTTATTTTAGAAGCAGACATCGTTCGAATGTACAGCCTGTAGTCGAACCTTTCCTAGAATGTACAGCTTGAAACGTCATCTCCTTCTTCATTACGATAAGAAGTATAAATGTCCTCACTGCAATATGGAGTTCAGTCATGGAGATAATCGTGACAAGTGAGTACTTCTGGAATAATTTTTTTACTCAAAAACTATATATTACGGTGAAAATTACTCCAACTATCATTAAACCCCAAATTGTTTATCTTAGGGTTTGAATAGGGTGGTCCATTTGAAGAGCTTAGACTGCAAACCATCTTATCTTGTGCATAAATTTCCAGATAAATCAGTTTATCTACGACCATGTCATAATGTATACATTACAGTTTCACAATTGATGCCAAAACAGCTGTCTTTTCGAAATGCTTTTTGAAACCCGTTGCATGAAAAGCTCATTACAGTACAGGCTCTACATTATAACACGGGTTCTGGACCAATCAGAAGCATTTTTGATGGAATCAATATCGTAATTCAATATTGTGAAACTATCAGCTGATTTGATCAAACTGCTACACCAGCTGCTTTAACCTAACAATCTACTATAACTTCTCGTATTTGAGATGAGAGGTTACGTATCTCTGACAGTCACAGGTAAAATGAAATTGTTTTAATTAAATGTATACTAGTGGTCGTTGATAAAATAGTGTATGGACCGATTTTATTTGGCCATTAAAGCACTCGTGAGATATATTTATAACACTCGCATTCGCTCGTGTTATAACTTACATCTAACTCGTGCCTTAATAAGGGTCAAAATAAAATCGTTGCATAAACTACTATTAACACATCTGAGGATAGTTTGATCCATAATTCAAAGAAAGAGGCCTTCTTTGTCACTTTTTTCATTGTAATTCATTATTGCATCTTCTCCAAAAGTAATGTATTATTGTATTTTCTTTGTAATTCATTATTGCATCTTCTCCAAAAGTAATTTATTATTGTATTTTCTTTGTAGTAGCGAAGGTGATATTGTGGAAGATATCCATAATCAATAATAAGCCGTGAAGTTGTCACAACCACATATATTGAAAACCGTGAGATACTAGTTTCGGTTGTTAGACCATTATCAATCTGAAACAAACAAACTAAAGTACAGTGTAGCTTAACATATACTAAACACAGAATGGTACTATTGGCTGAGGCTGAAAGTGCCTCTCATAGGCTGACCTTCATTGAAGGTCTGCGATTGGCTGAAGACCCTAACAAGACACGCCCATTGGTGGGAGGATCATCAAGGAATAATCAGTGTCGAAATCGAGAACCAAAAAGTAACAAACAAGAACAATACACAAGTAGGCTAGAACTGAAAAATTGAAAAAAATTAAAATTAAAAATGAAATGGAGTCAATGTCATCTCACAATTTTAAATAAATGGGGTTGTCAACTTTAAGTCTTATTATTGATTATTGTATTTATTTAAATTATTTACTGTGTATATTAATTTTCTTTACTTGAGTACTCTTATTTCTTCCTGTTTTATTATTTATTGACTATTTTGTTGTTTGAAAGTAATAGTTTATCTAACTGTGTGCTATAGAAGCAAAACAATCGTATGTATTTGTCGCTTCTACAAGAGTCTATATTTTTTAATGAAAGAATAAATAATGTTACTTGATTCTTAGGTATTATGTGATGCGTTACCTATGTTATGAATCTATATAATGCATTTGCTGTAAAAAATATAAGTTGTCCCTCTAAGATCAACTGAACTTGATGAAAACATAAATAATTGTTGAAAATGCTTTATTAGAATACTTTTGAGGGCTTTATCCGTGTCTGAGGAAGTATAACAACAATGCGAAATTGCCATCGCATGAATATTCAGAGGTTGAATTCAAGTTTTAAATTATTTATGTTTAAATATCAAGTTGAAAAGAAATACGGGACTACATCAAATTAAAAACTTGAAAAACACTTAAATTGATATTTAAGTTCTTATTATATATTAGTGGAAACAAGATGGATCTTCAACATCACACATCAAATTAACTTCGTTGTTACTTGAACTCATAGAAATTGATTATTTGTGGAAACATTCTCTTCTATATTGCTCTCGTGATTTTTATTCACTTCTTCCGAAAGTCTTTTCTGGTTTACATTCATAAAGAAGAAGTTAAATTTAAATTAATTATCATTTTTGCTGTAAACCAACATGATTTTTTTAAATCATCCAGATTGTTGGGTAATATCCACTAACCGATGTGGGCTTCTTTCAAAAGTCAGGGACATGAAGTAGAAGTAAATAATTATTTATAATGAACAATACTATCTTTTTTATCTTAAGATTTGAAATCAATACATTTAATTTGTGAAAAATATTAACTCAACATCCTTATTAAATATTTTTATTCTGCTTTTATTTTCAGGCATGTACGAAAGCAGCACAGTGAAAAGTGCATTGATTTGGGAGCTTATTTTAATAGTTCAGTGAATACGGAGAAAAAGATTGATCAGTAAGTGAATTCAAATTCCTACTTTCCTACTAATTGTGTGTGTGTTGATCGAGGTTTAAGTCAGAATAAGTGCATTCGCTGAAAAAATACAAATTTATTAGATTTAATTCAAATGAAAGGGATTTGATTGAACAATTAATCATTTGAATAGATACGAGTAATATTCCAAACTTTTAAATAGACATTCTTTGTTTAGTGTAGATCTAGTAATAGAATAAACAATAAAAATGCAATCTTTGTTGCATTCTTTCTTTGTTTTGAATAATAAGACGAAGTTGTCACAACCACATTTATTAAAAATAGTGAGATACTAGTTTCGATTGTTGAACCATTATCAATCCCAAACAAATTCAGTTTGTTTGAGATTTATAATGGTTTAACATCCGTAACTCGTATCTCACTATTTTTAATAAATGTGGTTGTGACAACTTCGTCTTACTATGCATTATGAATATATTTTGGAGGATGATGCCCACACAGGTCTAACACCTGTGCGTGGGTAACGAGTTGGATGATGGTGATTGATGAGCTGGACCTACAGTTTTAGGTGGGTTGCGAACCACCGGAAAGTGATTTTACAGCAGAGAACGTGTCTTTTTGCTGGCCAATCTTCTATAATATCACCTTCGCCACTACAAAGAAGAAAAAAACAATATCTTTCTTTGTTATTAAACATCCATTCTTCATATTCATTTTTGTACAGTTGTACGGTAGTTGAATATATTTCTATAATTTCACAGTGATCAAAAGAAAAAGTAGGCAAATATATAAAAAAGAATGCATTCTTTGTTGAGTAAAGCATTAGAGAAAAAACGTTCCATGAATGTATCAATTGAGTTATAATATAGTGTTCTAACGTAGTATATAATTTCCGGTCGTTCGGAAACCAACTAAAACACAAACTCCAAGTCATCAATGTTGAGGTATTACTATTATTTTTTTTTTTAATTGTAGACAATGGATTTGCAAGCACTGTAACCTGTCATTCGCCAGTGCTTCAGTACTGAACCTGCACACGCTGGCTCATGCTGCCGACAACCTTGAGGAAGGTTCTGGCTTGACTGGTCTGCCGTCGGATTTCTCAAACATTTACCATGATGGCGAATTTATGGTGGAAAATGGCTCCATTCAGTGTCCGCAGTGCACAAAGGTAAGAATTTATCAATTGATTTATTCATTTGAACTTTAAATTTATTTATCTAAACTGAAATACAATTGAATGTGAAGTACATATTGATTGATTGATAACTTTATTTATTTCCTTCATGGAAACAGTAACAAAGGCATAATTTTACAGTAAATTTATTGAAGAAAGTTCCCCACATGGACATCAGCCTGTGTGTGAAGGACGAGTTCTTATACTACCATGTTAAAAAAGCAAATTACAATCTTATTAGCTTAATCTATAGTTACTAAATCTGACTAAAAGTATGATATCACTATAGAGGAAAAAGCAATCAATTTCAAAATTAGAAATAAAAAAATCAATAATTGAAGAACCTACTATGACAGATTCAATGAAGCATTCACTGACGCATCATAAAAATACAAAAGCAATTGAAATTAAAATAAAAAATCATTCCTGAATTTCTTGTTCCATGACGAACTGCGTTGTTAATATTAACTTGTTATGTGAATTTAACGACTTGCAGTCAAATATTCATTAAGAATAAGTAAAATTTACTTACTCTGTAGGCCGAGCGCTTTCGAATCTTTGAGATCCTTTTTCAGAGGCGTGTTCCTTGATCATCGATGTCAGTTTTTTGGTTAGAAGAATTGAGGTTTTTGTAAAATGGATCTCAAAGATTCGAAAGCGCTCGGCCTACAGAGTAAGTAAATTTTACTTATTCTTTAAGAATATTTGACTGCAAGTCGTTAAATTCACATAACAAGTTAATAAAAAATCATGTTTTTCTGGATAGAGCAAATTATAGTTTATTTCCAATGAATCTAAAACTACATTTAGGCCTACGTAGTAAGACTACATCTACAATTTCTTTGTAGTAATGAAGGTGATATAGTGGAAGATATTCATAATGAATAATAAGACGAAATTGTCACAACCACATTTATTAAAAATATGGAGATACTAGTTTCGGATGTTACTCCATTATCAATCTCAGGCAAACTGAAGACAAGTTTTAGTTATTTATTAAAAATATAGAGATAATAGTTTCGGTTGTTACTCAATTATCAATCTCAGAGAAACTAAAGACGAGTCTTAGTTTGTCTGAGATTGATAATGGAGTAGCATCCGAAACTAGTATCTCTATATTTTTAATAAATGTGGTTGTGACAAATTCGTCTTATTTGTATTATTGGTTGTGTAATCGTCATTACATCTACAACTAAAAGAAAATCACAATTCTCAATAAATATATATTAATTGACCCCATACACCTTAGCCAAAACCCTTGACGAACGCTCATGTGTATTTGCCTCCACTCAGAAATTTAATTATTGTTAATCTTTTAATTACTAATGAATTTCGGTAAAGTATTTAATGTCTATTTTACCAAATGACAAACAATTTATGATTAAACGCTCGAGTGTTTCTGATGGCTATTTTCTTTATTTGAATTCTCTGCTGTAAATCACTTTCCGGTGGTTCGGAACCCACCTAAAACTGTAGGTCCAACTCATCAATCACCATCATCCAACTCATCACCCACGCACAGGTCTCAGACCTATATGGGCTTCATCCTCCGAAAACTATATTATTTTTAGAATGTAACCCACTGGAAAATAGAATTCGTAAGTTGTTATTAATAAACATTGAACTCCATGGATTGTGTCCAGCATTGCTAATAATGATTAGATGGTGATTTAAACATCAAATTTAATTGTAAATTTTGCTTTTTTTTGCAGTTGTTCCAAACAAAGCGAGACTTGATCGAGCACGTATCTTCTCATGGCCAGCCAAAGGAAAACGAACAGGAAAATGTGTTGGAAAATTTTCCCGACGAAAATAAGTTTAGCTGCTCGTATTGCACCAGGAGCTTTGACACAGCTGACCGCCTCAAGGTAGTTGAAAAAAGTTCATAGCTCAAGTGTCTGGTTTTTAATCTTTCCATTCTATATTGATCACAAGAATTGATCCCATCTTTCAATCAAGCATAGTCAGACCATTGTAGACTCCACTGGAAAATTCACTAAAACAATACTTAGAATTCAAGAATCTCAACATTTTCTTGAAATTGAACGATAATATCTAATACATGACTTACAAGACATTACAAGACATACAAGACAGCTATTTAAGGCTGTGCGTAGGGTTTTTGGTGATATTTCTTTTTTAAGTTTCTTGTATTGTATATTATCAGGACTTCGAAATGTTATCTATTGCTGTGAGGGAAAATTCTTTCCTTCAATTATTTTGTGAAATATGGAAATAAATGTGAAATGATTATTTTGTAATCAAAATTGGAAGTTTTCGGTTTTGGGGGGCAATTGATTTCTTCTGCGAGTTATATTAAACTATTGATGAATTTTCTATAACTAAAAGACAATTCAAAAAAATAACAAACTTTTTTCTAATCAAGCAATTAGTTTTTTCAAAATAGATTTGTAAAATTCTAAAAAATTGCAGATTTTTAAATATTTGTTTAGAAAAAAAACTTTGTTAGATTGAAATAGAAAATATGCTATTTTATTCTTCTAGGTGTCTTTTAGTTATAGAAAATTTATCAAGTGTTTAAAATAACTCTTAGAAGAGATCAATTGCCCCCCAAAAAAGAAAATTTCCAACTTTGATCACAAAATAATTATTTCACATATTTATTTCCATATTTCACAAAATAATTGAAGGAAAGAATTTTCCCTCACAGCAATAGATAACATTTCGAAGTCCTAATAATATCCAATACAAGAAGCTTTGAAAAAAATCATGACCATAAACCCTGCGCACAGCCTTATAGAAACATTTAGGCCCTTGTTTATGAACTTCAGAGTCTCTTGATTGGAGGCACTCTTGTAATGATTCTATTCTGAATGCGTTTTAAGAGTCAAGAAACACTGAAGGATCGTTCATAAATACGACTACAAGTCAATGTTACTTCAATTGATTCTCATTTACAGTGATTGACAATGTCTATCGCATGCTAATGTTTATTGACAATGAAGAATATTCTATCATATTCTAATTTTTTTGTTTCAAAAAATGAAATTATAAACTGTCACAATGGGTATAACACGAATTTAAATTGTGAATCTTGCGTAGAATTTTCAACTCTTTGTGCAACGCGAATTGTGCAGCATTTTAGTATTAGATTGAGATTGAGAATGGAGTGACTGCCAAAACTATAGTATCTATCTACCTTCATTACCATTATCTTCATTACAAATGTGGGTTGACAACAGGTCTTTCTAATTATGCATAACCACCAAAATATCACGAAGAATAATCTTTGTAACATATTTGTGACCATAAGAACAGAATTACTATTGAACCCAAAATAATATTTCTATATTGAAAATTGGTGATTGTATGTAATTTATTAATTAATTATTAATATAATTCAATAGTATTTTTTTTTTTTTTAGCAACACAGTCTTACTCATGTCAGTACAGCAGTGCAGTGCAATGTTTGTTTCAAACGATTTCTGAATAATTCAGCATTGACAGGTCATCTGAAATCTCATGCCAGTAAGTTTTTAATTAACAATAATTATTATTATTCTTTAATTAGTTGAAAATTCTGATAACAATTTTAAAATGGCCACTGGGTCTCTCACCTGAGACCCGTACACACCATTTATGTTGAATGTTGCATATTTAATTGCATCACAAATTGAATAAATATAACTGTGGAAGTGCAAGCATTTTTCAATATCATATTTATTGTGCGAATCCTGTCAATTATATTATGTCCTTTGCTACATCGTCATGTTTTCATTATGTAATTTCTTCTTATTCTTTCTTTTCATATACCATTCATTCATCCTTCTTCTGTTTGTGTTCTCTAGCCTCACTGTACAGTTCTTATGAGGTTCTTAATAAGTATCCTTCCAACTCTTATCATCCGCTGACATTATTAGATTTTCAAACATTTAGATTACCAGTAATTGAAAATTTATTGAGGGCTATTTTCAAATTGAATTATTTCTACTTTTCAGTATTGAAATCTTTCGAATGCCCAATGTGCAAAGAAAGCTTCAATCATATGTTGACTCTGAAATCGCATGTGCAAAATCATGCAAATAACGGAATCTTCACGTGCCCCCATTGCAAAAAGGTAAAGTACAAATACTGCATTGCATATTTAGCTGTAATTTTTATTTCCATTAGTGGACCACTTTCACCTAAGCCTAAAATGAGCTTCGCAGTAGATTTCGATTTAAAATACTGTAATTGAAAATTCAAGAAATTTGAATTTGAACAGTAATTGATTTTTTAAGTACACTGTTTCGCGTAAAATAAGGAAATTTTCGAATTATAAGTTATTGTCTATATTTCTTGGATAAATAATTAATAAAATAATGCAATGAAATTCGTTAATGGACTAGATTAATAATTTAATGTCTCACAATTCAATGAATATGTTTTCATCCAGAGATTATTGAATATATAAAAGACAATTTTGCTTTTTCCTGTGTAATAAAACAAGTAGTATAAGTTTGTTGACATTTTTTTTATCGTGATTATTATTTTTGTTCATTGGTTTTTCGTTTTCTCCACAGAATTTTGACGAATATAGCCAGATACGAAAGCACATTCGATCATTTCATTGCGATCGCAAATTCGTTTGCGAATATTGTCAAAAACAATTTCATACGCAAGACAAACTGAGGATGCATAAGCTCAAGTAGGTATTATTTGATTTATTTACATTTAATTTGCTCAACTATAAAATAATATTTTGTCACTATTATTGATAACTTGCCCCACATTAGAATAATAATTTTCAACTGATTTTGTCATTAACACTTTCAAGTCAAATATCCTCAATCAAATTCTACTACTGTAGTTTTCATATAACTTGGCAGCAGTTGGGTTCAGATGTAGCTAGTCCTCCTATCTCCTACACGCTGCCAAGTTATATGAATACTACAGTACATAATAGTGACATGATAATATGAATACTACAGTACATAATAGTGACATGATAATATGAATACTACAGTACATAATAGTGACATGATAATATGAATACTACAGTACATAATAGTGACATGATAATATGAATACTACAGTACATAATAGTGACATGATAATATGAATACTACAGTACATAATAGTGACATGATAATATGAATACTACAGTACATAATAGTGGCATGATAATATGAATACTACAGTACATAATAGTGACATGATAATATGAATACTACAGTACATAATAGTGACATGATAATATGAATACTACAGTACATAATAGTGACATGATAATATGAATACTACAGTACATAATAGTGACATGATAATATGAATACTACAGTACATAATAGTGACATGATAATATGAACTTGTATGAAATACTTATCTCGGAGGAGCATTGAATTCCTTGAAATCATTTTTGTTTTCCATTGTTTTCTAATTATATTTTTTCATTCTTCACTAGTTTCCAATTTTGATTCTAAGGCCAAACTTTGATAAGGTCGTTACTGCTTGCATAATACGTCCAATAGTCGATATTAATCACCATGGCAAAATCAAACACTTGGTATGGAATGCTGGTGTTCACACTGCACCAATGTGTCATTCAGACGTGAAGGCGCTGTGGAAAACACATGCTTTAGAATAATGTGTGACGTATTGAAGCTGAGTGAAAAACACTATTTCACAATCTTTATGTGTGATTATCGTCAAGTATTGAATACCAGACTTTGCAAGCATTCTTCACATTGATTTAAAATGTTTACATTCCCTGAAATGCATATTTTGACTTTAGAGCATTCAAATCATCAAGTTTCAGAGTAAAGAAGTAATTGTTTGCTATTGATGTTTGATTTATATTATTTTTTCCTTTATGTAGAAAAGATTGATTTACTCGCCTTCTGCCAGTAGGGTCATATTTCCTTTTCATTCCTTTATAGTACCTAATCTAATAGAGTAATTTTTCACTCTCTACTGTCATTTGTCTGTTACTTGTTATTGTTCTATTCTAAATTGGTAATAGAGTACTTAAAAAACCTCAAGTGACAGGAATGCTTTATTAGTTATTGAAAGCATCCATTGTTTGTTAGTTATTTCGAGTTTGAATTTCCATTTATCTTTTTTTCGGAGGATGAAGCCCACATAGGTCTAAGACTTGAGCGAGTTGGATGATGGTGAATGATGAGTTGAACCTACAGTTTTAGATGGGTTCCGAGCCACCGGGAAGTGATTTTACAGCAGAGAACAGTATTTTTTACTGGCCAATCCAATCGGTCCCCTTTACAGGAGACGTAGGGTAGTAGTAGTCATAGGGAAGTGATAGCCGCGAGCCGTAGCAGGTATCTGTTCAATCAGATAGATAAGCTGCGTTTTCGTAGGTCCTGTTTGTAACGGTGACTGATTAGATTGGCCAGCAAAAAAGACTGTTCTCTGCTGAAAATCACTTCCCGGTGGTTCGGAACCCACCTAAAACTGTAGGTCCAACTCATCAATCACCATCATCCAACTCATTACCCACGCACAGGTCTCACACCTATGTGGGCTTCATCCTCAAAAAGAAAAAAGTATCCGTCGTTTGTTAGTGGTAATTGGAAGTATCCACATTTGTAGACATTTCTAGCTTCAATGTCCAACTATTTATGTTGCAGGCATTCTGACCATCGCGAATTTCTGTGCGCCAATTGCGGCAAACAGTTCAAGCGCAAGGACAAGCTGCAAGAGCACATGAAGCGGATGCACTCCTCCGACAGGGACCTGAAGATGCAGCCCAAGTCACCGCGGGCCCCACTGCCCAAGAAGTTCATTCCCAAAGTTATTGTAAGTGGTTAATCACATATTTTTCTCCTTCCATTATCGTTATCATTCTTTCCATTTCCTTTTTTGCTCCTTCTTAATCGCTCCATATTCTTCTTCTTTTTCTTCTGCTGGCTCTTCTTCTCTACTTTAAATTTTTTCTTCTACTCTTTCTTCTTCTCGTTCTTCATCTTCTCTATTTTTCATTTTTTCTTCTCCTCCTACTCCTCCTCAGAAGGAGTTGAGTGAGGGTTAGGTGGGAGAGAGAGAGATTCGCTTTCTACTTCTTGTTCTTCTCTATTTTCCTTCTTATTTTTCTACTTTTTTCTTCCTCTTGTTCTTCTTATCCATTTTCTTCTGCCGAAGAAGTTCATTCCCAAAGTACTTACGTCTTCTACCTTTCATATCCATGATCCTTTTACTTTCCTTTCATCTTCTTTTTCCTCTTGTTTGCTCCATCCTAATCTTAATCAACCTCTCGTTTATTTCTCCTTATTCTTCATCTTCTTTTTCATTATCTTCTCCTTCTTCCTCTTCTTCTTTATCTTTCTCTCCTCTTTTCTTTTTCTTCCGCCAAAGAAGTTCATTCCCAAATTGCTTATTCACATTTTTTTCCTTTCATATTCACTATCTTTCTTCTTTCTACTCCTCTTGTTTGCTTCATCATAACTCTCCCTTATCTTTCTCTTCGTATTCTTCTTCTTTTTATTTTACTTCTTTAGAAAGAAAAATGAACAATTCCTGATTAATGGAATTTTTAATTATTAGGGCTCAACCTGAGATATTTGTATGATTTCAGATCGGATCTTCAGATTACGAGCGATTCATATTCAAGTGTCACAAGTGCATGCTGGGATTCAAGCGGCGTGGCATGCTGGTCAACCATCTGGCCAATCGCCATCCGGAGATCACTCCCGATTCTGTGCCCGAACTCAACTTGCCCATCCTGAAGACAACACGCGACTACTACTGTCAATACTGTGAAAAGGTTAGTAACTTCTTGTTGCTATTTACCCGTAATTATTTGAAGCAATGTAGTATATGTCCTTATTTATGAACGTCCCTTCAGTGTCTCTTGACTCGAGGGGATCTTGAAATGCCTATATAAATACATTACATAACAAGAGTTCCTCGAGTCAAGAGAAACTAAAGAAACGTTCATATAAACGGCTCATTGTTGCAATTATATACCCAATGATCTTGATAATAATCATTATAGATTCCATAATCTAATGAACCTAGATGTTTAATTCTATCCAGAGAACTCTTCTAGTCTCATATTGTTGTTTAAAAAACTTTGATGACAATTTTTTTTCATGTTTGATTACCATTTTAATTTCAAGTGCAATCTACAAGTAAGACCTTTTATAGATATGGCACTTGGTGAAATAAAATGACAGTAACATCAGTTTATATCTTGTGAAATGGGGCTCGGATCAGATAGTTCTTTGCAACATTCTATTTAATCTCACAAAGAATTGAATCTCATGAAGCTATGAAGTAGAAAATTTAATCAAAACGTTATTGTGTAAAGTCCTAATAATAGAAGCTATTTATCATTTCCAATATTAAATGAAATAACTTTTCATTGAATTATTCGCCTTTTCTTCCGATGATTGAATTCAATACAATTCTTGAGCTTGCCGTAAATAATGAATTAATGTATTCTGTGTTTCAGATTTACAAAAGCAGTTCCAAACGAAAAGCTCATATTTTAAAGAATCATCCGGGATCTGCATTGCCAATGAGTAATCGACAAAAGGTAATACTCTGTTCAGCTTTTATTTTTTTTAGAACTAGAGCCTTCAAAATACAATATAATGCACACGATGCAGTGCATTGTACATTGTATGCATGCAGCGACTATAATTATTTATTATCAAGAATAATCTAGTAATCAGGAAATTCTAAAGCACAGAGGTTAAGATGTAGAATTAAGTGTGACTTGCATTTTTTCGAGCATTCTAAGGCATTTAGCTCACGAAAGAAAATAATTAAAAATACATTCGTATTGCTAGAAATTTCTTTATTCTGTTCAATTATGGCCAGCAGTATTCCTGAGTGTTTTTTCTATGAAAGTTAGTTTATTTCTCAAACAGGTTTTAATCCAGGAGTTTATTGTTTCTTAAGATTTTTTTAAAAATGTTTCTTCATATGGTTTGTTTCAAATCATTTCTTTGATTAATCCTGAACCAAGATGTTTAATCGTTTTAAACTAACATTCAGCAAGAAAAAGATGGAAAAGAACTGTAGGAATACATTTTGTAGTATTATTCCGCCAATACTGTGTTAAAAAAGTAAATTACACTATTTTATAGTTGTGTGGATATTATCTTCAATGTGTCATTCACGGCAACTGATTATTAAAAAATATAATTTTAGGATATTGAAGTGTATTAGACAGTCTTACAAATGGTAACCCTCTCGTAGAGTGGTCTAGACTTCACTTGTGTAGCGAGAGTATAGAGTGCTCTATGAAAGCGCTCTATTGCAATAACTGTGTATATGGACATACCCTCACGCTTTTTCTTGTTTTTTTATTTAATTCGATTTATTTTTGAAAAAAGGGAGGAGTGCCGGAGATTCCCGGTCAGCCGAATCCGACATTCTCGCAGACAGTTGGCAGTGTGACAACGACTCCACACGGCTGCCAGTGGTGTCACAAGCAGTATGCATCTAAAGCCAAACTACTACAGCATCAGCGCAAAAAGCACCTTGCTCTGCTTCCTTCTGAGCAACAGGTCAGTTACTGCCATTACAAGTCATGCTTGCTTTTCTTCAAATAATATAAATTACTTTATAAAGTAGATAATGAATAACTCTTAAACTAAATGTAATCCAACTCTTTAAAAATAAATATTAATATTCAAGTGTTAATCATCTGTAAATTTGGCTGAGACACATAGCGTCTTCTTTCAAAAGTAAGAGTTCAACTTGCAAACTGTTTGGGTTGGTAAATTTCTTTTCATTAACTTTTCAAGTGAATTAAACGACTTGCAGTCAAATTTTATTAAAAATGAGTAGTATTTCACTTACTTTGTAGGCCAAACGTTTTCGAGTTGTTTTTAATAAAATTTGACTGCAAGTCGTTTAATTCAATTGAAAAGTTAATATTAACAACTCAGTTCGTCATGGAACAAGAAATCCATGAATTTCTTTTCATATTCTTTATACTTTATGAATAAAAAATATACTATTCTATGACTTATACACGTTGTATAGAGACATTTAATAGGTCAACTACAAGGTCAACTAAAAACCTAACAATTCATCACAATTGAACGAAATTGGAGTTGAAGCTATTGTATTTTAAGTATTGAAGTTATTTGTGAAAAATGTGTTGGAAAGTAGCATTAGCTGCATGGTTTGAATCAGAATAATGTACGATAATACTTTTTTATTCGAATCAATCGAAAATGCTAATTTTTGGTCAATGTTACCTGCTCAGTTGAGGAATCAGTTAGAAATAATACCTAAACAACTTGTAAAATTTCGTTGATAATACGAATATAAGTTTCAACTTTGTTCAACTTGAACAGACGTTTAAGTTGAACTAAGATTAAACGGATAATGAGAATATGGCCCTTAATGGGTTTATTTATGTTTTTCCCCTTTCATTGTAGTGGTGAAGGTGATATTGTAGAAGGTATCCATAATGAATAATAAGACGAAATTGTCACAACCACATTTATTAAAAATATTGATAAACTAGTTTCGGTTGTTATACCATTATCAATCTCAAACAAACTGAAACTAAAGTACAGGGTAGCTTAATATATACTAAACATGAAAATATACTATTGGCTAAGCGAGAAAGAGGATGACCTTCCTTGAAGGTTGTGATTGGCTGAAGGCCATAACAATTCACGCCCCCTGGTGTATTTATGCATTGTGTTTGAAACGAATGAATGATCATTGATCTTGTATGCTGCATCAAGTTATTACATGTTCAAGTAATATTACACATCAATTAATTATTTGTTGAACGTCTGTTTTACAGCAACCAAGACCCGGCAAATGCATAACTACCGAGAACGATCAGCCACCAATCAACGAACAGCAGAAGCAGCCAGCCACAGCTAACACAATCAGTACACCAGCAAACAACACCAACACCATGTTGAACTCAGCCAACATGCTAAGCAGCAATCAGAATGCAGTGAACGGCACCGTCATTGAGCGGCAGGAAGGAGTCAGAGCGTCAGCGGTTACCATGGCAACGGCGGCCGCTATTCCTACGGCAAGCGACAGCGCTGAAGTGGGGGGTGGAGCTCCTCCTGCCGCCATTGCTCTGGCACCAATCGCCAACCATCTTGCCACCTCGCATTGCCAGCTAACGCTGTCCGGACTTACTGACAGCATTCTCACTGGTAATGTTTGTTTGAACTTTGGTGTTTTTGTAATTGAAGTTTTTTCTATTTACTTCACCCACTCAAAAAAAAAACGAAATACAAATAATAAAGTTTGCCAAAGACAGAAATGATGCAATAACAATATAAAAAACTGGCTCTTTGGTGGGGTGTGCTGGAGGGATGAAGGGGGGGGGGTGATTACCCAACGAACTATGGTTTCCCATGCACTAGGCGGGTAGTAGAAAGAGAAAAGGAGAAGGAAAGACTCTGAAGGTGAGTACAGGGGGAAAAGAGGGGAAGAGAGACAGAGAGAGAGAGAGAGCTTAGATTAGATTAGAACACTTTTATGTAAATTTAGAGAGAGAGAAGAAAGAAGAGAATAAGCGAGTCCACAATCTTATATCAGTACAATCAAATCAAAAGGGCATGGCAAACATCAGTCAGAGGAGATATCACGGATCTCAGACATCAAGATCGAAGAAATAATTTCTAGAAATCCAGTTTTTTATCTCTTGTTTAGTTTTCCTAGTAATTTTAGTATTCATGGGAAAGTGTTCCGAAATTGAGTGTATGATTTTATTATGATAATTTAACTGCTTTTAATACATTAAATATAAGTATTATAAGTGACATATTTATTTGCGGTGTCTCTTAAACTCTAACTATTAACCAAAGAGTTCAGAGTAATGGGGAAGTAAGATCTGGATTTGGTTATATAGTCAATTACATTTTTTACGTATAATTGCCTTATTGTCATAACTTTGAAGTCACTGAAAACCACATTGGTTGGGTATTATCTAGGCTTATTTAGAATTAATTATCAATTTTGTGTAACAAATAATTATTTACGATGTTTGTTAATGGTAATTGAATTAGGATTTCTTTTTTGCTTAAAAGAATGTACAATAATAATTTATAAAAGCGTGTGCAATAAGCATACAGGAAAAATAAAATATTTTAAGTTTTTGTTAGTAACTAAACTATACATATTTTTAGAAGCAATTAAGCCGAAAGTTGAACACCCGTGTGGCGAAACATATTAATTTTCAACTTTGACACACCAGAGTGGCTCAGCCGGACTTGAAATTGAAATAAAAAACTAAGTATGGCCATTACTTATCCAATAAATGTTTGAAGAGTAACCTCATACAGAAAGTGTTCTACCTGAAACGTTGGTGTAAAAATGGGTATCTTTCTTTGTAGTGGCGAAAGTGATATTGTGGAAGGTACCCATAATGAATAAAAGACGAAATTGTCACAACCACATTTATTAAAACATAGAGAAACTAGTTTCGGTTGTTACACCGACTTAGTTTGATTGAGATTGATAATGGTGTAACAACCGAAACTAGTTTCTCTAAGTTTTAATAAATGTGGTTGTGACAATTTCGTCTTTTATTCAGGGAAGTGATAGCCGCGAGCCGTAGCAGGTATCTGTTCAATCAGATAGATAAGCTGCGTTCTCGTAGGTCCTGTTTGTAACGGTGACCGATTAGATTGGCCAGCAAAAAAGACACTGTTCTCTGCTGAAAATCACTTCCCGGTGGTTCGGAACCCACCTAAAACTGTAGGTCCAACTCATAAATCACAATCATCCAACTCATTACCCACGCACAGGTCTCAGACCTATGTGGGCTTCATCCTAAAAAAAAAAAAATAAATAAAAAAAAAAAAAATGGGTATCTATTTCAGAGGAAAGTATTGTCAGCTGATTGGAATAGCGTCACTGTACTTTACAGCTATGTTCGACATAGAAGGATAAGGATGCTTGAACAAGAGCCTAGGAGCTTCGGTACAAGAGCCTAGATCTTGACTGCATAATCTAAAGCATAGCTGCGGGCTTGGTCCATCATGTTTCCCATATCATGGCTCATTGGAAAGATATTCGACCTTGAACGTTGGGAAGTGTTGTCAGCTGATTGGAATCATGACATTGTACTGTGCAACAATGCTTGAGTTCACAGGAGCCTTACTATCTGTAAATTGGTAAATGTTGGTAAAAATTGGTACTATTGGTAAATGGAATTTTACCAAAGGCGTCTTATTGGTCTATTCAAATTGTTTAAGGTATATGAATATGAATAGGCCTTGGTTTCCAGTAAAATTCTATTTAACGGTAAACCATCAAACTCCCATCAACCATTGTCTGACATAAAAGAATAATGATGTTTGCACAGTGGAGCTTTGATATAAAAGCCTAGATCTTAGCTGCATAATCAAACATAATAGCTTTTTTTCTTACTTGTTTAGATTAATTTCTTTTTCTTTACATGCATTAGACCAATATTCAATTTCTACCACAACCTTCATTTTCCCTATTTTTTCTGTTTTGTAATTTTTATTTTATAATTGATTTCCATTTTGTAATTTGTATTATGTTGGCACCTGCTGAAAAAACCCACAAGGTTTAGTGGGATCTTTATTTGGAACTTGTAAATAAATAAATGATTGATTGATTGCTGAGGAATGGGTGATCCTATAGCATAGCTGCGGACTTGGTCCACCATGTTTCCCATAACATGGCTAATTAAAAGGGTACTTGATATTCAACATTAGGGTCTTTTATGAAAGTCAAACGCTAAAAATGGTTATTTTACAAAAAACAATCATGATCAGCATATTATGAGGAAGGCAGTAGTTGCGAGAACAGATCTGAACTGTTGAGCATAGTTACAGAACTGTAGATTATTTTGAAAAATTTATTTAAAAGCCCATTTAATTTGTTATAACTATTTTTATTTTATTTTCAGAGTATGAAATTGCAACTGGTGATACGGACATTTCTGAGGGCGGAATTGTTATCGATGCAGCCACTTTGAAACGAGCATTCAAGGTAATTACAAGCAGTAGTTGGAATTATGAATGCAACAATTTTATACCTGCTTGATTGACAAATAATTTACTGGACTTATAGCATGCATTGAAATACTGTAATAGTATATTATGTTACAAGTGCGGGAAATGGTGTTTACCGTATGAGTATGATGAGTGTTTAATGCACGAGACGAAGTCAAGTGCGGTATTATCATACGAATATGGTAAACATCTTCCCGGACGAGTTATGTACGATATTTTTTGTCATACTAGTCTAAAATATAAAAAAAAGATAAACTTTGTGCTACTACAGCAAGCATCATCAAACATAACCTCAAAATCAATCACAGCAGTAGAATACTAAAAATACTTCTGAGATCAGCTGTTTTCCAAATTCTCTAACAGCTAGAATGCGGTAAAATCCATTACTGCACTGAAAAAGGATGCGGTACTGAAAATCCGCTGTTCTTTCTGTAAACAGACGTTTACCGGCTCGATTCAATGCTCGGTAAAGTGATGAATATGTACAAGTATGACGAAAATCCAATTACGGTCTTGACTATGTGTTGAGGATGCTGTGCGAGATGGAAACTCAGCTTCATTCTGCATCCACAGGACACAGAAGACTCTTAACTAACTACATATGTCTCTGTGGTCGATTTTTATTCCACAACGAAATCATATTCATAACAATAATAAATTCAATTCACCACAAGAATGAAAACCCCAGAGATTCAGAATAAGTAACTTTATCAATAAAGATGGCTGTAATAATCCACTATCTTTACCAATTTACTAGTGACTTTAATTTTCTGGTGGATATCTAATACTGCTAGGCCACTCCGCCTAATTTCATCCATTACATTCCTAGTATGTCTTAATGTATTGAAACGATATTCTTATGATCATTATTCTGATGTTGAAGATCCATCTTGTTTCCACTAATATATAATAAAAAACGTAAAAAACACTCAAGTGGAAATTGCGACTCACGTTATGGCGTGACGGCTGTTTCACTCTGATGTTAAGAGCATCGTCAGACGACCCACAGTATACTGAGTACACAGAGTGTAATGTGGGTCGTCTGACGATACTCTTAACAGCAGAGTGAAACGGCCGCTATGCCATAACGTGAGTCATAATTTACACTTGAAAGTGTTTGTTTTTTTTTTGTTTTTAGTGTTTATTAACATTATTCTCTTTGATCAAGTGTGAAATCCTGTAATTTACCAATAATAAATGTTCAATACTAATCAGTCTGATTTTGCACAGTCATTTTCAATTCAATTCAATTTTTTATTGCCACAACTTTACAACAAAATAATATAATGGTTACAAATTAACATAAAGGAAATAAAAGAAATCTAACTAACCAGAAATAAAAAACTAAAATTTTGTTCAGGCACCACCAGCAAAAGAAAAGTTGTTGACCGCTGGTGGGAGTCGCAAAAAGTCCGATTCAAATGACATTCAAGATAACAATTTTGGTATTGGAAGTTTAGCCATTCAACTTGAAGAACTAAATAGAGAATAATAATAATATTTTATTTCGCCAAAATACAAAAATAAAAATATAAGAAATTCACAATATAAAGTGTATAACACATTTTTGGCACAGCCAGCAAAGTAAATACTTGAGTGCTAGCTGTGAGTTCATTCAATAATATTACTAGTAAACATAGAAAGCTCGTGAAATGAGAGAAATCAATAATGAATTTAAAGGTAAAGTAATAAAGATCCTAAAGTATCTCCATGAGGTGACAAAATTAAAAAACACACAATTCTCATCCTTTCATTGTAAAACAATCGAAAAATACAGCAAAACAAAATATATTCACTGAAATACAATTCAATAACATACTCTTTAAAAATATATAAAAACAAAATAAACAGCTATAATTCTTCCATAACTTAACAGAAACAATCAAAATATTAAAACAATACCCACAATTACAAAAAGGACAATGTTAATTACAGGTTTTTGTTTAGTTCAAACCCTGTATTATTATACCATGAAATAACCAAAAAAAATTAGCTTGTGACACCAATTCAGTGCCTGCAATCGATTTTACTGAAAAACTAAGCCTATAATAATTAAAATAATGATAATATTAAAATTTAGGTAGTGTGGAATAAATATTCTGTTGAACCCATATAGTTATTTCCTTTAGAAGAACTTTAGTAAAATAGACATACTAAATTTTGATTGAAAAATATCAACATTTTTAAAAAAACCTCATGTCCTTGGGGGGGGGGGGGGGGGGAGGCTTAAGCCCCCCTGGGTGCGCCACTGGTGCTTAATATATTTGTGTGACTGTTGCAGAGTGAAACATTGCCAAGCGAGCTACTGCTTAGTGAGCTGAGCATGAACTTGGGCGCGTACATGTCACAGGACCAGTGTCTGAAGCTGATTCAAGTGGTCGCCGACGAGTCGCTCTACTCGCCCTACACTCTGCGCTGACCAGCGCCATCAGACAGCAGCGCGGTACTTGTCTGCCCGTGAGGCTCCATGAAACGGGTCTCTGAATAAATGGGCTTTTGTCTTTTTTGGCACGTCTCTCAGATGAGACGAAACGCCGCCATATTTGTTGGCTTGGGTTGGGTTAGGCCCCAAAGCGGCTCCAGTTTGCTTATTGGTGTGTTCGGCGCTTTGGGCAGGTGCCCTGTTGCACCTGTTTGCTCGGAATAAAGCGATTGGAATGGCTTGAGAGTCGATTGTCGGTGTCGTGTTTCGCAACAAAATGTTTTGCAACAAAATGTTTCGCTTGAAAATGTTTTGCAACAAAATGTTTCACTTGAAAATGTTTTGCAACAAAATGTTTCACATCAAAATGTCTCACAAAAATACGTTTCACAACAAAATGTTTGTGACAAAACGTCTGAGACAAAATGTTGCGACACGTTCCGATTCAAAATCGAAGTAATTGTTACATCAGGTTTGCTGTTTGCACACAAGTTTCTGTATTATTGCATAGCTGTTTGTGCTTATTTGTTTAGATCGAAAATAAAACGGAGCACACCGTTTTGTTACCCACTATATCTACTACTACTACCTTTACAAAGATGCTGTTCATTATTGTTGTTATAGTTTTAGATGATTGTTTTGCGTTGTCTCCTTCTACTAACAATGATAATTTAGTGTAATTAGTGAAGCTACCAGTAACTTTAACACATAAGCACACATACACACACACACACACACCTAGGACCTGATGTTTGTTGTATCCTTCCCCCCCTCAACCACCCGCTTAATTATTTGTCACAAAATTTTAACCACTCAGTAATATTAGTGTAGAAGCCTTGTTTTAGTAGGAAGCTTGTATTTTTGTGGGTGGATACAATGTTTTGCTGCTGTTTCAAATTTCTTCTAGTAGAATTTATCCAGCTTGTAAAATTCCTTTTTACTATCATCAGGATTTTTGCCTACCTTCAACAAATCTGATGTGTTTTCATATTTTTTTATCTAGTAGATTGATTGTGACATCACGTCAAGATGTAGTTTTTATATGTCTGCTTCACTTTGAAATATTTTTTTCTGATGTTATATAAATAATATATAATTTAGTATTCGATCTAGTGGAAAATATCAAGATATTATCTGCCTACCACACCTTGATAATATATGTTTTCGTATTCGGATTTAGTAGATTGCCTGTCACATGACATCAATATATGATTTTCGCCTATCTGTCACAGCTTAGAATAATGTATATTTTCATATTGGACCTATTAGATTGATTGTTACAACACATCAAGATTTTATTTTTACCTATTTGCCACACCTTAAAATAATGCATGCTTTCAGATTGGACCTATTAGATTGATTGTTACAACACATCAAGATATTATTGTCACCTGCCTACTACACCTAAATAAAATATATTTTTGCATTTGTATATAGTAGATTGATTTTACATTCGAGATTTTTTATTTTTGCTTATCTGCAATGTCTTAATAGTTCTCATATTTGAACCTTATAGATTGATTGGTGGTAGTTAATAGTGGTATGTATAAAACTATTTCTAATATTTTTCCTCCGTTGTCTATTAATTGATTTAATTGGATTTCAGTTTAAGATTGTACTTTTTCAAAAATGTATCAGCTTTTAAGTGAATGATTGGAAGTTTATATTAGTGACCACTCTCTTCGATAATTCAATAGAGTATCCACCTGTCTAGAGCTGAATTGCATAATTTATTCTTTTTGCAATTAAATTAAATTTAATTCATACCCTCAATATTTTATCGGTTGAATTTAAAACACAGTTGGTACTCATGTTTTCCTAGAATATTCCAGCCACTTTAATTATAGATGATTAGTATAGTAAAATAACTTGTTCAGAAGAGTTCTTAAAGTTGTGTAAATGGTAAGCATGTAATATATTTACTATAACTGAGAAAATTTCATTAATATAGTGGTAAAATTGTTGTGAAACTTCAGTTTTTTAATATCCTAGATCTAAGATGATGGAAATATTTTTAAATGTCCTAGATAATAGGTAAAGACAATATATTTGATGATCTTGATAGTCAGTATTAATTGTTGATAATGCTTACTTATGAATCTATTTTAAATTCGATTGTATTTTTCTAATATATATTTTTGTTAACTAAATTGCATGAAGTTTTCAGATATATTTGTAGCTCCTCTGAATTACTTTCAGTTTGTTGTTAAGCCAAAGAACATAAAGTTTTTGTTGATCGTATTGAGATACTCAGTAGAGGTTTATAATTTTCTTTTCGTCATGTGTAAATAATTATCATCATAGATGGTATATAGTGGAATCTTTCAATGATCACAATACCTTAGACATGTAATACCTTAATGATATGTAAATTTTCAAAAATACTATGTTTGTACGTATAATTAAGATATGAACCAGCGAGTTTTGTATGTCTTATATTACTATTGAATTAAATTATTGATAAGGTTGGATAAAATTAATGGTTATAACCGTTTTAAGCTCTCTAATAATAATAATAATCATCATCATCATCATCGATTGTTCTTAGGACTGTTTTGTGTAAATCAATACCTTTAATCAAAATTTCGATAGATACTGAGCGGTCCATTATTAAGAACTAGTGAGCTTCGAATGTCTTTCATTATTTGTAAGTGTAAATGTAAAACTTTAAGAATATTGGTGCTAAAAGTGAAGATTTTAAATGAACATGGTATAAGATCAAACCTGGATTTGAGAGTACAGTATTTTCAAAAATCTGTAATGTTGAGATTGTATTTAAATATGTAGCCGCTACTTTTTTCTTAGATTTTGAATAAAAAATTTAACATTTTTTCCCCAATTTGAAAATCAAATAACTTTTTTAAAATAGATAGTTGTTGTCTTCCTTTAAGTAATTAGGTGATAAATTGTGTTTGATCTTAGAAATGTCTAATCATATGTGTTTATTAGTAGCGACTAAAAATATCCACAAGCTTTCAATTTATGTTTTTTTTACATATTTGATAGAAAAAATTGTCCAATCATTTCCAGTGTGACATATTTTTAATTATTAAAACTTTGGGTTTGATTTGATCTATCAGCTACCCAATAGCTACTTTAATTGACAAGTAGAAATTAATGATTCGATAAATTTAAATTAATCACGATGAACTCTATTGTCGAGATATTGACAATCAGCTGTTAAAACTTTTTAAATAATTGTAACAACAGAGTACTATGATCAAATACATTTCTAAACCAATTCGAATTTAAGACTAATGAATTGTTATGAATAGCACATACACATTCACCGAATTAACTGTCTTTAAAGTCGTGTAATAATTAGTATAAGTCGTACTATCAATCACATTTTATGTAAACACCATGAATTTTCACAATCGTTGATTTCATTAGTCTAGAGTTGAATCCAGTAGTGTCTACAAGCTATGAATGTTCCTAGGCTAGTGCATAAGGAATTATTCATTTATTTAATGAATATTCACGTTATCAGTTTGTAGAAATTGGATAAATATTGTTATTTTCTAGAATGGGGGTTGTATTATTGTCAGATTAGTACGGCGATGAACTCATACGATAGTTCATGTTGTAAATCCTGGTCCGAATGTAGTCTAATACACGCTTTCAAGATGTCATTCATAGGTTCCAGGTCGCTTGCTATTTCACTGAACTCGTGTGAGTTGCGTATAGATTTGATCAAAGATAACGAACTTTTTTTCAAGCCCTAGAACTACGCTTTGCATAATTCCAAGCGTTTTTTTTTTCAACTTTTTAAATCTCATATTTTTGACTGAACGTGAGTCTCATATCAAAAAATGACATTGAAATTTAAATTTCTATCTTCAATTGATATTATGACACCTGTAATCACGCTTTTTATGATCCGATCGCAAGTGCTTTTTGCTTTTTATCCTTTTTTATCTCTTTAAAATAAATATTTGGTGAGCCAGCCGTTTATAGAAGTCTTACAGTTGGAACTTCCATCTTTTTTAAAGTCCAAAGTGGAATTTTTATAACTTATTACTTCTTCTGTAGGTATCTAATGCTGCCTACTTAATTTGAATGAAGAATATCTTCTCAATTTTTAATTTTTTTATTTAAAAATATTTTAATGATAGAAGAAAAATTAAAATTATTTAAATTGTTAGTTCATTTTTTATGTCGCTCTGTTATTAATTTTTTGAAGGATGCACTACATTATTAATTTTTTTCTTTGTAATTTTCATCTTAGACATTCCCAGGTAATGAAACAATAAATTTTCTAATATTTCCCTATGACATAAATGTAGAGTCTCAGCCACCATGTCAGGCTCAGAACGCTTTGGACCTTAACTTGCCTCATCCAAAGAACGACTCCGCAAGCAAGGAGTGTGGTAGTTGTATTTTTATATTCTTTAGTGAGCTGATAGAATCATATAATAAATTATGATATCAAAATTTGTGAAGGGAGCAGTTTTGGACTCAAGTCTGTTGCACCTTCACACTCATTGTAAATTTGTCACAATAAATAAATATGCCAAGCTAATTGGGGTACAGTAATGAACTCCAGTAATTTACATATTGTATTACTCACATTATAAGGCTTATGGGTTGAGTGTAAGAGAGGGCATTGAGTCCTAACTCCGCCCTTAATTAAGGCAATTTATCTATCGCAAGGTTATACTTCATCGTTGTGTATGATATCGTGTAGCACATCTCCATTATTATTTATTTTCATGCTTCTCCTAACCTGATAACTCTGACAGCAGACCTGAGCCAGCCAGGTCACATTATATTATTATTATTATTACCTGTCTAGTAAATATTTAAAATTTTAATGATTGCACTTGTTTTAAATGCATTGTGCGTAGTATTTTAATATCAGCATTTATTAATAATCATGACATTTCAATCACCAGTTTTCTGATAATATCGATGCATTTAAGTGTACTGTATTATATTTTTAACGTCCACAAATATGTGCAAACATAACAAAAATGTTTTATTGACCAAAAAAATGAAAATTAAATTATCTATTAAATCAAATTATGATAGCAGGCATTTTAATTTTCAAAGTTCAATGGAACTAACTTCCGGATTTTAAAAATCTTGATTGCTTAGTACTTGCATAATTGTATAATACAACTGGAATCGATTAAAACAAGTAGATATTCACTTTTTTGTGTAGGAATATTTTTGAAAACGTTTTTAAATTTACGATATCATCCAAAGTAGCTAGAAGTACTGATTCAAAATCTGTAGACGATTCTATTCTCTTGAACTATTTCTAAACTAGTTTGGAAATCAATTCAACCTGGTTTGAATTCAATGTATATTTTCATTAATTGTTTACGTAATTTTAATATTGAGTGTTTGTAACATAGAATAATGATATGTGGATCTGTTTTGTTAATTTTCACGAAGGTTTAGCAGTATCACTGTTATTTTATGACGGGATTTGTACGTACCTTTCCACCCTAGTCAAATCTAGTCTCACTTGTGTATTGTTTAATTAGAATTTAAGCTTTAAGAGTAAATATTTTAATTAGTTTCATTCCTATGTAAAATTATAATGCTCTTTGCTCTTTAGTATGACATGAACACTTTTTTGGTCAAAATTATTTGCTTATTGGCACGTATATCGGATATTGATATAATACTATCTCTTACTTCTCTACTTTGTTATTTCTACAATTCAAATCTCCCTAAAAAAATGTCAACCCTGAGTACGAATTGAAGTAAGAATGAGTACGGATCTTTGAACTTTAAATGAATTTTGGAGAGTTGATTCATTCTGCCCTGCTTGATAAAAGTTCTCGTGTGAACAGAGTTAGCAAAAAGGTATGACTAAGCAGTATCTGCTTTTTTCGGAATTTTATAAAAAAATTGATAATTTCCTACCTGAAATGTTCCTATTCCATAAACTAATAATGTTGATAGAGCAAACATAAAAAATTTAGATTTTGGGAGATATGGGTCTGAAAACTTCTGATTCCTCAAATTTTATGTTTTTTGCAGATATATTCCTTTATCCCTTAGCAGGCAATATAAATAAGGCTGGATAAACACCAGGTTCACGCATCTGACATTTTGGTTCTAATTCTTGGTTTGAATGCACTTGTTTAACCTAAGTGAGTAAATATTGTCACTATAGCCCAAGACTATTGAGAGTAATCCTGAACAGTGACGTCATGACTTTTCTGTTTGATAATTTGACTGATCTATGGAATAACATTGTTTCTAGAGGTGTCTCAACTTCAGCTTACTGTCGCTTCAGCGGTCGTGGGTTCGAATCCCCCTATCGAACCTGGCATCTATGTGTTTTGTCATTAGAACGGCTCCTCCGCCTGTCATTCACCTCATTACCCACGCACAAGTGTCGAACTCATGTGGTCATCATCAGCAATTTAAAAGAAAATTTTCTGTTGAACTTGACTATAATTAGCTGATACAATACAGCTGTTATCGATACAGATTCATACTACTGAGGGAAGTGATAGCCGAGTGCCGTAGCAGGTATCTGTTCAATCAGAGATAAGCTACGAAACTCCTGGGCCATCTTTGTAACGGTGATCGATTGGATTGGCCAGCAAAAAAGACTGTTCTCTGCTGTAAAATCACTTCCCGGTAGTTAGGAACCCACCAAAAACTGTAGGTCCAACTTATGAATCACCATCATCCCATGCACAGGTCTTTACCCATGCACAGGTCTCAGACCTATGTAGGCTTCATCCTCCAAAAAAAGATACAGAATCCCATAAAATTGATTTTGCTCCCAATACATTGGAACCAAGATGTTAGGTGCGTGGTCTTTATCAAACACTATCCTTATTAAAGGATAAAATTGCGTTTCATGTCCAGACAATGAGCAAGGAGTGTTAACTTGTGACTAACGAGATGGCTTATGATTTCCATGGCAACCACTTTACTAGAAAGTTCAAAAAAATGTCTAAAACAGTCGTCAAAGTGTAACCTAGTAGCCTACGTTAAACAGATATTGCAGCGTATGTTTTTACAATGGCTATTAACGTCCCGCTTAAAACGCGTTCGGCTCACTAGCACAGACAGTTCGACAGACATCTCGTAAGGCACTGCATTAGTATAACACTGTTCCTAAATTAATAATTTAGTGTTATTAAATAGTTGATGTGAATCACTAATGTATTACTGAATGTAGTCTTTTCAAAAGTTGAACAATAAATTAATAGTATTGGATATTGGTACTTGAACAGTAATTTTAATTGATAACAGCTCTTGAAATTGTAGATTGAATACAATGCTGATTTTCGTAAGCTATTGATTTCCTGGATTTTGGACTTCAACAATTTCTGCGACGATTTTTTTATGAATTTAGTTGATGTATTGAAAGTCTCCAAAGTAGGGGTTTAACTTCAAATTTCGTATATTTCATCTAATTTTTTCAGAAGTAGATAACCCAAATTTCTATCATTGAAAGTTGAAAGTTTTGAAAGAATGTTTCAAACAGCTTGACGTTACATCAAATATTGAATCCATTTATTACATCTGCATATCAAATACCACTTATTTATTCGTGTGATGGCTATTTCGCATAGTTGGAATGCTTCCTCAGACACGGCTGGAGGCTTATTGAGGGAGCATTCCAACATTTTAGTATTCCAATGTCCATTACACGAATAAGTAAGTGCTGAAATCACTCGTAAATTATATTTTCAATAATTATTTATGTTTACATATCAAGTTGAAAAGTACAGTAGAAACAATTAGTTTGGGCGCGCGGCCGTTTTGTAATCAGCCATGGCGCGGACTGGAGAGGGGAGTGTTTATCACTCATTTCTAAAAACATATGGCCCGTGCGACGCAGCAATGTCTTCAAGGTCAACTAGTCAACTTTTACAGGACGGCTAGTAGTGAAACTAGAGCTACGCGCCCAGACTGTTTCTACTGTAATATGGAATTGGAACATCAAATGGCATTTGTTTACAACTTTCAGCTTGAAAGACTACTTTTATACATAATTGTTATTTGAACTGTGTTTTAACTGTCTATGGGTCTATGCAAACATATTCTGCAGATACGCCATAATTCAGCCTATTACTAAATCTTGAATTTCGTCTGTATTAGTATTCTCGTGATTTTTTTATGAATCCAATAAAAAGATTTATGACCATTCTCAGTATAATCCAATTTTGGGACATCAGAGTATTATTCTATACTCATTGACCATGAGCTCCCATGTATATTCGTATATTGAAACGTGTTTTTAATCAAAAATAGTTTTACATCAGACTTATTTATATTTATTGCTGTGCTCATATATTCACCATTTGCAATTATTTATTATGTTAATCTGTCACTTTTATGCTCGCTCAATAATCAGTCAGTCACTTAGCACAAATTTCACCAATTTTAGTAATAAGGTTACATAATATGAAATATGACATTGTTATAATGTACTATATTGTATGTACTATATTGTACTAAAATGTACTATATTGTATGTGCACTAAATTGATGAACAAGATTGGTAAAAACCATATAATTAAGAAAACATTAATTTGTTATAGTATCTTTTTCAATTATTTTTTTTTTTTAATTCGTATTACAAACTTGTCAAGGTATCGTAAATTTGATCTTGAAATACGTACAGTACAGTTGTCAATTTTTTGGGGAATTGAAGTGGTAACTCCTTGAATACGTTTTTAACTTTTTTAATTAAGATTATTTCTACTTTCGACAAGATTTTTGTTTTAAATTAATACTTTTATTTTGAGAACATGTAAACATAATTTAATAATTGCAAGGCGTATGAGTTATTTCGCTCTTTTTCAAAAAGATTTTTCTCGGTTTTTTATCCGATTAACTCTTACTTTCGACATGGTTTTCATTGTAAATTAGTACTTTTATTTTTGGAACATGAAACAATAATTACAAGACTTGAGTTATTTTGCTTATTTTTGAAGATTTAGAACAGATGATTATATAAAATTCTGTGTAGAATTACTATGTATCAATGGTATTCTCCATCTACTGAAGCTTTTCTAAAATTCTTTAATGTTGCTATTAATAATAATTATGCTAATAATGTTTTGTTGTTATATAAGTATTTGAAACAAATCTGGATGTATCGATGTTTTACTTGGCTCTACTCGTTCATCATTTGATGTTGTTTTCAGGATCTTAAAATCGCATTGATGTTATTATTAATAATAATTTGATGTTACCGAATGTTTTACTATTTAAAGCATGTTGTTGTACTTTGAAATTTAATCATATATTTGGCTTTTCATACATTGGCATGAGATGATATGTTGTTGTTATGGTATCTAATTACTGTATTCTCTAGTCATCATGTATGGTAAAACAATATTTCAGTTGTACTTGGAATGAAATTTCTGCAAATAATATATTTTAAATGTTGAGCTCAAAGTTCATTCATTTATTTATTCCTGTCATTAATTCTACTATATTATAGTAATAATAGTTTTAATAAGTATTAGGCTATTAGTTTATCAAGAACAGGGTTATGGAGATTTGTAGAGATCTCTTAGTAGCCAGAAATTTACTTTCAAATTCTATTCTCTTGATTTGAAATGGGAATTAATTGTTTTTGCTGTTATTTCTGAAGTGGCCATCAGAGCGTTTTGAAAAATAACGTTGGAAAATTTTACGACCAGTTGTTTTACAATTTAAATTTACAATCTACAAGTAAAAACTAAATAAGATTTTGCAGTAGCTACAAGTACTTAATAAACTAATGCAAAAATATATTCCACTACCTAAACCCAAATAATATCGCCTGATAAAACTAGCTCCTAAATTAGGTACTATAAATAGTATTAATAGAAGTATAAATATAGTAATAATAGTAGTATAGTACAATTTAGATGTAAATTGTTATACAAGAGGCACAGAAGTTGAGTCTTCATCCAAAAAACGGGAAACTATTTCTATGTAATTTTTTTCGGAGGATGGAGACCTGTGCGTGGGTAATGAGTTGGATGATGGTGATTGATGAGTTGGACCTACAGTTTTAGGTGGGTTCCGAACCACCGGGAATTGATTTCACAGCAGAGAACAGAGCCTTTTTTGCTGGCCAATCCAAACTGTCACCCTTACAAAGATGGCCCACGAGTTTCGTTGCTTACCTCTGATTGAACACATACCTGCTACGGCTCTCGGTTATCACTTGAATACCTAAATTTAACTAATTTTATTTAATGCATGTAAATCAAACCTTATTTCATTTGTTTATTGAATATTTTTCAATCTTTAGAAGCCTATAAGGAAACTCGTGTTACAAGCATAAGACAATGAAGTCTATTCTAAAATTTTAATTCTGTATTTTACCAAAAAATAAATATAGGGAAGTGATAGCAGAGTGCCTTAGCAGGTATCTGTTCAATCAGAGATAAGCTACGAAACTCCTGGGCGCTCTTTGTAAGGGTGACTGATTAGATTGGCCAGCAAAAAAGACTGTCCTCTGCTGAAAAAGCACTTCGTGGGTGTTCGGAACCCACCTAAAACTGTAGGTTTAACTCATCGATCACCATCATCCAATTCATTACCCACGCACAGGTCCCAGACCTGTATGGGTTTCGTCCTCCGAAAAAATAAGATAATAAATCAATGTAAAATTGATACATTTCATAGTTGAAAAGGAAGTTTAAAATCATTAAGTTGATAAATCAATGTAAAATTATTACATTTCATAGTTGAAAAGGAAGTTTAGCCAGGCTTAAGCTGCCTATAATTAAAATAGGAAACTTGAACTTTATTAAAGCTGGTAATGCCTCTCACATTTGCTGATCCATGATGCTCTGGTCGGATTTGTTTATCGTCAAGATCAGATAAGTCGCTCACAAACAGCAGAGAGCAGAACATGTGTAATAATTAAAGATGAGAAAGAGAGAGGGAGTGAGAGAACGAATAAGAGAGAGATTAAGCGAACTTGCAGGGCACTAGTCGTAATGCGGAGCATCATTGGCTTCTTTTCTAAGAAGTGCCGCCCTTTTTGGATTTGGTAAACAGGAAGAAAAATAAATAGCAAGTCTCTGGACAAAATCACCGACTCGCTTTTTATGTGGCATGGCAGTTACATTACACATTATTATTAGCAGCAGCAGTGGTAGTTGAACAAGGGGTTCAAACCATCGACAAGAATTATTGTTTGTTTAAAGTTAGCATTAGGTCTGACATTCTAACTTGATTAAAATCAAATCTATTGCTGTAAATATCATGAATTCTATCATAAAACAATTTTCTTGGAAAGAGATGGGAACAATATTCTACTATAGACGGCTCTGGTAGCGCAGTTGGTTGGAGCGCTTGTCTGTGATAAGATAAGGTTCTGGCTGGCTTCGAATCTCATTCAGTAATGGATGTTTCTCATCATTCACTCATTCAAGTAGGGTAACAAAGAAAATTTGAAGGAAAGTTGCTACAAATGTGTTGGAATTAAAATGATTAGCTACGTTTAGTCATCAACACCACCATGAGAAATAGTTTTCAGATTTTTTTGTTTCAAGACTGTTGTTAAATGGATTTAAATGAGTTTAAAAGCACTAGTACAATGAGTAAATTTTCAATTTTCTCATGTAAATTATTTTACATGAAGATCACATTTGTAGATCACATTCATCATACTAGGTTAAGAAATGTAAATATTGTTATTCCCAGAATGAACACGGCATTTGGGCAAAGATCGTTTATTTACATAGCACCAAGAATGTATAACATTATTCCTGTAGATATAAAAGTAGAAAGAATTATTTATCGGTTCAAAAGAAAATTAATAAATTGGATGATAGATCAGGAAGTAACGCAATTTGAAAATTTAGTAAGAGTTCATATCAATTAATTATTATATTTTTGTTTGCATTAATTTTCTTGTATTATTATGATATTTTAATATATTATTATCATTGAGAGCTATTTTGTATAACTCTAGGTAATTTTTTATTTTTTTTTTTAATTTTCACATTTATTAATTTTGTTTAATTACATAATATGCACTAACATTTATCATTTAACATAACATTTCAACAACTAACTTTATTTTTGAAAAATATTTCAAGTATATATTATATAGCACTAAAAAAAAATAATAATAATAATATTAACAGACTCATATACGGTACCCCACACATAGTTTTTTATAGTGAGGTTTCTAAAGGTGAATTACTGATATAAAATATTCTGTATTTATGAAGTTTAATTAACTAAAAGGATTTTTGTAATTATTATGTTATGTTATTGCTTGAATAAAATTTGATTTTTTTATTTTGATTGCGGATAATGCCTACATGAGACAGGTGACTTGTGCGTGGGTAATGAGGTGAATGGGTGAATGATGAGAAACATCCATGGCTGAATGAGATTTGAACCCAAGGCTGCAGGAAACGAAGCCAGCCAGAGCCTTATCACAGACAAGCGCTCCAACCTGCTGCGTTATACAGCTGATTCGCTACAATCAAAATTCATTGATAAAAATACAGACCTTTATCATATGTATTAAAGGTTTGTTGTAAGTTTTCGTATTGAAATTAATATTATTTGAAGGTATTCAACTGTGTAATGTTCCATCTTTATACTGTGTTGAATAAATAAATATTCTATTCTACGTTCATAAACATATCTGCCCACTGATGCGAATTGCATAAAATCATCAGATTGTGAAAGCAGAAATTGATTGTTTAGACAATGGATTTGATACTGTAATAATTACTATTCTTGGTTGTATTACCTATACACAGTGTGACAATTTTTTAACGATCTTTTTATAAGATCCATTTGGAGACACAAACCCCTGGTTCACGCTAGAGGGAAAAACCTTTTAATTGGCCAAATATTGAGATTCTTGACTTGATTTAGGGCATACTGCATAATCTGACAATGGGCATACTGTTTTATATTTTGATCAACTTGAACCGATATCTAGTACATTAAAACCCTCTCTTCACCGCTCGTTCACTCTCTACCCCTCTCTTCCACTTATACCCTCTCACTCTCACCCATTCTGTCTCCATCCTCTTTCTCAATCTGACTCTTTTTACAATATTTTCTTTAGTGCACCCAACTTGAGTGTTGACTGAACTGAAGCAGTGACCGCAGGGTCTGCTATAGCAACTCACACCAAGAGTAGCCTAGTTGAGTAAAATGTATGTTCCAGATCGATTTCTTTTCTTTTCTTTCGTTTCCATCGTCGGCAAATTTGCTTTGAAGTGCATGCAGCTCTAGTGGGGTTAGCGTTCACTCGGACATGGGCCTTTTGAAGAGGCTTACAACTGTAACGCGATATCGGATGTTTCATTACTGAGTGGAAAGGGTGACCCCTGCTATGCTAAGCTGCTATGGAAGTCATCAGCTGCGTTTATGCAAGCTTAGCTAATGTAAACACTCTGTAGCCTTCAACTTTCAAATGAGTGTAACTAATCCAGTACGGTACACTGCAAGGCTGCAACTGATCGACTATTGCACTCAAATACTAAATAGTGAACTTGATTTGAAACTTAATATAAACTTATAATGGATTGGCCAGCAAAAAAAACTATTCATTATAGAACTTCATCAAAACATAAGCTACGAAACTCCTGGGCGCTCTTTGTAAGGATGACCGATTGGATTGGCCAGCGAGAAATACTTTTTTTTTGGAGGATGAAGCCCACATAGGTCTGAAACCTGTGCGTGGGTAATGAGTAGGTGATTGATGAGTTGGACCTACAGTTTTAGGTGGGTTCCAAACCACCGGGAAGTGATTTTACAGCAGAGAAAACAGTGTCTTTTTTGCTGGCCAATCTAATCGGTCACCGTTACAAACAGGACCTACAAGAACGCAGCTTATCTCTGATTGAACAGATACCTGCTATGGCTCGCCGCTATCACTTCCCTAACACTCCACTATATTCTCTGCTGTAAAATCACTTCCCGGTGGTTCGGAACCCACCTAAAACTGTAGGTCCAACTCATCAATCACCATCATCCAATTCATTACTCACGCACAGGTCTCAGACCTATGTGGGCTTCATACTCCGAAGAAAGAAAAGAAGAAAAATGATTATCGAATCAATTAATAGCACTTTGAGGAATTCGAAATAAATAAATTCTGTTTTTAATGATAGTCGGCTGATTCACACTGCAATAAAAAGTGATATATTTAATTTTAATAAGTAAATAACATAAACTTAGCCATTGCATCTGCTGATGATGATGGTACTCGATGATATTCTGATTGAAAAACAACCAACCATTAGGAAACCACCATGCAAATTTAGCAGACGAACTACGAACGGTAGCCTTAGTATGCTACTACCTCTAACTAATAGTCTTGTGTTCAGTGATACCAAACTCTGGATAATCTGTCCGTCTCTGTTATTATTATACCTTTATTTTATCAGAAGACTGGTAATAAATAAATGGCCGCTTAGCGCAGTCGGTTGGGGCGTCGCAACTTCAGCTTGCTGTCGTTTCACCGGTCGTGGGTTCGAATCCCGCTGCTCCGTCTGTCATCTATGTGTAATCATTCACCTCATTACCCACGCACAAGTCTCGGACTTATGTGAGCATCATCAGCAATAAAAAATAGGCTATCAAACTAATTTTGTTATGTTGACCTTATGTCGCCAATTATGTAAGCCCAAATTCTATCCCTGTTTGGGCGAACCTAATTATGCAGGGTGCATTTCGAGATAGTGTCACGTTTACGTTTGTATAATGCTGCCAAACTTGACTGGTATTATATCTCTTTTCTATTAAGAGAGGGTTATTTTAATATAATATATATGAGTTTTTACTAGGATAGGAATATTGTAGGTTATTATGCTACCAAACTTGACTCTGGTATAGCCGTTTGCCAATATTATATTATATCTCTGTTCTATTAAGAGAGGGTTATAATAATATAATATATGGGTTTTACTGAGACAGGAAAATTGTAGGTTACCGTTAGCTGCCAATTATTCTGCACTACGCTTCTATAGACATGGATATTTATCCAACAGCTTTTTAGATATAAATTTTGAAATATTTCCCTTGCATGCTGTTATATTCATTTCTAAGTAGCAATTCTTTTTGCATATATTGAACCTACCTGAAACTGTAGGTCCAACTCATCAATCACCATCATCCAACTCATTACCCACGCACAGGTATCAGACCTTCATCCTCAAAACAAAAGTTGTAAAACTTAATCATTTGACTGAAATTGCAATAAAAAGTTAATCAATAATTTGAACAATTGAACATATTTATTTTTAGAAAAAATGTGTACAAATTCATCTAAAAATTACGTCCAACAAGTTCGTGTTTAGAGGAGGAGTTAGTACAAATTATGAAATTATTATTTGAATTGGATACTAATATTTTTCTTGATTAAACTAAACGATGCAAATTTTTAAAAACCCACATTTTTCTCAAAGTTTAACTTTTTTTAAATATTCAGTTTTTGAAAAATTTAGACATAATTAAAAAAAAAACAATTACAAAAAAGAGGCTTGATACTAGGTACTGGAAAAATCTACAAATGATAATCTACTCACGTTGTTTCTGTAACAGTAACACTTGGGTAAATTAAACGAAAAAGAGTTTTAAAAACCCACATTTTTCTCAAAGTTGAGTTTTTAAAAATATTTAAAGTATTTGAAAAATTTAGACATAATTTAAAAAAAAAACAGTTTCAAAAAAGAGGCTAGATAGTAGATACCGAAAAATTCTACAAATGGTAATCTACTCACGTTGTTTCTGTAACAGTAACACTTGGGTAAATTAAACGAAAAAGAGTTTTAAAGTTTAACTTTTTTTAAATATTCAGTTTTTGAAAAATTTAGACATAATTAAAAAAAAAACAATTACAAAAAAGAGGCTTGATACTAGGTACTGGAAAAATCTACAAATGATAATCTACTCACGTTGTTTCTGTAACAGTAACACTTGGGTAAATTAAACGAAAAAGAGTTTTAAAAACCCACATTTTTCTCAAAGTTGAGTTTTTAAAAATATTTAAAGTATTTGAAAAATTTAGACATAATTTAAAAAAAAAACAGTTTCAAAAAAGAGGCTAGATAGTAGATACCGAAAAATTCTACAAATGGTAATCTACTCACGTTGTTTCTGTAACAGTAACACTTGGGTAAATTAAACGAAAAAGTGTTTTAAAAACCCACATTTTTCTCAAAGTTTAACTTTTTTAAAAATATTTAATGTTTTTGAAAAATTTTGACATAATTTAAAAAAAACAATTACAAAAAGAGGCTTGATACTAGGTACTGGAAAAATTCTACAAATGTTAATCTACTCACGTTGTTGCTGTAACAGTAACACTATAGCAATAACTTTTTTTTGTTTTTTCGATTACTAGCTAGATACCCGCGTGCACTGCAGCCAAAGAGCAAGGAGTGGGCCAGACTCGCGGCGATGACAGATAATGTCCAAAGTGACAATTAATTTCACTCGGTCCATTTGCGCCAAGTCCGAAGACGCGCATGTGACTGTGACGAGCCAGAGCCAGAGTCAGCTAGATGGCATGGCGGTAATTAATGATGACGTCAGCACCCTAGCGTGCCGTTAGCGCAATCAAAGAGCTTCTTTGTTTTAAACCAAAATTAAACCGGCGATGATTAGTATCGCGGTTTGAAATATTGGTGACTTTATATCACACTGCTCAAATGAGTGGGTTTGCCTCTAGGGGTGGGGGGGGGGGGAAGGGAGAGTGTGTGTGTGAGAGAGAAGGATTGAGTGAGCGAAGGGGGAAGTGTGGCTGATAGAGGGAAGAAGCGATAGTGTGTGTGAGAGGGTGAATTGGAAGGATAGTGAGAAAGAAGGGGGAAAGAGTTAGATTCAAATACAGATGAAATTTACTATATAGTTATAGAACCCAGTCTGTTACGGTATTTATTTATTATGAGATTATAAAATTATAATCAATGAGGACACCGGGGTGATCCCATTATTTTTTTGTAGATTACGTCTTGGAGACTCCAGTTAAGGAGTATAAGACAAGCCAGATCAACAATATTATACACTAGATACCATAACTACTTCAATTAGTTGAGGTGAGGCTTAATTTTGATGTGAAAGTATTGTCCTCATAACACAGAAACAAAGTACAAATTTCAAAGATTACAAGAAATATTATTATGAATACCTAAATATATTTGATAATCCTAATAATAGCACTTGATACGCGTAAACAATATAAATATATAGGAATGATTGAATATTATGAACTCTCAGATCCAATAATTAGGCCGTGAAGTGCTATGCTTTTGGAAAAATTAACTCTATGGTTGGAATAGAGAGGAAAATTATTCATATGGTAGATATTTTAATGGATTTTACATCAGAAATTATTGATGTGATGAGTAAGACAGAGAGCTTGGATCTGACAGGTGAATTACACAAAATGGCGAAGTTTTTGCTATTGAGGCCATTTTTTACCTTAGAGAGAGAGAGTGTGTGAGAGGGTGGAAGAAGATATAGTGTGTGAGAGTGAGAGAGAGCGAATGGGGAAGAGAGAGTGAGTGAGAGAGACTGACTGAGTGAGAAAGGGTTTTGAAAGAAGAGTGATAGAATGATTTGGAAGGTGAGAGAATGAGTGTGTGTCTGTGTGTGGGGGGGAGTTGGAAGGAGAAAGACTGAGTGCTCGAGTGTGAGGAGGGGAAAAGAGAGAGCGCAAGTATGAGAGAGAGAGAGAACGATAAAGTATGAGAGTGTCAAGGGAGAGAGAATGAGAAAACAAGAGAAAGAAAATTGAATCAGGGAGCGGAAGGGTTGGTAAGTTGGCTAGATGAGCTTAAGATGGCTATCTTCGATGCCTAACCCCATGCATGCTTGAAATGCTCAGGCATCTCTCCAGCAAGTTTCTATCTATCATCGAGTATCTACATCTACTCACTACTCTATTGCTATATAGTTTTTTCCTATATTCATGTCATCTCTCAAACACGACTCTATTACTGTATATTTCCCCCCTATATGTCATAGGTGCTGTCCCACATTATTCATTAGTGTTTTCCTTCTCTTGACTTCAACGCTAATAGCTTGTTTGTTAAATGTGTATTTAACTTCATGTCTATTCCAATAATTTACTTGCAGGAAGTCTGGATGAGAGTAGGAGGTGAAGGATATTTTTTTAATTTTTGATTCGGATAGATTCATTAGGCTTAATAGTAAATTTTATTTCCGTGTAATACAATAAATTTTAATAATAAACCTTATTTCTCAATTATTTAATACTAAATGCTTCTACGATTGATGTTATAAACATTATTATCAATTACCCGGTGGTTCGGAACTCACCTAAATCTGTAGGTGCACCATGTTCTCCATAATAAATAAATAAATAAATAAATAAATATAATTTTATTGCCGTTCAACATTACAATAGTTAAGGACAACGTCATAAATTAAAGTTCAGCAAACATGGTCAATCTATATAACATGGAAGGTTTTAAAGTAGAAACACCAGTCAAAATAACATAAAAGTAAAATATTACATAGAAGAAGTAGTAAGCCTACATACTAGAAAATAGCTCATCTCAAAGAATGATATTTTGAAATTCGAAAAATTCTTTAACAGTATAAAATGGATTTTTAATTAACCAGCTGTGTAGCCTTTTTCTGAATAATTGAAATGGAGCATCAATCCACTCATGTGGTAATTTATTGAACATTCTCAGTCCGACAGCATCATAGCTATCCAGGGATTTAGTCAGCCTACAGAAAGGTGTTTCAATATTTCCGTTACCCCTAGTATTGTGAAAATGTATATTTCTTCTAAGCTGATGCTTAGGCAAGTTATTTTTCGTATATAAAAGACAAGTAAAAATATACAAGTTTATTATTGTTAGTATACCTAATTCAGAAAATAACGGTCTACAATGAGCCAATCTTTCCGAAATTGTGATTATTCTTATTACTTTTTTTTGAATTATCAATATATCCTGAACATGTGGACTATTCCCCCAGAGCAAGAGCCCATACGCGATTATACTCTGAAAAAAAGCAAAGTATGCAGATCTCACAATAGGGAAGTGATAACCGTGAGCCGTAGCTGGTATCTGTTCAATCAGATAGAAATAAGCTGCGTTCTCCTGGGCTCTCTTTGTAAGGGTAACCGATTAGATTGGCCAGCAAAAAAGACACTGTTTTCTGCTGTAAAATCACTTCCCGGTGGTTCGGGACCCACCTAAAACTGTAGATCCAAGTCATCAATCGCCATCATCCAACCTATTACCCACGCACAGGTCTCAGACCTATGTGGGTTTCATCCTCAAACATAAAAAATAACGACTCAAACGACGAGGTGGAACTATCCGTATAAGGGTCTCCCCACCAATAAAAGCCATATGCGTACTACTATTTTATTAATACTCAATACTGTTAAGATAGAAAAAATTAGCTAATATGATTACATCTGTATTCTTCCATACAATCATAATATATCAATTCAAAGACAATAAATTTATTGGTAAATTTAATTCAGTTATTTTTTGTAACAATTTAGTTCAGATTTTTTTTGTGACAATTTAATTCAGGTATTTTTTGTAACAATACAGAGTATTATTATATCCAAACAAACAGACAAATAGGCCAATCATATTTTGTTTGTAACCCTGAATATTAACTTGAAACATATTTTCAAGAAATCTGCTGCATTCCTTTATAAACAAAGCTTGTCTTGGCTGAGGTATGATGCCTCTCTTAATTAAAATGCGTAAAACTATTGCCAAAATGTATTTTTTAAAAGTCAAATGAGACGTTGAAAAAAAATATATAAAATAGATTACGTCTTGGAAACTCCGGTTAAGGAATATAAGACAAGTCAGATCAACAATTATACTGTAGTTTTCATATAACTTAGCAGCAGCATATTGAGTTCAGATGTAGCATGTCCCATCTGCTACACGCTGCCAAGTTATATGAATACTACAGTACAATCTTATACACTAGTTACCATAATTTTATTATTATTATATCAATTAGTTTAGGTGAGGTTTAATTTTGATGTGAATGGAATTAATGGAACACTTGTACACTATAAAAACTTCATCAACTAAATATTTTTTCAATTGCTTTTTGAATATTTCTATATTATCAAGACTCTTTGGAAACTACGGTAGCTTGTTGTAGATTTTTCTACCAATATTTTTGGAGGTTTCTACCAGGTTTTTGTTCGAATAAGCTAGTGACTCACCAAGTGATAATCTCTTCGGCTTCGTGGGTTATACAGTAATAATTATGTACGTCGTACATACATCAAGACGTACACCTGTGCACCACTAGGCTTAGGTTTTATTAATTGAAAAAAATCCTGAATTAGTTTAGGCCAGTAAGTAGTAGGAAACGCTGTGAAAATACCAGCAATGCCAATGTATCTTTTACAAAAGCCTGACTGTTTTAAAAGAGACGGATAATAAATTAATAAGGTTCACCAGGTGGGCGCTTGGCCCTCAGTTTCTCGAACTTTCTCTCATGTCTTCTCGCTTTCTCTGAATTTCTAACATATCTTCATCTCTCTCCAAATATTCACGCCGCTTATGAATGAAGGCTTTCATAATTGAAAAGGAGGTAACAGTGCGCGGAGTATGGTGTTAAGTGGCAAACAAGATGCTACTTGTTTCAACTTGCCTGCTAAATACCAGCTATTAATGCTTCTGTTCACACCGCAGAGATCATCAGGTATTCTGTAAGACGACAAATTAATGAATTAAAAAGCATTTAAAAGCGAACTTACAGGCACACGCATGGGTTGAGATCAAACGAATCTGAGAAAAATGAAGTCGTTCTTATTGAATCGCAGCCTATATGATTGCATTGAACTGGACGTTTATATTTTGTTAATAAGGTCCCTCTGTATGTAGATTGGTTCTTCTATACCTATTTTTATTTATCTATATATATCTATATCGGTTAGAGCGAACCGATTAGTGGTAAATGAGAGGTGGAATATAAATTAATGTTTCACAACGTTTTTTGGCCTGAGTATTTCGTTCTAATCAGAAACAGTTGGAAGTATTCAAGGAATAATCATTATTATAGTCCTATTGTTCACTTAAAAAAAATACCTGCACATCGATGCAATTTGAGATGAACAGAACTTTTACTAATCACAAAATTTTGCATTTAGAAACTCAAATCCATTTAGCACGTTTACAACCATTTTTAAATGAGCCTAAATCACAAATTAGTAATAATAATAATAACATAATACATCGGATATTACACTGATCAATAAACTTGAAAAGCATGCATTCATAATAGATGGCGACTCCGTAGCGCATTTGATTGGAGCGCTTGTCTGTGATAACTAAGGTTTCGTATCATACAGTCTTGGGTTCGAATCTCATTCAGCCATGGATGTTTTTCATCATTCACCTCATTACCCACGCAAAAGTCTCCGGACTCATGTAGGCATCATTCGCTATGAAAAAAGAAGATATTAACATACCCATTACTAGCAATATTCAAAAGAAAACCGCAGAGAAAATATAAACTTTTATATGAGAAATCAAACAGATGTGGCATCAAGATAAAGTTTTCACAGTTCCTTAAGTAATTTCATCTAGAGATGTGGCATAAGGATAGAATTTTCACAGTTCCTTTAGTAGGCCTAATCTCACCTACAGCAGTCATTCCAAAATCAATTCATAAATCCATAGCACAGCTGGAACTCTCTCCTCACGTATACATCCAGTTACAGAAATCCATGGTTTTGGACATTTTCTCAATTTCGAGAAAGGGGTTTAGACATCACTGGAAGCAATAGTGGCAAATATCATAAGTGATCTACGTGAATTTGATAAAAATAAATTATTTTTTTCGGAGCATGAAACCCACACGGTCTGAGAGACCTGTGCATGGGTTTTTTCTCTGGATAATGGTGATTGATGAGTTGGACCTGCAGTTTTAGGTGGGTTCCAAACCAACGGGAAGTGATTTTGAGGGAAATTTAAAAAGAAGGCCGACATCAGAGTATATAATGCAGTATTGTAGCAAACATATTATGCAATATTAAAGTGTACATACTTGATCATTGATCCGTATGTACATTTTCTACCAACCTATAGGCTGTGAAAGCGGTAATAATAATAATAATAACAATTGTGTAACTAAATGTATATGAGCACCTTAGCAGCTTAAGAAACAATTTCAGGAAATTACTTTTACAATATTTAGTGGGTACATACTTGATCAATGATCCGTATGTACTCTTAATACCAGCCATTAGGCTGTGGGGTCGGCAATAATAATAATAATAACAATAACAATAACAATAATAAATTAAAATCGTTGGTTTATTCATTATGGTTTCAATAACAGACTTTTGATTGAAGCTGTTTCAATGAACCCTATCTAATGTTTTAAAACTTATAGTACCATTGGATAGTACAGTATTTGAACTGAAGGTGACTCTTCAGACCTCAGTATGCAACTAATGTACTAAAAAATTGTGGCCTGAGGGGAAAAATTATTTTTATCAAACCAATTAATTATTTCGAATTTGTATTAATTAACTTCAAATTTAGTTAATTTCGATTTTTTAATTTTGATAGTTAATTAATTTCTTATTGAATTTAAATAATTTATTATGATTAACTTGAATTAATTTGAATTATTATAAATATCACAAGATTATTTTAAAGCTTCAGGAAAAAAGCTTCTCGATATATACTACTAGCTGAGTAAATTGCCAAAAGCACCTGTCAGTGAATTAATTATTTAAAAAGGTAGCTCCATCCATCTTGAATTCTATCTCTTGGTAATAAATCACACCGCGGAAATAAATTCTCAGTTGCTCAGCTCTCCGTAACCGTTTAATTAGGTGATTACATATACTTGACATTTTATTAATTTCTCTTCGAATACTTCACGAAATTATTTTTCACAAATCTAAATCGGCGTAAAGCCAATTAGGCTTAGTCTATTCTCATTTCTGTTGAAATAATTCATCCAATCAGAATTAGTAATTAGGAGACACTTAATAAAGGGGAAGTGATAGCCGAGTGCCGTAGCAGGTATCTGTTCAATCAGAGATACGCTACGAAACTCCTGGGCGCTCTTTGTAAGGGTGACCGATTGGATTGGCCAGCAAAACGACTCTTGCCTCCGCTGGTCCGCTGTAAAATCACTCCCCAGTAGGGAAACTGTAGGTCCAACTCATCAATCACCATCATCCAATTCATTACCCACGCACAGGTCTCAGACCTATGTGAGCTTCATCCTCCAAAAAATATATATAATTATAATAAAGTCAGAATACAATACAGAGCACAATAAAATAAATGTAATTATTGAGTAATACTTAATATGTACCTAACTAATACTCATAGAATACTTAAATGTATCCTAAACTCAAATGTAGGAAAACATAAAATAATTAATTGAGAAAATTTATAATATTACTATAGGAATGTTTACTAATGTCAATCAATCTGTATCAAACTAAATCCTGTTTTACCTCATATCTTTTCAGTTACTCTCATAGGCGTAAAGAGTGATGAGGGGGGGTTATTGGGGACGTAACTTCATTGCTAAGAAGAAATTTAAAAAATAGTAAGAAACACTTTGAATAAAACAACAGTTGGAAAGATTATTTATTCAATTTGAAGTTACATGAATATTGTATATAGAAAAAAAGTAAATTCGTATGGCTTTTCGTGGTGTGGAGACCCTTACGGGTAATTCCACCTCGCCGTTTTTTTAACGACTGCTTTTTTTTATATGCAACCGGGACCGACGTCTTAACGTGTCCTCCGAAACACGGGAGTGGCTCGAGAAAAATATATTGCACTCAACTGGGATCGAACCCAGGACCTTTGGCTTATCAGACCAGCGATAAGCCAACTCGGCCACGCCGACTCCAAGAAATTTATATATGTTATATCTATACTCTGAGAAATTTCTTTGAAGGGAATAATATGTAAGAGTGGTTGAGGGGGTTTGAAACATAAGTCAACTCTAGTTACGCCACTGATTACTCTAGTATCACTTGGTGAGTCTCAATAGTAACTTATTCAAACAAAGACCTAGTTATATTGGTAGGGAACTCCAAAACAAGCTACCGCAGTTTTTAAAGAGTCTTGAAAATATAGAATTATTTAAAAAACAACTGAAAAAATATTTAGTTGATAAAGCTTTTTATAGTGTAGAAGAGTTATTTTCACATCAAAATTAAGCCTCACCTCAACTAATTGATATAGTAATTATGGTAACTAGTGTATAAGATAGTAAAATTGTTAATCTGACTTGTCTTATACTCCTTAACTGGAGCACAGATTAAGAAATCTAACTGGAGAATCTAACTGGAAATCTATTCTAAACGACTGGAGTCTCCAAGACGTAATCTCCACAAAAAAGTGTTGCTTAGTGCACTGTGTAGACTACCAATGTCAAGTACCTGGTGTACTGTGCAATATTTTTATTTATTTATTTTTAATTTTTATGACCACAGTCTCTCTGGTTAGTTCTCCTTCTTTGGTTGTTCACTTCGCTTTTCTTTTTCTCCCAATACTTTTTCATTCTGTCAGATCTTGCCTTCCTTAATTCATCTGAACAAACCTGTCCTCTTCGTTTAACTGTTTTTATTGATAACATTTTCTTTTTGTCTTCAACTGTTTCCCTGTAAATAATTGTGCTATCTTTGACATCATTCATAGTTAAATTTAGTTCTGCTATGTCTTTCTTTATCTCCGCAAGCCAAGGGATTGTAATTCTTTCTGTTTTTGCACTCATTAATTAATTTTTCTATGATTTTCCTTAATAATGATTTTCTGGAGCTCTGAGGATATGGTGCGCAAAGTAAGAAATGGTCGTTTTGCGCATTGCTTCAGTTATATAGACATATAGTATATAGATATATAGTATATAGTTATATAGTATATCAGTATATAGAACCATAGCCGATTCGACTGTAGGTGACTCTCCAGACATCAACGTTAAGTTTTAGTCCAAATAGCGTCAGTTAATGGTTCTATTTCTTTATAAATCTGTTCGTTTGCTAAAAGTCTGAACTGGTTGTCAACTACACGTTTTTTGTTTATGCAGGTCCTAAGAATTCGTCTTTCAACTCTTCTGTTTCTTTTATTCCATTTCCGTCAATATTGAAGAGAGTCTCACTGCAGATATTAATACATAATACAACACTTTTAACACGAAATCAATCATTATTTTTTGACAATAAATTTCATTCTACGTTTTTTTTTGTTTTTTTCTTTGGAGGATGAAGCCCACATAGGTCTGAGACCTGTGCGTGGATAATGAGTTGGATGATGGTGATTGATGAGTTGGACCTACAGTTTTAGGTGGGTTCCGAACCAACGGGAAGTGATTTTACAGCAGAGAACAGTGCCTTTTTTGCTGGCCAATCACCGTTACAAACAGGACCTACGAGAACGCAGCTTATCTCTCTGATTGAACAGATACCTGCTACGGCTCGCGGCTATCACTTCCCAAATTCAGATGAAACCTACATTTTTAAATCATTAAAATAAGTTAGTTACGGTTTGATCTCAGATTCTCCCCCTACCAATCGTGAGACCCTGCTCTGGGAGTCGAATTGATTTCAGGAAATTTTAGTGTCGACATTCTTGTCTTATACATGTGACAGTGATTAGAAGGATTCTTGATAATGACAGTGACGGACTCAAATGGTACGTAACTAATTTCAGACGTCGGCCGGATGGAAAGTCTTCTACGAATAGTGAGCGAGTGAACGATGAGGCGTGGTAGAGCATTTGCTTGGAAAAAAAGAGAAAAAACGAAAACAAACCATTAAACAGGAAAGGGTGATAAGTGGGAGGGTAAAGGGGTAGGACAAGGAGTGCCTCTCAAAAAACAAATACTGTTTATTAAATCGAATTTCCTATTACATATTTATATTTTCCTATTATATAAATATATATACATCATATTATATTAATTTTTTAAAGAAGTTCCTGCTCTTGCTTTTGTCTCGTGAACTCTCGAATCTTACCCTTCGGCGTTGAGATCCTTGGTTCTAATAATATTAGTTACAGGCTTTACAATAATGGCTCTAATAATACTAGTGCTCTTCGGAACACAGTTGAATCTTAGAAAAATTCATAAACTTTATGCTGAGAAAATATGAAATATGATGGAAAAAATTGAAAAAATGGGAGTCATATTGAGGGAAGACGGATAGTTTTTAAAGTTTTTTTTTTTTGAGGATGAAGCCCACATAGGTCTGAGACCTGTGCGTGGGTAATGAGTTGGATGATGGTGATTTATGAGTTGGACCTACAGTTTTAGGTGGGTTCCGAACCACTGGGAAGTGATTTTCAGCAGAGAACAGTGTCTTTTTTGCTGGCCAATCTAATCGGTCACCGTTACAAACAGGACCTACGAGAACGCAGCTTATCTCTCTGATTGAACAGATTCCTGCTACGGCTCGCGGCTATCACTTCCCAAAGTTTCAGATTACATGTTTCAAACTAGAGAAATTAACATCTTTTAAAAGATTAATTCTTAAGAATTAATTGATGAACTACTTCTGTAAAAGATTAATAATTTGATGGCCTCGGTGGATCAGTCAGTTTTTTTTTTGGGGGGGGGGGGGGGGGGCTCACTCGTCTACACTCAATATGACTGCCATTTTTAATTTTTTCTCTGATTAGATAAGACTGGCTGTTGTTCCTCCAGTTCGATACTCGTTCAGACTTTGATGTTTTACCTTGTCATCATTACCCACGCACAAGTCACAAGACTTATGTGAGCATCATCCAGCAGAAAAAAGCCTTCGAGTAGGAATTACCAGCAATATCACACACTACAAGCAGTAAACTCTAGCGGATTCCAATTAATTTAATGTGATTTTTTAGAGCTTACTTCTTGAGGAGCATTATTCGTTGGTCTATCTATGAGATATACATTGTTCAGGGAGAATTATCAATAAATCAATCAAACCTGCCAATAATCAAATTATTTAAGTTAACCAACAAATGATTTGATTAATCTACAATTTTACACTATTGCTGGAAGTTCGCTTGTGGTATAGTCTACACTTCACTGAGATGATAGTTTTTTTCTGAGGATAAAGCCCACATAGGTCTGAGACTTGTGCATGGGTAATGGGTTGGATAATTGTGATTGACCTACAAATTTAGGTAGGTTCCAAACCACTGAAAGCAGTGGCGGAACTAGAGGGTCTGTCAATAACCAATGATGTAAGAGGGGGAAGGCTGCAGACACTATATAGTACATCATCACTATATATTTATATAAGAGGGGGTTTCTACCAATAAATCAAGACTATAATGTATAGCTTATTCAAAAGAGGGTTTGGGAGTACTCCCGCGGGAAATTTTTGAAAAATAATCTCTTCGAAACCACATTAGCGATTCTAGGCACAAATTTACCCATTCTAACCCAAATTGCGTGTCAAAGATTTTCATCTATTTTTTTGTATTATTGCCTGTGGGAGATCCAAACTTTTGTGCTAAAAATGTATTATTCAAGTAGCCAAACCTACAAGTAGCCAAACCTAGCAGGCCTACTTAGAGCTATTTCCACTATATTTTTGACAGTATAGTACCGTACTTAAAAACGTATTTTGAAAGGAGAAGAAGGGGTTTTCTTACAGTGATTCAATTCTTAATACTAGCTTGTTCATTCAAAAGGGGGAGATATACCACGGAAAACCTTTTTTGAAAATAATTCCTCTAAAACCACAAAATCAGCGATTCAAAACGTCTTTATTTAGACTCTTTTGTCTAAAATTATTGTCTTTTACTCTCTGCTGGCCAATCAATCAGTAAGGAGATATATGGGGAGATTAAGGAGATACTAAGGAGATATATGGGGAGACCGATCCCTCTAGGCGTCAAATCTGCAAGAAAGTAGAAACCAATGTGTCAAAACAAAACAATTCAATATATTTTTTGATTTAGATCAATTTATCAATGAGTTGAGGGTGAAGGGAGTGTAAAGGGGGTATTTCCGGTGGTTCCTCTGTGATAATGAGGGAACTTCCTTCTGTGATGTAGGGAAAAGAAAGATCAAGGAGTGTGTATCGGCAGTGTGAGATTTGTGTGAGGCCTGTGCGGATGTGAAGGTGGTCCTGCAGCTCATTATGTGATCTTGGGGGGGGGGGGCGGTTGTCATAGAGGGGGGGCGACCCGCCAGACACCGACAAAGGCCTGGGCGCCCAACTCAACTGATTTATGGCTGTCCCTAACTTCGTCGTTGACAAATTTTCCGATGTATCTTGTCAAGAGGTCTTCTTCTTGTTCACCCGGCCAGCCAACCGATTCCAACTAAATATCAGTACGGTTTAATTTGTGCCAAAATACTACTAAAGTGGGTAAAGCTACTGGTGGTCTTATGAACCATAGTGTAAAGGGTCACGCGGTATGTGATTCTAGGGGCTCTAGGGAAGTCCTCTATATTGGTATTAACAGTGGTGCCCAAACCCCCAAGCCTCATGGCGCACCCCCTTAAATTTAGCACCAGTCCCCCCATAAATTTTGAAAAAAATAAGCCCCACGTATTCTTTCTAAAATTAAAAGAAGATTTATATAGCTATTTAAAAAATTCAAACCCAGTCGTTAATAATTATACAAAATGTATGTATATTTCTTGAGATTCTTTACATAGGTCAGATTTTTTTGTAAAGGTAAAAAAGAAAAATCATTGAAATGAGTGTATGAGCTTCTGCTCAATAAACTTAATTGCTAAATACGAATGTGAACCTAAATGGTTTTTAAACAATTCCTCTTAGCTCTCACGTCTTGCTAAGCTCGAATAATAACTTCCTAAACACAACTATTTTAGCTAATTCATATTTAATAGTATAATAATAATTATAAATCTATTTTCATTAATTGACATTCTATATGGTGATTTCGTAATATATTTTTAACGACTAAAAGTTGCTTCAATTGTTACATTTGAATTCCCAGTGAATTTGATTACTCATTCTATGCTTTTTCTTTTGGAATTATTTTTTAAGTTTATTGGATTGCAGCATACAAGAAGTAAATTTTCCTTTCAGCTCTTAGAACTCTTCTAGTTTTTAATTTACTCCATGTTCTTTGTAAAAATGTCATATCAGCAAGAAATCACCGCAACACAAACCTACATAGCCTGAATGTTTCAATAATCTAATGAAGAATGTAAAATTTTAATGAAGTTAAAGAGATAAGATTTTTGCATTTGTAATTTGACTTTTATGATGAGGATCCTTCAATAAAAAATTGCGGATTTTAGAACCTTCCAACTTTCAACTTCTTTTTTTTTTTGAGGATGAAGCCTCATAGGTCTGAGACCTGTGCGTGGGTAATGAGTTGGACGATGGCGATTGATGAGCTTGACCTACAGTTTTAAGTGGGTTCCGAACCACCGGAAAGTGATTTTACAGCAGATAACAGTGTCTTATTTGCTGGCCAATCCAATCGGTCACCCTTACAGAAAGTGCCCAGGAGAACGCAGCTTATCTCTATCTGATTGAACAGATACCTGATATGGCTATCACTTCTCAACTATCAACTGAGAAGCCTACAGAAGCAATGGATAAAACAAAATTAAAAATGTTTCTTGTAGCCTATTTTAAATCCAATAACGGATTCAATACAGAGGTAGAATAGCCTACATTATTAAATCTCTCATTATGGTTTCATTTTTGATTAAGTAAGAAACATAAACAATGCGTTACAATCGGAGAATTCTCATTCCTTATATTAATTCTAGGATATTTGAAACCAACTTTGAAGGATTCCGAACCTAAACTTGAGAGAAATGTATTTAGCCTTGTGTATTGTGGAACGCTCTTTGGTGGGCTAGCCGAAAGTCTTAAATTAATATTTATACGTAGAAACGTGTTACACAGAACTGATTTTAGCTTAGCGCGCTTCTAAAATAAAAATAGTTATTCACAATAATATTAAATATTTCTTGAAGAACTAATTTTAATATCGCCGGATCTTTGCTCATTTGATAGATTTTAAAAATGCACCCTGCTAGTATAAATTAATAGACTAATGAAAAGTACCGCACTTTTTGACCAAGGTGCCCTCCCATCTGATAAGAATGAAAAAAGGCCCACCTTCAAAAGCCCACCACTCCTTATCTCATATTTTTTTCATTTGATACTGTCTGATACTTTTGTGAATACAACAAAAATACCTCAAGACAAGAACTTTTCGCTGCGACAGTGATGCTGAGAGAAGTTTTGGTAAATTAGCAAAAGAAGATTCAAAATAATTTTTCAACGACTGAATTTTAGTCATTTAGTTCTCCAACCACGATTAAGTACCAAATTCTGATTTGAAATTCAGATAGATGTTCTCAAGGCGAAGTGGGTTAGTTCGTTTTGAGCGGCAGTGGAAGCATGCTCTGCTGACAGCCAATAGCGTCGCAGCAAGGGGACTCAGCTCGCTTCCTATTGGTCGAGAGCAGAGAGGACTGAATAGCGCCGTGACACAAATTAATCGAACAAGTTCTCTCTGCCGTCGAGAAGCATCTTCCCGATACAACTTAAAAAATGGAGTCCTACTTCGTTTTAGGCTTAGAAAAAATTATTTCTTTCCATAACCAGGTGAAATAATTATATTATCACATGAGAGGATTGTGTAACACATTTATAATATTATTTTAAACTAGCATTTTACCCGGTCTTGCCCGGAAATCCAGTTTGGAATTTTTTATGGTAGATAACTGATGGTAGCGGTTACAAAATTTAATTGAGTTGAATTTCATATTAAATTCATTAGATCCTTCAATTTTATTATTTTTCAATTCAAGTAAGTTTTGATTAAAGTAAATAAAATTTATCTTTTTTATTGTTTCATTTTCAATAATAAAAACAGGCAAAAATAATTCCCAAAAATTCCCGTTCAAGACCAAGCAAATATTACAGATATTTATTATTGTTTTAAGAAAGCTACGAATTTATTTATTATGCTGATTAAAATAATAGTTTCTCTTAAAGAACAGAATTCAGATCAAACTAAGAGAAAAAATTATTAAATAATTTCAACCAAATTGGCTTTGAAAAATGAAAACTTATTTGCTGGAGTTGACTTATGTGAGTAATAAAAATGTTCCTTTATCGAGATTTGAGGCCAAGTTCTTAAGCATGATACTAAGCTGCGCTACGCACTGCGCTATAATGGTTAATGGAAACTTAAGATACTAAATGCTCTTTTAAAATTACGAAAGACAGTATGACTATCATAAGATCCAACAGCATGTGGAGTTCTGAAGTTTTAAATATTAATTTTGAAAAATAATTTCTGAATATTCTGAAAGGAAAATCATAAATCGGACTTCGAGGTGCACTGAAGTTTCGAGTTTAGAGGAAGCTATGTGCCAAATTTAGTGTTCCAAATCGTTGCCGTTTTTTGTGAAATCCTTAAGACAAAACACAGACACAAACACACCCCTACTCTCTCTTATTATATAGATATTTCAGAAAAGATGTTTAATATGCTTGTCAATACTAGATATTCAAGGTATAGAACATAGGTATTAGAGCATTATTGAGAAGAAAGAGCTCGTTCTAGAACAGTTAAAATTTTAATAATAACTTTTTATGTGAATTAAACGACTTGCAGTCGTTTAATTCACTTGAAAAGTTAATATTAACAACGCAGTTCGTCATGGAACAAGAAATCCAGGAATATTATAATAATTATGCAATAAAGACAACATAATTATAATCATAGCTAGTGAACCCCCCCCCCCCCCTGGCAGGAGTGGTCCCTGTTGGGGAGTTTTAGAGGGGGGGGGTCACAAATAGACTTTGTTGACCTTTTTTAGCGGGATTGCCCCTCCTTCCTACCCATTCTTCCAGTAAATTTCCGATTTTTGGGGTAATTTCCACCTATAAAACAGAAATTGACTGGAAAGCAAAACTAATAATATTAGATGCAATTAAAACTAACAATTATTTAGTTCACAATATTGGCTGTAAGTAATGTTTTATTACATTATCTATTATGATATTATTACTATTTTTTTTCATTTTTATCTATTATTATTATTTATTATTATTATTATTATTATTATTATTATTATTATTATTATTATTATCATTATTATTATTATTATTATTATTATTATTATTATTATTATTATTATTATTATTATTATTATTATTATTATTATCACTATCATTATTATTATTATTATTATTATTATTATTATTATTATTATTATCACTATCATTATTATTATTATTATTATTATTATTATTATTATTGAATAACTTATATCTCCATTTTACTGGGTAAGAGGGTGGCAGTCTCTTTATTATTATTATTATTACTATTATTATCTCACACTTGAAAAAAAGTGGTTCGTATTCTTAAATCGGCATAATTTTGCAAGATGTAGAACATTTAGGTTTATCAAACTAACAAGACTACAATGGAGGAAGATGTAAAAACTCTTTTAACTATTGTTGCTGTGTTTAGGATGACAAACTCTTATAAATAATAATGCCTTACAAATTTCTTTACGCGCAGTTCAGGGGTACTCCCTAGAAAACTTAAAAAAATCATTCCTCTTGAATCACATTTCTAGCGATTGCAGACATCTTCTTTGACTCTTTTGTCGAAAATTGTCGCTCAAGACTTTTTAATAAATTCTTTTGTCGGAGACTTGTTAATCTATCCTTTTTTCTTGTTATCTTCTTTTGTCTTGTTAGTTTTGCCTGGGGAGGGGAAATATTCCCCCCATGGTTACGCCACAGTACTCAAAAATTATTGTATCCCTGAAGTTGAAATTCGAAAAGTTGAGTCCGAAGTTTGAGGCGCACTATGAGTAGGGCAACCGATTAGGGGAAGAGGAAGTAGTAAGAGAGAGGATAGAGTGAGAGAGAAGAAGTGAGTGAGTGAGTAGTGTTGATGAATGTGAGGAGTGGGAGAAGCATCTTGGCATCTGTCAGCGTTTGCTGCGCGCTTCAAGACTTCAAGTCAGTCACCTCCTCAGTCAGCGTTAGTCTGTGGTGGTGTGAGGTCGAAGTGCAGTTGCAATGGCAGCCGCATCTGTGAGCAATGGTTTGAGTGCGTGTTCAGTGGACGAAGCTAAACGCGCCTGCGTCTCAATTATGGACCCGACAACTACAGCCACCGCTGCCGCCAACAAAGACAACGAAGAAATAAACGAAGCCGTCAGCAAGGTGCTTCAAGGGTTCGACTGGACAAATTTGGTTGTGCCCAAAATTAACAAGTAAGTGGCAAATTGATTTGATTTTTGAGTGGAGGTGTCCCATAACTTTCATTGTATATGTTGTAATACTGATAAATTTATATTTTATATACAAGTCGGTATATAATCATCATTATCATCATACAAGTTGGTAAGAGGCAAGTTGAGTGTTATGATTTATTCATATGTATTATCTTACTGTGCAGAACTGACCTTTTTTGAGTCGCGGCAGACGCGTTTCGAACTATGTCGTTCTTCTTCGGCGTTTGGTTGCAACGACATAGTTCGAAACGCGTCCGCCGCAACTCAAAAAAGGTCAGTTCTGCACAGCAAGATAATGCGTATGAATAGTTCTACTGCAGTTCACGAAAAATGGATATCAACAACAATAGTTATGATTTAGTTTTTGAGGAGAGGAGTTTATCCTCTCGTAACTTTAAATTTGATTGTACAAGTGGTTCGGAACTCACTTAAAACTGTAGGACCAACTCATCAATCACCATCATCCAATTCATTACTCACGCACAGGTCTCAGACCTATGTGGGCCTCATCCTCCAAAAAAAACTTTTGTTATGAATTAATTTTTGAGTGAAGGTTTTTCAAACTTTCAAGTGTGTCATGTTTCAATCCTCCTGATTTATAATAAAACTGGTTTTAAAACTGAACAAGCTTTAATTAAGTGTTATGAATTAACATTCGAGTAGAGGTATGTATATTCTTGTTACTTTAAATTTTTTTATTCTACCAGAAATTTAACAAACTAATGTTATGATTTGACTTTTGAGTGGAAGTGCCTCATAGCTTTCAAGTTGTGCTTTGAAAGTGTGTTATGTAATCTTCCTTACATATATATTTTTTTCGGAGAATGAAGCCCACACAGGTCTGAGACCACGAGTGGGTAATGAATTGGAAACATATGATGGTACATATATTTATATCTGATGCACAAGTAGCGAATTGAATGTTATGCTTTAATTTTTTAGTAGAGGAGTATATTCTCTCATAACTTTAAAGTGTGTTATGTTTTATTTCTGATCAGGGGCGAATTCAGGGCAGGGATAAAGGGTCAAAAAGAGCTTCATTTGTGTCTTTTATTTATTTATTTATTTAGATAAAATCTGTTTGAGAACTCATTTGAGTTATTAACATTCGTCAACACATAAAATACAAAAAAGTTTAAATTCAATTATTAAAGTTAATTCACAGTCAATAACAAAAAAAAAAAAAAAAAAATATCACAGTCTATAAATTGGTGCATCAATCACTGAACTAAAAGTGAAAATCAAAAGTTGCACCGAGAAATTCCTCCAATGAGTAAAAAGGATTTATAGTGAGCCAATCCTTCAACTTTACTCTAAATTTGAGCACTGGCATTAACTTCAGCTCCTCTGGTAACCTGTTATACATCCTTATACCCTGATGAGACCAGTCGCTTCTTGTCCTCTCCAACCGAGTGTGCAAAATCTGTAGCTGTGCCTTCCTCCTGGTTCCATATGAATGATCTTCTTTTCTTTTATATTTTTCGTTGTTCTTTCTTATGTATGTTGCCACCTCCAGTATATATAGATTGAACACAGTCAATAATTTGAGCTCTTTAAAAATCTCTCGGCATGGCTCAGTGTAGGGCTTGTTCATATGGGAGTGAGGACTTAACAGATAACAAGTTACTTTTGTTTGAAAATCGCTGATGGGATACATCCCTTTCATCGCTCTCTTGGTTCGCTCCTGACGTTTCAAGATTATAATAATTATAATATAAAAATTAAATAATTAATCAAATGTAAAATGCAACTTGAAAATTGTAATTTTTACACTAATAATTCAATTGTTGCTTTAGTTTTAAGAGTTATGTGAATTCTTTGATGGCAATAACAAAAATTATCATTAGCCTACATTTTGGATAGATTTTTCTTATCAAAATAGATTTCAATTTCATTTATTACAATCTTTAAATTTGTCTAGAGTAGATGTCATGTGGGAAAGACTTAAATTTACTACGTTTTTTTATCAATAGGCCACCAATAGTGAATTACAACTTTCATTTTTTCCGCGAAAACGATATAATTATGGTATTATTAATACAGTATCTAAAAAATTATATTTTTAGTATTTTTGAAGACCAAGCTTTGATGATTTACTTTTCAAATACCTGGATTTTAAAGTGAATTTAATGATAATATTAATAATAATAATAATAATAGATGTAATAATAATAATAATAAGGTAAAAATAATTAATTTGAAAGTAAATTATGAAGCCAAACAAATTTCCTAAATTACCTGCCATGAATATAGAGAAATCACCATACACAACTTTCTCAATTTTATTGAAAATTTAAATTTTCATAGCTCCTGGGAAAACTTTATTTATACGTTATCCTCTGAAAGCTATCTATTAATTTGACGCTACATATTTAGACAAAATTAACGTATGAAATATGTTGCAAAACATAAATAATGTTTAATTCATGTATTGTAAAATTGGCACGGAATTTTTTGAGTTTACAATGTTTGCTTTCACAAAGCTAGACGGGCTGGAACTAAATAAATAAACGTTCTTAGTACGAAGTTCATGAATCGTTCCCATTAAGCATAGCATTTAATAAATTATATTTTAAAGCTCAATAGCACAAAAAATTAAAGGTTAGTGGGGAAGGAGCATTTTTTGAAACATATAGGCGTGTTCAAGCATAGGGTGAATTACAATATTCGTTCAATTTTTTCGTGAAAACTCTCTAAGGGGAAGAATGAATTCTTCCTAATATATTCATGTATACTATGTACATGAAAACTATGTATAGGCTATATAAAATTTATGTTATGGGAAACTCAGGTTTTCCTTCTTTATTGCTTGTTCCTTAAAATTACAATCCACCCCTTAATTTTTTAATGTATAATTTAAAATCCAATCTATCCTCTTCCTTGTTTTTTATCTGCATTTTTTTTAAATTTTGCATTCGTCTCCCTCCAGCGGTCCACAAGTGTGCCTTGTGTGCTGGAATGTATGTTCTCAAAAATTCTTTCCGTAAATAATATAATTTTGGTTTTTTTATTTAGTTTCTATGTATAGCTTATGTTTAATTTGTTTCTTCCGACAACTATAGTTGGAAGACATTGGATGTTTTTTTTTTTGTTGTAAACTTATTTATATGAGAATAAACTATCTATCTACCTATCTATCTATGTATACTATGCACACGAACTTCATTTTGTTCTATATAGATTTCTATGATTCCAAACAGTGGACTCCAATGGATAAATAGATTACTATAACAACCATTGATTATTATGTCAAGCATTAATCATCTCCACATGATAAATATAGACTATATTACACACACGATACACTCATTCACCTTATCATCTTCCCTTTCCTGTCTGATTGGAATCAATGACTGTTCGATCCTGAGATCAAACGGGTGCGCAATCAAGAAATTGCCGATATCAACATTTCCACTCCCCTGTTCATTTCCCGTTCTGTTTACTTTCCCACACTCACATCAATTGGTATTATCTCTGTCTGCCTTCCATCCTATAGGCCTATTTGCAAAACTCGGAAAAGTCATCTTGATGGTTTCCCACATTATGGTTTATCAACATTATCAATATATTATACATTGTATACCTTATAAATCGTATATCTTTACTGTATACTAGCAGCTACCCGTCCTTTGTACAGATTATTTTTAGAAATAAGACTAAATATGTTTCGGCTTTTTTGATAGAAACGATCTAGAACTTTCTAGCAACGATCATGAAGTTGTTAGCAGCTTAGTAAACAACTTAGAACGTAAACAATTCAGTGACAGTTATCAAAGAGAATATTTGAGAACAGCTGATTGATATATCATCATAAATTACGTGATTTGTTCTTATGTGGTAATAAAACTTAGAAGAAATGTATCCAAAATCGCACAATACTTGGTTTTTAAACGTTTATTATTCTGTTAAAAAAAAGTTAATTTAGTTTTTTATAGCTAAAGACATTGTCAATAAAGTTTTCAATAACTAAAACCCCGATCGATGCTCTCGTTTTTGAGGAGAAGGCCGCGTAAAATGCCTTTGGGGCCGTGACAGACAGGCAGAAATTGAGATAAGACTATTTTCGGCTTACTTAATGAATAAAACGTAAAAATAACCAAAAAATATTTTCTGATAAATGTACAGACAAAACTCTAATTTCATTTATATAGAAGATTGTAAACTTTACTGTACTAACAGGTTGCCCGATTCAATTGAATCTGGATTTCTAGAATTCGTTATAACCCATCTATAAATTCAATTTAATAGTATATTTTTTATCCTTCTTCTTCCCTCCTTTTGTTCTTCTCCTTCTTCTCTTCTCTCTTCTTGTTTTTCTCCATTTTTCTCCTCATTCTTCTTCCTCTCTTCTTTCAATCCCTTATTCTCCAGCGTTAGTGTTTCTCGACAGATAACAGCAAGTACCTGTTTATTGAATAGGATACTGTTATATACTGAATATATTATTCATCTACTCATTCTAGGCTACTCGAGTGTAGTACTATCTGTATTCAAAGGTTCCTGGGAGCTTTACCGGTAACCAATAAATGTTACCGGTGGTGTGACATTGCTCTATATAAATTCATGGGGCCAGTTGCACGAAAGAGAATTAAATTAAACCACCGTAAGATGACGTCATCTCACGGAGCTCAATAGGGAAGCCGTTGCACTGGTTCCGTCAAATGACGCCATCTTACGGTAGTCAAAATTAATTTTCTTTCGTGCAACTGGCCCATAGACGTTAAACAATTTGAATGGACCAATCAGACGCCACATTTTCCGGTACATTAATATTTACCGGTAAATGAGAAGGCTCCCATGAATTCAACCAATGAGTGCTTTGATTAGCTAGCTATTCAAATTACTGTAATACAAAGTTGAACTGTTCCATGATTTTTCATCCATTTTCTAGCAATTTTACGTCCTTGCCTTCAAGTAAAAACGAGTAATTTTTCGGAGTAAACATTTTGAGAACCAAAACTTTCCTTGTGAATTGGCCCTCAAGGTTTTGGATAATGTACCCTAGTCAAAATTTGTGAATAAAGCGATTTTTTGGCTTTAATCCTGTTGGTTTTTCGTATTTCATTGTAAATAAATGTGCATGGGTTTAATTGGTTTTCGAGACATGTTACTGGGAGCATGGTACCCTACAATTTTAGGTGGATTGCAAACCACCGGGATGTGATTTTACAGCAGAGAACAGTCATTTTTCTGGCCAACCCAATCGGTTACCCCCATAAAGAGGGCCCAGTAGATCGTTGCTTATGTTATCTGATTGAGCAGATACCTGCTACATCTCGTGACTATCACTTCTCCTGAATTTCATTGTGATTTTGTCTTAATAAATAAATAAAAATTGATTTATTTTATATTTTTACTGTAAGTAGAGTTTCAAACCCTTGTGATTTCATTGAAGTTGAATACTGTATTACATTGAAAATTGTAGTGACGTATCAATTAATTGAAGAGATGAAGTCCACCTATAAACTTTCTTAATAATTATTATGTATTCAGACTTATTGTATTCATCTTATTTATTATAAAACGGATGTTATCATGTACCGTACGACTTTCTAAAAGATTCTGTAGTACTGAATTTTTGTGTTACAATAGGCTTTAGCCTGGTGACAATTGTCAAAGAACTTTAATCTATCTATCTATTAAAAAGTTCAAAAGTATTAAAAGTAGAAGATCAAACTTTATTGAAGCCTAAGCAGGTGCACTAGAAACTTAAGCAGCTGTTCTGTTAAAGCACCTTATTGCCTTTATCAGGAGCCGAAATTTAACCGTTGAGGTATCAGACTGTTCCTGTGCTAGGCCAGACATGCTGAAGCTGAATACACAAAACTTTAAGACCTTTGTTGGTAGAAGTATTACAGGCTGTGACAAGGCAAATACGGTATTACCTTTACAATAGGTGGGATAAATTATGTATTAGTGTTGAAGAACTTCAGGCATTCCCTATTACCCTAGATCTAGTTGCTGAAGAGCTACAAATACTTGTATATTTGTATTGGGTACAGTGGAGCAGATCAGGTTTAATAATTAGTAGTAGATCAATAGTCCTGAAAATCGGGGGCTGATAATATCATCGGATTTTACTGAGAATACGAAAGTATCATTTTAATCTATATTATGCTGTACATAAAAAATGGTAATTTGATGTTCAGGTATAAGATTTACAAAAACATACTAATTTCAAAATGGAATTTACAGAAATTTGAATAGTCCAAGTTTATCACATAAAAAACAAATTACTAATATGGTGAAACAAAAAGACGTCCGAATGGAGGATTGTTTGGTGTATGGTGTTTGGTGTACTCTTTGATAGTTTAGATTCATGTAGGTCGTTGTTCATGAGACTTGGTCTTTTAACTGTACCCTGCGTGTATGAAGCTATTTTATGTGTAAAAGGAGTGATATTAACCAAAATCTTGATATACACGATTATAATCATAGAACTTTATTGGAAATACTGCAAAATGTAGGTGTAAATGGGGTTGAACTGAAATAGTTTGAATCATATCTTATTGGGAGAAAACAATGTGTAGAACTAACTACAGTAGTTGGTAATAGTATAGTAAAGAATAAATCTAATAAATTAGAGGTGCAAGCTGGAGTGCCTCAGGGATCAATACTAGGTCCATTGCTTTTTTTGTTATATGTCAACCATTTACCTAAAGAATTAATTAGTGGTAGAGCCCTCTTATTTGCTGATGATACATCACTCATTTTCAGCAATTCCATTCTAGATAATTTAGAAATAAGTGCCCATATAGGTGTGCAGGCCATTGTCCAATTTTTAAATCAGTTGAAATTAACTATAAATAGTAAAAAATGCCAATACCTTCAATTCAAAAACAAACATAATTTAAATGAAGATAGGGCTATAAACGTGTTTGTAAACGATAATCAATTAGACCAGGAAGGAAAAATTGCATTTCTAGGAGTTACGTTGGATAGACGATTGACCTGGACTCCATACATTGAGAAAATATGTAGTAAAATTTCATCTGGGGTATTTGTCCTGCGACAGCTCGCTAGATTGAATGACAAAAAGTTACTTTTTACAGCTTACCATGGGCTCTTACTGTCACATATTAGGTATGCTATCTTAGTATGGGGTAATTCATCAAAACAAAATCTTGATAGGGTGTTTAAGATCCAAAAGAAAGCGGTTAGGTGTATAGAAAGAGTAAATAGATTAGATTCATGTAGGTCGTTGTTCATGAGACTTGGTCTTTTAACTGTACCCTGCGTGTATGAAGCTACTCTATATGTAAAAACGAATGATATTAACCAAAATCTTGACGTACATGATTATAATACAAGAAGCCGAGGAGATTATCACTTGGTGAGTCACAATAGTAGGTTATTCAAACAAAAACCTAGTTATATAGGTAGGAAACTCTACAACAAGCTACCACAGTCTTTAAAGAGTCTTCAAAATATAGAAATATTTAAAAAACAATTGAAAAATGATTTAGTTGATAAAGCTTTTTATAGTATACAAGAGTTCCTTTCACATCAAAATTGAGCCTTACCTCAACTAATCGATATAGTAATTGTGGTAACACTAGTGTATACAATTGCCATTGTATGATTGTTAATGTGACTTCTTGTCTTATACTTCTCAACTGGAGTCTCCAGGACGTAATCTACAAAAAAAATATATAAAAAACTGGCTAAACCAACACCATAAATAAGAAGACTAATCGTAGAAATATATATATTTTTTTAATTATATATTATTTTCATGCAGGCGTGGAATTGTGTCATAGAATAGCCCACTAATAAGACATTTTGAATTTTTTTCACTTTCCTACTTTCTCAGCGTTCTAAATAAAGTCGGTCTCGTATTAGGTACATCCGATCGTGATAAAATTATTGGTTCTATGGTAGAGAGCATACAGCACTGTCCTTCGGGTATGTTTGTTTCCCTTATCACGACTCCCTTGCCTTCCTGACCTACCTTTAATCTCCCCTACTTTCATTCCTTTGGGCAGAACACTTCCGAATGTTCAACAATGCATTGGTGATAATTTTTATGGAAAGCAAACAAATTTTCGAAATATCTTTGGGTGTTGTAATTCATATAACGTTTGGGTGCAGCCCTTGGAGAGAGCTTATTTTTCAACAAATTCTTTCCATACGTTACAGCCGTACGTATCAAAATCATTGTCTCTGTTGTTATTTTTTTTTTCTTCAATGTAAATTAATTCTATTATCATCAAAGGCGGATTTACATTTTTGCCGCCTAACGGCTGACAGCAATCTGCCATTGGTACAGTTCAACGGTTGCACAAAGCCAAAGTATTGACCACCCTACGGAGGACAGTGATTACTACAATAAATATAATACATCAGGGCATGCAGCGGTCTTGTAACTTTCTTTCTTCAATATTAAATGTCTCCATTAAAACTGTTTTATAATATTTTAAACAGAAAACCATCCGAAAACCACTGCCTAAATCTTGTCGCCCTTGGCTGCAGCTCCTATCCCCACCCTGAACTCGCCACTACTCATTTTTTTTAAAATTACTTCTTGGAGACTACAGTTTGGAGAGGAGTATAAGACAAGTCAGATTAACAATTATACTATCTTATACACTAGTAACATTAATTACTATATCAATTAGTTGAAGTGAGGCTTAATTTTGATATGAAAGAACCTCTTTTACACTATAAAAAGCTTTATTAACTAAATATTATTTCCATTGTTTTTTAAATATTTTTATATTTTGAAGACTCTTTAAAAACTCCGGTAGCTTGTTGTAGAGTTTCCTGCCAATATAACTAGGTTTTTGTTTGAATAAGCCACTATTGTGTCTCACCAAGTGATAATCTCTTCGGCTTTTTGTATTATAATCGTGTACGTCAAGATTTTGGTTAATATCACTTTTTTACACATAAAGTAGCTTCATACACATATAAGCAGGGTACAGTTAGAAGACCAAGTCTCTTGAACAACGGCCTACATGAATCTAATCAAAAAACTCTTTCCATACACCTAACAATCCTCCATTCGGACGTCTTTTTGTTTCATCATATTAGTATTTTGTGTTTTTTATGTGATAACATATCTTCTACTTTGTGATTAGGTTTCTCATCACATTATCTCCAGGCGAACAAGCACATAAGTCTCTACAAATGGCTAGGTGTTTGTCCACTGAATGCCTTCCCTCCTCTCAAGATTTAAACCACAAACCAACTCATCCACATGTTATGCAATTGGTTTTCTAAAGAATGAGCTGCACTTTTAAGGTGCTTCCAGACTGCATTTTGTTTTTTTTTGTTTTTGGGAGGATGAAGCCCACATAGGTCTGAGACCTGTGCGTGGGTAATGAAATGGATGATGGTGGTTGATGAGTTGGACCCACAGTTTTAGGTGGGTTCCGAACCACCGGGAAGTGACTTTACAGCAGAGAACAGTGTCTTTTTTGCTGGCCAATCTAATCGGTCACCGTTACGAACAGGACCTACGAGAACGCAGCTTATCTCTCTGATTGAACAGATACCTGCTACGGCTCGCGGCTATAACTTCCCATTGTTACTCCGTAACGTAACTCCATCACTCCATTCCACAGAATCAGCTGATCGTAACAACGTCCCATAAGCACCTTGATGAGTACGTACCTCAATCATGAACTGGGATGGTCTACACTCTACACAAAGATGGGACCAAATTTCTTCCGTATGTGCTAATTATTGTGTATCGGCTTCTTTCACACATAACCGGCATCGGGTAACGGGTGTCGTTCACCCGGCACTATTACATTACACCATAAAATGATTTCAAAAACCTCGGGTCAGTGTGAAGTGCTCCATATGATACAATGTATTTACGGTCGGGTAAGCGATACCGGTTACCTACTGTCCGTTATGTGTGAAACAAGCCTAATGCTGGCTCCACACATTATTATTCATTCATTTCTTTATTCTAATTAATAGAAGTACAGCTGAACTATTTAATAATTATTCATTACATGCTTAGTGAATATCACTCATTTACAATTTGACATTTGTGTAAAATACCTAAAATAAATTTTCAAGACACCGGCAGGAAAAAACATAAATTTAAAATACAGACTTTCTTTGGCGAATTTAAAAAAAGACAATTTCGTCTTTTTATTCCTTAAAATACATAGTTAGAACATAAATTCGATTTTGTCAAATCAATCCAGACCAACAGTAGGAATGAAAGTTCAATAGGCGCTATTATTTTTACATCGGAATCTAGGAATTCTCGAAATTTCAACGACCTTCGACTTATCATAATGTTTACGGCACATAGAAAAATTGCAATAAATTTTTTCGGACGTGTGTTTTTGCAAGATTGTCATTGTAATTTGGGTCGACAATAATTAATTGTGTCAAGATCGCGAGGTTAGTCGGTCATTGGTCGATTATCGATATGTCATAACACATGTCGATATGTTTTTTTATTATGAACAATATATCTATATCTTGTTCGCGGATATTTTCGCCTGTCAGTAGCACTGTAGAAGTGGAATCTAGCTGCGGATTTTGACCCTGAACCGTGGCGAGACAGATAAACATGGCAAAATGCGTAGTGTTCTCGATAAACTTACTAATAATTTATTATTATTATTATTATGAATAAATTATTTGTAAATTTATAAACATGCAGTACTTTACAACATACCTATCAAAGTTACGGCTAGACTATTGTCAATCATCTTATTCAGTGGTTTACCTTAAAATTATTTACCAAATTTATTTTTTTGCAATAGCCTAATTTTTTATTCATTACATAGCTTGATGTTATAAGCTCTATTATCACTTACCCGGTGGTTCGGAACCCACCTAAAATAGTAGGTCCACCATGTTCCCCATAACATGGCTCAAAAACGGCGAGGGGGAACTACCCAAAAGGGTCTCTTCGCCAATAAAAGCCGCACCCCTATTATTATTATTATTATTATTTTATATTATAATTATAATATTTTTTCCAGTAAATCCTATAGTCATTATTATATGCAACATTATACGAGAATATAAAATATTTTTATACAGTTACTGTATATGCAATCTAATGTCAAAACTGACAATGTATTTCTATTCAAATTATGATTTTTACTCACTCGTATGGGAGGGATGCATTTCACTTCTAAAGTGAAGCTTTTTCAGCCTGCCATCAGGGGTCGTGTTATGTTTATACACATATATAATTTATTATTTATACTTATACATTTGATAATTGTGTACAATATTCATTCTCGTATATCATATTATTATATAACTTATTTTCCCGTATATGATATTATTATATATTTCAAAATGTAGTTAAAACTTTTTACTTTTTCCTACAACTGCTCGTAAAGTAGTTCTTTACGTGCTGAAAACTAATTGTAAAATACCTCTTTACTGCTCCGCAAGCGGTAAAGGACTTTACGCTCGCCAGCTGTTTTCTTTACGCTTCTGTTTTGATTTTGATGTCATCTCATTGGTGGTTCATGGAATCCGTGAAATTCACATAACCTCAAAAATGCCGAATGCTAACCAAATCCGAGCACGGTCTGTGATGTTACAAACTACAAGCAATTATTGTGTTGGAATCCAGAACTTCAGTTGTAGGAAAAATATTGTATGTAATTCGCGCGTGAAGCTTCTTTATCGCTCTCGCAAAATTACTGCGCTCCGCTATGCGTCGCGCAGTAAATGTTTTGGCTCGAGCGATAAAGTCGCGCTTCACGCTCTTAATACATAAATAACTATTTTAGTAGACTAAGCGCGGTAGGTGAACACTGTTCATAAAGTAAAATAATTACATAATTGACTATTAAGTACTAGTTAAGTAGTCTATACAAATAACAAAGAATATATGTAAACGGAGGTTATCAATGGAAAATAATGAGGCGTTTATCATATTGAACCGAGCACGAATTGGGTACATTTTTTAAAGTTCGACTAGAAATAATTAAAATGTTTTTGTTTTCTCATAGTATCTGAATAAAATACAAATTTTATACCAAAGTGCGCTTATTTGAGATGATGGGTAATCTGAAAAATCGGTTAATTTAAGTAACTATCATTTTTACTTATTATTAAATGTGTGCCTCTTTAAATCGGTTAATTTAAGTAACTATCATTTTTACTTATTATTAAATGTGTGCCTCTTTAAATTTAATCCAATTCATGTCAAGTGGATAACAGTGACCTTATGTTGAGTCCGGCGCTTTATTCTCAATTTTACTCGAAAAAAATATTGTCTCCCAGAAAATCACAAGACATGACAAACTTCACATAAAAGTGTACTTCTGAATAGGAATGACTAGTCCATCAACATATCAAGAAAAATAGAGAATCTTGATGAGTCAGGTGTCAGGTGGCCGATAATGATGATGATGATGATGATGGCGATAATGTTGTTGATGATAATAATGATGATGATGATGATGATGTCAACACATTCCTGAATCTGGCAAAAAGATCTAACGGCTAAATATTTCTTTTTGCTGACGATTACGATAAGCAACAGACAGTGCTCTGGCACAGGCTCTAGTTTTTAAACAACTTACAACATTTTAATGAGCTCCAAAATATTTTACATGTCAACACATCACAAGACGTACGGTTGCAATAGTTATATTTCTTGATATTATCTCGGATTTTAATGTGCAATATACTCTACATAAATGAAATTAATTGCAAACTTATTCTACGAAATGTATTTAAATCATATCTATAATTGTTATATTATAATCATATCATAATTGTTGTTATACAATGGTTTAGAAGCAAGTAATAGTAGTTATGCAACGATTTTATTTTGACCCTTATTAAGGCACGAGTTATAGATGTAAGTTATAACACGAGTGAATGCGAGTGTTATAAATATCTCACGAGTGCCTTAAAATGGCCAAATAAAATCGTTGCATACACTATTTTATCTACGACCACTAGTATACATTTAATTAAAACAATTTCATTTTACCTGTGACTGTCAGAGATACGTAACCTCTCATCTCAAATACGAGAAGTTATAGTAGATTGTTAGGTTAAAGCAGCTGGTGTAGCAGTTTGATGAAATCGGCTGATAGTTTCACAATATTGAATTACGATATTGACTCCATCAAAAATGCTTCTGATTGGTCCAGAACCCGTGTTATAATGTAGAACCTGTACTATAATGAGCTGTTTATGCAACGGGTCTCAAAAACCATTTCGAAAAGACAGCTGTTTTGGCATCAATTGTGAAACTGTAATGTATACATTATGACATGGTCGTAGATAAAGATATTTAAATAGGGATTGTTAGAAAAAAATAAATAAATTTATTTCTCACTTCAATTTTGTTATATAACATATGTATACATAACAAAATTATTATAGCTGAATGTTTACAGTAACTTATATAAAATAATGTAATAATTTGAGAGAAATAAAAAGCTTTATGACAATTTCTACAATGAACATTTAAATTTAACATAAATAAAAATTTTACCAAATCAAATACCGTACAAAATGTCAACAGCCGACTCTAGATGGATCAAGTAAATTAATGATTTTAATGTCAAAACTAACAATGTATTTCTATTTAAATAATGTTTTTTACTCACTTGTGGAAAATATATCCCCGATTTAAAGATTCAAATGAATAATTATTGAGATGAAGACTATCTGAATTTTAACAAAGAAAAATTAGGAGGATTCCTATATCAATTATGGATTTTTAATCGCTCCAGTACGGTAACGCAGTAATCAAAATCATAGAATTTATAGAAATCAAAAAATTATATTGCATTCTACCAAATCAAATACAGAAGATAAATAAATTAAATGATCAGTAAATTCTAAAATACCTAAATACTGGATTTAACACATGAGAATTATTAAAAGAATTTGTAATTAATCCATCAATTAAAATCATAGAAGTTGGAGAAATTAAGAGTCACAGTGATCAATAATCAATAAATATGTTAGTCCAACTCATGAATCAATAAATTCATCTTTTATATACTGGGAATAACTGATATCCGTGAGTCAGATGAAGATAAACTACGAACTCCTGGGGCCTCTTTGTAAGGATGACCGATTGTATTGGCAGGCAAAAAACACTGTTCTCTGCTGTAAAATCACTTCCCGGTGGTTCGAAGCCCACCTAAAACTGTTGGTCCAACTCATCAATTACCATTAGGGGGTGGTGATTGGTCATGCGGTGAGCGTGGTGTTCAAGTGGTCGTGATGTTCAGTCACGACCGCTTAAGACTGCGCTTGGTTGGGTGACCGTGCTTCAATGACTTGATGTTACAAGCTTTATTATTACTTACCCGGTGGTTCGGAACCCACCTAAAATAGTAGGTCCACCATGTTCCCCGTAACATGGCACAAACGGCGAGGTGGAACTACCCGTAAGGGTCTCCCCACCATTAAAAGCCGCACCCCTATTATTATTATTATTATTATTATTATTTTATATTATAAATTATAATATTTTTTCCAGTAAATACGCTTATTATTATTATTATTATTATCAATTACCATCATCCAGCTCATTACCCACAGATCTCAGACCTATCTGGTCTTCATTCTTAAAAAAATCTATAATACTAATATCAATTCACACTGATTTGGAAACATCAAATTCAAATTTATTGCTTCAAAAATAAGAGAAAGAATGCATTATTGACAGAACTTGTTTGAGATACAAATGCAAGCATCTGTTAAAATAAGTGGGAAGTGATAGCCGCGAGCCGTAGCAGGTATCTGTTCAATCAGATAGATAAGCTGCGTTCTCGTAGGTCCTGTTTGTAACGGTGACCGATTAGATTGGCCAGCAAAAACGACACTGTTCTCTGCTGTAAAATCACTTCCCGGTGGTTCGGAACCCACCTAAAACTGTAGGTCCAACTCATAAATCACCATCATCCAACTCATTACCCACGCACAGGTCTCAAACCTATGTGGGCTTCATCCTAAGAAAAAGTAATTAATTTCTACCCATTTCAAGCATCTGATAAAATAGCCCAAGTATTTTATTACTTCCTAATTATCGAAGTTATTCTATCTAGTCTTTCAATTTTATATCTGAGCTTCAATTGAGTAGAAAAAGTACTTTTAAATAAGAAATCTCCAAGAATAATTATTGAAAATAATAGAATTATTTACAAATTGTCTATCTATTCTATCAATTTTGTAACTGGGTTCCAATTGATTATACCTAAAAGGCACTACAGTGTACTTTTGAATAAGAAAACTTAAAATTAAAATTATTGAAAAAATAGAATTTTTTCATATGGAAAAACTTTCCAAGTCCCAATGCTTCTGAGCCCAAACCCTCTTCCTTCCGGAGTAGAATATTTATTAACTTTTCATGTGAAATTTAACGACTTGCAGTCAAATATTTGTTAAGAATAAGTATAATAACTCACTTAATCTGGCCGAGCGTTTAATATTAACAACGCAGTTCGTCGTGGAACAAGAAATCCAAGAATATTTATATTGATCTCACAAGCTATAAAAATTTAAAATGATTTGCTAAGGAAAAACGTTTTAAGCCCTAGTGCTTTTGAGCCCAAACCCTTTTCCTGCCGGAGTAGAAGTGAGCTCACCAGCTAATAATTCACCAACGACGACTGAAGATATGTTTATCGGATGACAAGATTAAATAAAGATAGGAGACGAGTTGTACAAACATGTGCTGGCCTGAGCCATGATTCGGCCCATTTGTTTGCCTAATGGTTGTACGTCGACGGCAATCGGTAGTCGGCAGTAATTGGACCGACTGGCCCATAAATCACCGCGACTCAGAGTCACCGACGCCGACTCGACATGACTCAGAGTCACCGACGCCAGACAGGATAGGAGACAACGTTGACAGCGTGTGTGTGTGTGTGGGTGTAGAGTCGTCTCGGACTGCTCTCTTTGGAGAAGAAGAGGGAAAAGAAGAGAGAAGAAGTGTGTGAAAGAGAAAGATTAGGAAAAACGAAGAGAAAGAATGAGAAAAGGGACCAAGTTTACTTAAATCACTCATCCGATCACTGAATTTGTCTAGGGACTAGAACTTGACAACCTGTCATCTTCTGTGATGAAGGGCAAGCTGTTTGATTTTGAATTATTTTTCTTTTTATTCAGTTCTTGATTTGGGTGTTTTGTACTATAACGCCGCATATTTCTTAAAAATTGTCATTGAGCAGTAGATTCCTAACCTAACCTAACCGGGTCCAGGTTAGGATAGGAATCTATTGTTCAATGACAATTTTCAAGAAATGCGGGGTTTTTGTGCAAAAGACCCCTTGATTTATCAGAACTTTTATTATTGGAGATTTAATTTTGCATTATTTTTTATGGTTCTTTTCATAATTATTCAGAATTTCCATTCGTTCATTATTGGAGATTTGATTTCGCATTATTTTTTATTATTCTCTTCTTAATTAATTACCGTATTTCGAATTTTCATTATCTAGTTCTTGAGCATTCAGTTCTTCATATTACTTCTTCCACGTTGTCACTGCCTAGAACAAAACTGGAATTAAAATTTGAGTCTGAAGTTTGAATGAGAAAAGACTACAAACACCGCTGTTCTGTACGCCAATATTACTAGTCGATCATCATCTTTCAACAGGCTTCACACATTATTCACAAAAAAATAATAATAAAAATAATTGTTTGAACTGAAAAAAGTTATTGCATTAAGTGGAAACTCAAAAAATCTATCTAGTCTGAGAGTTAGGGGTGATATGAGTATACACAATGCCAGAGATCTGCTTGAACTTGATATTTCTAATATTAATACAGAGTAACTTGGAAAATTACAAAATTCTTGACATGAAAATGTTAGGTTAGGTTAGCTTAGTAGACTGCAATCTGTTGGTTTGGCTCTATGAAGAATTTTAACTACCGTACTGATGTTGGCTGACTACTCTAGATTTTCCACGGTATTCTCTAAATAAGCTAAAGTGAGTTGTGAATGAATTTTGTACTATATTAGCTAGTAGAATCTAGAATGAACGTATTATGGTATTTCAACTGTTTGCAATGTGTATGAAATATTTATGTTTAATCACCATAAAGAATTGTATTGCATTCTAAATGAAGGTGGAATGGGGAAAAATTATTAAATAGTCCCTGAAATGTGAATAGTTATTTTATATACAGTATCAATAATATTTGAGTATCAAAATGAGTTTCTCGATTTTTGAATTCATCCAACTACTAGATTAAACAAGGCTTACATACCTATTGCTGTTTGTGAGTGACACAACGGGATAAAACTTGTCTCATTATATAAATATAAAATATTAGAAAACAAACCCTACTTTACAAGACAATATGGTTCCAAAATGTTAGTTTGTAATTAATATTAATATAAGGATTCATGAATAAGGTCAATAAAGTTCAAAGATTAAATCCGGTTTGAAAGAAGAGACCGTTCAGATTGGAAAATACAGTAATAAACCTCATATACACATAAAAATAGCTGAAATACTTTTATTATTTTGGATTAAATTGGTGGATATTGCTTGTTAAAGGACATACACCTGTGTTAACCTCAATGTTTTGGACAATGTAACATATTCAAAATTTGTGAAGGGAGCAGTTTTGGACTTGAGTCTGTTGCACCTTCACACTCGTTGTAAATTTGTCACAATAAATAAATGAATAAATAAATAAATGAATAAATAAATAAATTACATAATTCCATTAGAAGTTAATAAAGTATATAAGAGATGAAAAAATAAATAGTTATATTTATGATTTTAAAGATAATATGTTTCAAGAAAGTTCGAAGTTACTGACAATTGAACAAACTGACAAATTTACTTAAACAGAATATATCTTTATATACAGAATAATATCTTTGAAATAAAAAAATGAGATTGCTAAGATTCTCTTAAGTTAGACTCTCTAACTCAGAATACAATAACATATTATTTTATTGTACTAGCATAATATTAAAATACCAAAATATTTGATGAAAGATATTATATATTGTACTTGAAAAATAATTGATGGGTACTACTATATAGTACCTTCAGTTTCAAAAGACTGATTTTATAAACTAGTTTATATATTAATGAGTTTCGACAAAATCTTTTTGCGAAAGATATAGGTGACAATAACGAATCCCTCTAGTACATAAGTCAAAATTAAAGGTGAAAAAGTTCACGAATTTTAATTCTTGTAAGGAATTTAAATGATTTTCAACAGTCGTGTACCACAGCACCGGCCAAAGAATGTATGAATAGATTTTTTGAGTATGTTGAAAGCTAATAACTTAAAAATCAAAAATGAAGTTTACTCTAAAGATCCTTTACATTCTTTCACGCGCTCATAGATAACTGCGTCTAATATATCGGGTCTAATGGTTTAGAGCTAGGGACCTAACCAATGAATAATTTAGTGAGAGACTCCAAATCGCGGCAAACAATTCTCAGTAACTTGCTAATTAGAAAAATAATTTCTCATTTTGTAATTTTTTCATTATTTTTCTATTTATGTAGCCGAGATCTTTGTTTTTTAAAGTGGGCAGATATATTAAAGCGGTCCCTGTTCAAATATAGTATGAGCCACCATAGACGTTCATCAATTCGAATCACGTTCAGGTCTTAAATAAAAGCTGAAAAAATAAATAACAGAAAAGTGGATAGAATTGGAAACATTTGAGCTGGAAGTTCACAACATATTTGAAGCTTAAATTAACAACATAGGCTGTGCATTACACTCAATTATAATTCTTTTTACATTAAGAAATTTTTGTGTTAAAAAAGAACTTGTTAATCATGAATGAAAAGTCTAGAATTGTCAAATCACTCAACTAGTGTTCCACTTCATTAAAATTAAGTGGTTCGACAATTTTTTATTCAGTCTTTTTGTATTCTTCATCCATATATAATTTTGGTCGTAATTCTTTTTTTTTTTGTACATTAGCCTACGTCCTGGAGACTCCAGTTAAGGAGTATAAGACAAGTCAGATCAACAATTATACTCTTATACACTAGTTACCATAATTACTATATCGATTAGTTGAGGTGAGGCTAAATTTTGATGTGAAAGGATTTCTTGTACACTATGAAAAGCTTTATGAACTAAATCATTTTTCAATTGTTTTTGACTCTTAAAAGATTGTGGTAGCTTGTTGTAGAGTTTCCCACCTATATAACTAGGTTTTTGTTTTAATAACCTACTATTGTGAGTTGTGACTCACCAAGTGATAATCTTCTCGGCCTCTTGTATTATAATCGTGTATATCAAGATTTTGGTTAATATCACTCCTTTTACACATAAAGTAGCTTCATACACGCAGGGTACAGTTAAAAGACCAAGTCTCATGAACAACAACCTACGTGAATGTAAACTATCTACTCTTTCCATACACCAAACAATCCTCCATTCTATCTACTAAATTATACTTTTTTTTGTAGATTACGTCATGGAGACTCCAGTTAAGGAGTATAAGACAAGTCAGATAAACAATTATACACTCTTATACACTAGTTACCATAATATTTACTACATAAATTAGTTGAGGCTTAATTTTGATGTGAAAGTAACTCTTGTACAACATAAAACTCTGTATCAACTAAATATTTCTTCAATTGTTTTTTTTAAATATTTCTATATTTTGAAGACTTTAAAAAAACTGCGGTAGCTAGTTGTAGAGTTTCCTACCAATATAACTAGCTTCATCAACTAAGTATCTTTTCAATTGTTTTTAAAATATTTCTATATTTTCAAGACTCTTTAAAAACTGTGGTAGCTTGTTGCAGAATTTCCTACAAATATAACTAGGTTTTTGTTTGAATAAGCTACTATTGTGACTCACCATGTGATAATCTCCTCGGCTTCTTGTATTATAATCATGTACGTCAAGATTTTGGTCAATATCATTCGTTTTTACATATATAAAGTATAGCTCCATACACATTTAAGCAATACTATATTTGTTGGTGTCATTCCATTATTCTTTTCCGCTAATAGATTTAAACTACAAATTGTTAAACTTTCTATATGAAAACTAACACGTACTTAATGCATGTAGTGACCATTTCGCACTGTTGTAGTACTTCCTCAGACACAACTGGAGGTCTATGGAATGAGGTTGAAAACTGAGGTTAGGGTTGTGGGTGTGATGGGGTAGTGGGAGGTTGGATTGGCGGGGGATTTGAATAATCGTTCCTTTTAGGAATGCCCAGCGATGTATGTGTAAGGATTTTCGAAATTTGCTTGCATTTAAAGGATTTGAGATGGGTTATTCCGTCATAATATAGGATCAGCTGATTTCAAGATAGCACATCTATAGCTCTCTTTTTCAGTCAAACAGGGTGTGGGAGGTGAATTACAGAAGCTGGCCATTTAGAATTAGGTATTAGGTAAAGCTGTAATTATAGCTGTCATCATCTTATTTATTACCCACGCACGGGTCTCAGACCTATGTGGGCTTCATCCTCAAAAAAATAAATATTATTCTGGAACAATATGCGATTTATGAACATTCAAATTTTGAGTATAATGCACACATCTACAGTATACAGTACACATCTTGTACAACTTATTAATATTTATACTTATAATTTTGTTTATAATATTTCTTCTTAATTCCTTGTGCCATCGGCTATAGTATTAACATAAATTTATTGCATTTTTGCATATTAGAATATTTTCAGCAGTATTTCAAGTACGGTATGTTTTAAGTAAGTAAGGAGTTTGTTTGAGATTGATAATGGTATAACAACTGAATCTCACACTCACACTATTTTTAATAAATGTGACTGTGACAACTTCGTCTTATTATTTAAGTATATTTTAGTAATATTTTAAATATTCTAAATACTTCAAGTTTTTAAAGTTAACAACATGACTATGCAAATCTAATTCGTTTATACTCAAACTATTTCTACATTTTCGTATTATAATTCTGGTCATTATAGTTTTATTAACTCCTTGGGTTGACTGTGATATTGATATAATCTATTACATCATATATAATAAAATACAATTTAAGAACTTCATCCATTGACTCACTACATTATTTCTGAGATTTAGAATCTTGACATAGACATTATGAAGCTTTGTAGTTTGTCTCTCTTAAGAGATTTCACAAATTATCTACAATTTAGACTAACTTTAGTTCAGTATATTTCCATCTTCCCATAATTAAATTAAATTAGGTTGGCTTTTAAGCAACAGGCTTTTTATACAATAGATGAGTACCTTATAGCCATGACTCAAATACCTGAATTAGTTGTTAAATGTTAGTGTTATATAAATTATTAGGTTTAGATGAATTAGTTGTACACAGGAGGCAGTGGCGTAACGTACACCCCCGCAGACCCCGCGGTGCGGGGGGCCCGGGCTATAAGGGGGCCCGGAATGATAATATATTTTCTCAAGAAATGGCCCGTGCCCAGACTGAAATATATATATTTTTTCAAAAGAAATAAAAACAATAAAACTGAAAGAAAGAATGAATTAGCTAAATATTGTCAGGTCAATGTTTACTGTTTACTTTACCATTCCTTGTAACCTTGTAACGTTGTTTGAAAATGCACTTACACTCAAAACCACACTGAACACAAACAAATACGATCTCCCAGGGATCTACAAACTGAACTGCTCTGATTGTAACAAATTCTACATAGGACAAACAGGCCGCACATTCAAACAACGTTACAAGGAACATTTTCAAGCCCTGACATCAAAAGCTGAATCGAATTTTGCCGACCATATCATTCAAACTGGACACACTTTTACTGACATCAGTACCAACCTACACATTCTACATATAAAATCTAAAGGACACGAACTCAACACCTGGGAACAATTTGAAATATACAAACACACCACACACAATAAACAAAACATTCTCAATGAACAACTAAATTTTAAATCTCACAAACTTTTTGATCACATTTTACAAAAACCACAACACTTCTAACCAAAAAACTGACATGATGATCTAGGAACCCACGCCTCTGAAGATGGATCTCATAGATACGAAAGCGCTCGGCCTACAGATTAAGTGAGTTATACTTATTGTTAACAAATATTTGACTGCAAGTCATTAAATTTCACATGAAAAGTTAATTTATTATTTATAATATAATCAACTCTCAACTATTTCCATCTTTCAGGAGCCCGTAGGCTACAGCCAAAATCATAAGACTAAGACTAGCCCCCCTTGAAACATGATTGAATTTTAAAAATTAATAGATAAAAAGGTGTTTAGTTCTTACATAATTATAACTGCCCACAAAATAATTATGCAAGTTTTTCAGGGTGGCAAGGGTGAGGTGGAATATTTATATGATTTTGAGGAGAGGGGCCCGGAAAATCGGTTGCGGGGGGGCCCAATTGGAAAACGTTACGCCACTGACAGGAGGTAATTGTATTGTTTAACTGTGTTGAATACAGGAATATGAAAAAGTTTAATACAAGAGTGAATTGTATCTAGTCAATGTATGTAATACTTTGTGACTGTTATTTGTAAAACATGTGACTGGTCAGTGCATTGCGACCACCTCAATATTGACGAAGCCTATTGTATAATGAAACTGTACTTATAATGGCCAATAAATATTCTTGATTCTTGAAATTCAACTTTAAAAAACCGCTTTGTTGTGGAAATAAAGTCTGACTTGCATGTACCCACTATCATGAACTCTTCACTGTCAGATACAAGCAGTGTCTGATGATACTTAACAACAGAGCGAAACAATTCTCATACAAAGAGTGAATTTTTACTTCCACAACAAAGTGCTCTTTCATAGTTTATGCATAACTCTTATAATACAGTAATTTATATTTATTGTTCGAACACTAAGATTCTAATTAAGGAACTACGCTACAAAAAAGAGAAATTTCTTTTGAAACACCTGACACTTCAAGATTCTCAAGTACATTATATTGAATAAAATACAATGAATTTAGTTCTGCAAGCTCAAACATATACAATATAGTTATAGAGCCAATATACATGTATATTTAGTTCAGTCGAGAGAACATATCCTGTACATTCGGTTGCATTCCACAAATCGCTCAGACTCAAACATATACAATATAGTTATAGAGCCAATATACATGTATATTTAGTTCAGTCGAGAGAACATATCCTGTACATTCGGTTGCATTCCACAAATCGCTCAGAATATATTATTGTATTACTGTATTTGAATAATGTATTAGGTACTGTATACACTAAGAAGATAATATGAATAAGAGTCTGGATAAATATATAAAGACGGTAAGAATAAGCCTGATAATAGGACATACAAAGTACTGATAGATACAACACTACTCGTCACTTAAAGAGCTGCCCATTGTTGTGTTACTGTACTGTTCAAGTTGATAAAAGCAGGAAAAATGAAGTAATGAAAGTACTGAGTGCCTGAGTAAAGCATTCATTTCCAAGATGAGGGGCGTGTTTTTAACAATATTAAAACTAGATTTATTGTTATTGTTACTATTATGATTATTATTATTATTATTATTAATATTATTACTAAAATTAATCATCATCACCATACTACAGACCAAGAAGAGAGATCTTGATATTATTATTATTGTTGTTATTATTATTATTATTATTATTATTTGTATTTTAAGTTCTGAAAACCTTATGGAGGTTTTTACTTGTAGATTGTAATAATATTGTTATTTATAATTGTTACGCTACAGGCCCCTATTTGGAAAGCAGTTGCGTTGTATCTTTACATTGATTGTAGCGAGTGTTTAAAAAATGACGCAACCCATGTGGTATAATACATAAAATATTCAACACAATTTTAATTTGATTTTGTGCCAACGTTAGGAAGTTGCAATGCAAATCTACCTTCCAACAATAGATGTTGAATATAATTTCCTGACACGTAAAATAAGATTTTTACTAATTTCAGCACTTTTGTAGCAATTTTCCTTCAAATTCTCTTTGTTACTCTACTTGAAGTACTATTTCAAATGTCGCTTGAGTTCCAAGTCACATTAATTAAACTGTGTAAGAATTGGGTTATTAACTTAATAATTTGAAGAACTCTAAAGGAATAAATACATCAGAGGCAGTGCAAGCTTCTAGGATCTCAGAAATAAAATAATCTTGAAATAAACTAAAACTAAAACTTAATGAAATGACTGCTATGACCGAACTTATGATTGACTTCTATATTTCAGTTTCTCATGCAGTTGATACTGATTTGATTTTTTCTAAAATATTAATTAGGGCACAGGAAATTCACCTCCATGTATAACTTTTGCCTTTAGATCTCAGGGTTGCCTCACTTCTGAAACAATCTTTATTTTAGTCATGTTGAATAAATAAATGAATAAAAATAATGTTGGATAATTAAAGTGAGAGTTTTTGGAAAATTATTGATATTATTGGTAAAAAGCTTCTGATTTTACCAGACCAACCTTGATAATAATAAGTAAAAAAGATAACTGTTATTTTTTTCTGTTGTAGATCATCCAATGGGAAGCGCAAGCAACATGTGAAAAGACCAATGAATGCGTTCATGGTTTGGGCTCAGGCAGCCAGACGCCATCTTGCTGATCAACATCCTCAACTACACAATGCTGAGCTCAGCAAATATTTGGGAAAGCTGTGGAGGTTAGTGCTAATGATATTGTAGATCCAACTTTCAACCACAAATTATTTAAAGTTTGCATAACGGTGATCCTATGTAAGGGTCAGTATATAAGTGAATTGAATTAACTTTTTATTGTAAATTCAACGACTTGCAGTCAATTTTAATTGTGAATAAATAATACTTCTATTCACTTAGGCCAAACGTTTTCGAGTCATGGAGACTCATCTTCAAAGGCGTTTTGTCTTCGCAGTCGTTGAATTTACAATAAAAAGTTAATATTAACAATGCAGATCGTTATGGAACAGGAAATTCAAGAATAGAATTAAATTGTTTTGAATAACTGTCTCAAATCTGATAGAAATTGAGGTCAATATAAGTGAATTAATATTTTGAATAACTGTTGGCCTCAAATCTGATGAAAATTTTCAGTAACAGGACTAAACTAGATAATGTAAACTAAAATTTTAAATACTTGAATTCGAATCTTAATCATTTTACGTTTGAAACTCATATTCACAAGCTATTGACCTAACCTAACCTAACCTAACCTGACTATATTACTCACAACCTTGATCAAAATGAATTTATTCAATCTAATGTGTAATAAAAAATCAAAAATAGTTGAATGTTATTTGATTTTTTGGATATTTCATGTTATAGTATAGTTCCAAAAAGTTATAGTTATAGTTAATATAGTTAATAATATTATAGTTATAGTTGAAAATCACTTCCCGGTGGTTCGGAACCCACCTAAAACTGTAGGTCCAACTCATAAATCACCATCACAATCATCCAAATCATTACCCACGTACAGGTCTCAGACCTAAGTGGGCTTCATCCTCAAAAAAAGTTATATTTAATAATATTATAGTTATAGTTATAGTTAGTATAGTTAATAATATTATAGTTATAGTTACGTTTATAGTTATAAAAAGAAGTAATGCCGTTTGATTTCTTTTCAACTTTTTGAAATGTAATAATAAGATTTAGATGGGAATTGTCGATCTTAAAGATTGTTTATTTCCTGTTTAATCAATTTCTGTTCAGATGTCATTATGAACCTAGTATTTTATCGTTTTAATCATTTATTAAAAGTTTTAAGAGAATAATTTGAGTTTTAAATTCCAATATCAGGATAGACTTTAATCCATGATGCCTCACGTTTTAGAATCTTTTAAGCAAACGATTATGCTAATATACATAAGAATTTAAATCAACAGCTTCCAGATCTAGTTAATTGTTTAAAATGAACGTTTTTTAAAAGCAACGGTTCACAATTGTCTCAATGTAATGAGTCCAAGATAAATTAAAAAAATTGAAGCACCATAATAGATAGTGTATGTTATACAATTTCTCTACCATCACCAGGCAAACTAAATTGAGATTTATTAAAGTAATACTAGTATCACTTTATGTGTATTTTTTGCAAAATACATAATATAATAATTTTGTTGAAAATACTTTACTGGTGAATTTAAATTTTATTTATTCGTGTGATAGATATTCCACATTTAAGTTTCCTCAGACTCAGTTGGAGGTCTACTCTAAGGACGTGTTTAAGGAAGCATTACAATAATAAGAAATAGCTATTACACGAATAAGTAAGGGTAAAATTCACCAGTGAAATATTTTCAACAATTATTTTTGTTTAAATATTAAAGTAAGTAGAAACGTAAATTGGGACTACAACATCGAATAATGTTGTATCACTATTATCGATTTCTCAAGGAACCCACCAAAAATTAATTTTAGGTTCACCATGTTTCCTATAATATTGTATAGCTCGACCCCATATAACCAATTAAATCCATACCCTTATCGGCATTGTGCCAGTCGTGAGAGTTTAAGTTTTTTACATCAGTTTATTCGAAATAATCAGCTCCCAACTAATTTTTGACCAAGATCTATTATTAACAGGTCAGAGATCAAACCGATACCGGATGTACAGAATGTACAAATCTATTATCAAACCCTTGTGATTTTTCAGCCGAAATTTATTTTATTGAGACAAAAAATTGCTAGTTTTTTTGGCAGACAGTTTTATAGATTGGAGACATCATTGTTTCATTAATAACTCACAAAAATGAATTTCTTTATCTCGTTGAAACTTCTGCATCGGAATTTTTTTTTAAATATTTAATGTTTATAAGCAATTCAGTTCCGAACGATTATTTCATCATAGCGAACTGAAGTTTTTAATTGATTTTTCTGATAACAAGTACCATACTTAGATATAGTAGCGCAATTTTATAATTGAAAATAATATAATTTAGTTAAATTGTCATACTCTAGATTCCGAGTGGAGCTAATTTCGCCTCCCCCCCCCCCCACCATCACTGCTCGAAAATCAAATAGAGATAAGCAGCTAAGAACTTCTGTGCCCTCTTAGTAATGGTGACCGATTGGAATGGCCAGCAAAGAAACTCTGTTCCCTACTGTAAAATCACTTCCCGGTGGTTCGGAACCCACCTAAAACTGTAGGTCCAACTCATCAATCACCATCATCACATTCATTACCCACACACAGGTCTCAGACAGTGGCGTAGCCAGGGGGCCCATGGGGCCCGGCCCCCCCCCCCCCGAAATTTCAGAAATAAAAAATTCTCAAATAACCAATAGATAAGGACTTATTAAAGCCGAAGGGTTCTATCTGTTTTGTTGTATTATAACAAACAGATTACAGAAACCCTGTTTGTGTAATGGAATATAGCTACAGTTATAGTCAGATTAATGCATTTTTCAAATTTTTCCTCAATATTTACTCATATAGAAACTTGTTAGGTGCTCAAATGGATCATTTTGATTTAAAATGAGCTACGAAATCGAATAAAACATGTTAGAAAACTGTGACTACCATAATTATTTATTTATTACATTAAATAAAATGCAATTTTCAAGTTTGAAGTGGATTAACTTTGTTAATTATCGATAAATCATCTTTTTGAATAAACTCATCTTGTAGAAAATTTAGTTTTGAAGTTAAAATTCAGTATAACCCACTAGCCTGAACGCACCCAAAATTCATGAAATCGGGATTTTATAAATGAAAACACACAAATAAATGCAAGTTCTATGCAAGCGTGTAAAATCAGTGTGCTATGATTAAAAAAAATTCCGATTTCATGAACTTTGGGTTGGGTGCGTTTTAGGCTAATGACATAAATTTTTGAAACTTTAATAATAAATAGTATTAATTTTGAGATTTATGTATGATTAGTTCCAATTCAAGGGTTTTGACTCAAAATAGCCTAGTCACAGATATCGGTATATCAAACTTTGTCATTTCAAACCTGGCCACCTAGGTTCTTGGGTAGTAATTTTTCAAAACTTTCTTTTGAAATTTAGAGCCTAACAAGTTGTCTAGATTAGCTTTTCACACCACTAAATTTAAAAAAAATCCGGACCCTCCTATACCCCAGACCCCTCCTTGGTGAGTCCCCCCCCCCCCCCCGAAATTTGATCCTGGCTAAGCCACTGCCCACACCCCCCCTTGGTGAGCCCCCCCCCCCGAAATCTAATCCTGGCTACGCCACTGGTCTCAGACCTATGTGGGCTTCATCCTCAATTTTTTTTTAAATTCAGATCCGAACTATTATTTCATCAAAGCGAACTGAAGTTTTTAAATTTTTGAATTTCTTAATCCATAACGATCTGCGTTGTTAATGTTAACTTTTTATAGTAAATTTAACGACTTGTAGTCAATTTTAATTGAGAATACATAAATATTTACTCACTTAGGCTGAAACGTTTACGAATCGTGACGATTCATTCGGCTGTTGAAAATGAATCGTCACGATTCGAAAACGTTTCAGCCTACGTGAGTAAATATTTATTTATGCTTAATTAATATTGACTGTATCGTTAAATTTACCATAATGAAGTTTTTAATTGATTTTTTCTCATAACAGTATCGTACCTGGATTGTAGTGTAATTTATTGTATTACTGTAAATAATATAATTTAATTATCTCCATATTCCGACTTCCGAATAGAGATAATTTGTCCCCCCCCCCTCGACAGATCATTACTCACGCACAAGTCTCAACACTCATGTGTCCAACTTCCGACAAAAAAGCTACAATTTCTTCAAGGATTCAGAGCAGTATAACAATTTATTTTATATTTGAAGCTTAATAATTTGTGTACTCAGCAGAAAGGAAATGGTAAAATTCGAAAGACACCTGGATAAATTCAGCTGGCCCGTTATCAGCTGATAGCAGTGTTGGCACGCGCTGTCCCCCCCCCCCCCCCCTTCCACATCATCTAATCATCCGCGAGCCAACGATTTACGCCTTAATCCGCACAAAGGACGACGTATTTCCCAGAATAAAATCGAAATATTTCGAATTACATCATATTTCTAGACTGATAATGTGGGTCTCCGTCATTGGAAAATGTACGGTAACTGTTTGCATTTTTGTAGTAGTGATAAACACAGTAAGCACAAGAATATTTTTGGGATTAGTTTGTTTTTTAAATTTGGGTTTACTATCATTATCTGTAACCAAAATAACTCAATTAATTTTCAAAAAAATTTTATTTTCCACATTTCTTTTCAATAAAATATAAGAAAGAAAAATGGCACATAATTCTAATCTGAGATAATTACTATAGTTAGATTTATAATTACTCATGATAATTATTCATTGAATTACTCCACTTCATTTGTAAGAAAACGTACATTTTAAATTCATTTCCATATTTGTGAACAATAAAAGCAAGTATATTTTTCTGCATAATAAGTATTTTATGAATCAATTTGGAAAAAACTAAAGTAATGCTGTATTGATTTTAGTTGTGTGAATGAAATGTTAAGCGGCTTGCATATACGTCTCCTACCATTACTGACCAATAACATTCTTTTTAAGCAGTTTAAAATGACCAATAGTCTTTTTTCTTTTATTCTGAGAATGAAACCCACAATCATAGGTCTGAGATCTGTGAGTGGGTAATGGGTTGGATGATGGTGATTGATGAGTTAGACCTACAGTTTTAGGTGGGTTCCGAACAATCCATAGCCTTATTATGTTCCCACACAGGTAAACTAAACCTTTGCTGAACATTTCAATACTAAACCTTTTTTTATCGTTATCTTCCCTTAATTGGCTTTTTTACACTTTATACAGTGCAAAATTAAAGTGCAATTATATATTGTAGTGTGTTTGTCTTATACAAATAGTACAAACTGAAAGATCTGCTCTCTTTCAAATCAGAGGATCAGGTTGTCTTCAAATTTAACGCAATATGCTTAAAAATGTTTCTTTTAAAATAGCAAAATTCTTCTTCTTAGTCTTCTTCCTCCTCTTCTCCTTTCTATCTTTTTCTTATTCTTCTTCTTATTCTCATACTTCTTCTATTTCTTCTCCTCTTCCTTTCCACCTCCTCCTATTTTTCTTCTTCTTCTTCTCCTTTTCCTTTCCTCCTCCTCCTATTTTTCTTCTTCTCCTTATTCACATTCTTCTTCTTCTCCTCCTCCTGTTTTTCTTCTTCTTCTCCTTATTCACATTCTTCTTCTCCTCCTCCTCTTCCTTTCCCTCCTCCTCCTCCTCTTCCTTTCCCTCCTCTTCCTTTTCCCCTCCTACGCCTTTCCCCCACCACCGCCTCCTCTTCCTTTCCCTTCTTCTACTCCTCCTCTACTTCTTTTCTTCTTCTCCTCCTCCTCTTCTTTCCCCTCCTCCTCCTCTTCCTTCCCTTCCTCCTCCTTCTCCGCCTCTTCTTCTTCTCATTCTTCTTTTTCTTCTTCTCATTAATATCATTCTTCTTCTTCTTATCCTCCTCCTCCTCCTCCTCCACCTCTTTCTTTCCCCCTTCGGCCTCTTCTTCCTTCTCCTCCTCCTTTTCCTTTCCTCCTCCTCCTTTTCCTTTCCTCCTCCTCCTCTTCCGCCTTCTCCTCCTCTTCCCTCCTCCTCAGCCTCCTTTTTTTCTTCTTTCTTCTCTTCTTTTTTTCTTCTTCTACTTCTCTTCCGCCTTCTCCTCCTCCTCCTCCTTTTTATTTCCTCCTCCTCCTCTTCCTCTTCTTCTCCTTTTTCTTCTCCTCCTCATCCTCCTCCTTTTCCTTTCCTATTCCTCTTCCTTTCCCTCCTCTTTCTTTCCCTCCTCCTCCTCCTCTTCCTCTTCCCCTCCTCCTCCTTCTTCTACTCTTCCTCCTCCTCCTCCTCTTTTCGTCCTTTATCTTCTTCTCCTACGAGACCTTCTACAATTACAACCTTCTACAATCTGCAATTTACATAATGCTGTTCATTATTCTTATCTGGTGGAATTCTTCAAACTAATGTAGTGCCAATTTCTTGTCGCAGACATCTGAACGACACAGCCAAGAAGCCGTTCATTCTGGAAGCGGAACGCCTGCGAGTGAAGCACAAGCGCGAGCACCCGGACTACAAATACCAGCCGCGCCGACGCAGCAAGCCGACCAAGCCCAATAAGCTGCTCGCCTCCGCTGAGCCACCCAACTCCTGTGCTATGCCTAGTCAGCATCCAGCCGGTCATCAACCTCCTTCTCAACATAACACTCTCTCATACAAGTACGTGACACATTTTTCATATGTAATCATTTTATATGTGTATGTCTGGAATTTTCAATACTTTAGGCCGGGTTCACATGTGCTACAATCGCGCGATTGTAGCCAGAGCAATTATCGAGTGTTGCGCGATAGTTTCTCACACAGGTTAAGTTAGGCTCGGTGCACACTTGCGTGTTTTCAATATTTGTTTTTGAAATGTTTTTTCTCTTCAATACGCACTAGAGCGTGTTTTCAGCGGTTTCAACCTGCCAGACCGCCCGAAGTGTTGTGGACGGAGACTTAAGAGTGGACGAATTTTGTCTAGACATCGCTTTTTTATGTAAATACGTCACCAGGATTTTTCCTTAGTTAATAATACCTTACTTTCTTACAAGAGGGCTTAATTTCTAAATTGAGAAGCACCCAGCTAAACGGTGGTCCAGCGGTCCCCCCTGAATTTTTTTTGAAAATAACACTTAAATTGGTGCATTTTAAACACATTTCAGCGTGATTAGAAATGCACAAAATATTACATAATATACAAAATAATAAGATTTAAGTCTTCTTAAAATAAGGTCAAAAATATTAAGGTCTTCTAAACGATTTTGATGAAAACTTGAAAACCATAACTACAAAAGTCAAAAACTTTAGTCAGTTTAAATTAAAAAAAAACAAACAATCATTTCCAGCTAGTTCAGATCTGGTTTAAAATGAATGATTTTATTATCGATTTAGACAGCCGGAGCTCCGCTGAAAAAAGACCTGTTTCTTACACAGGCTAAGGTTAAGTTAAGAATGGACGAATTTTGTCCAGACTTCGCCTTTTTATGTAAATACGTCACTAGGATTCCCTTCAGTTAATTAATATAATTTGCTGTACATTTGCTGCATATGCGACGGTAATAATGCTACAGTATTTTAAACTCGTTTAAGAAATTTTGTAAATGACTTTAAGATTCATGTTCGTTTGATAAATAATGTATTTTTTGAGTAAAGGATAGCATCATACCATAACACCATGAATTACATTTATTGATTTTTGCAGGACCATGAAAAAAGAGGACCATTACATGGAGGATGAACAGAGCAGTGTCAGCATGGGCTGTCCTTCCCCCACCACTCCTCCCACCCCACCAACCACCCCCAACACAAATCAATTGTCAAGGCTGCGATATTACCCACAGATTGTCGGGCAAATGGTACCACAAACAGGTAGGCACAAAAAACAATCAGATTTTGAATAATATATATTTATATTATACTATTTAAAATAAATAAATTCATTTATAAAAAATAGGAAATGAATAAACTTTTGTGTCGAATTGTTGTATGGACGCAAGAAGTAGCTCAGAGATGTACTGGATAGTATACGAACTCACCTAAGTAGATAGATTTCGTGAAGTTGTGAAAGTGTCAGAGAAAAGATTCTGAACTTATTTTTTTTTTTTTTTGTAGATTACGTCTTGGAGACTCCAGTTAAGGAGTATAAGACAAGTCAAATTAACACTAGTCATATACACTAGATACCATAATTACTATATTAATCAGTTGAGGTGAGGCTTAATTTTGATGTAAAAGGAACTCTTGTACACTATAAAAAGCTTTATCAACTAAGTATTTTTTCAATTGTTTTTTAAATATTTCTATATTGTCAAGACTCTTTGAAAACTGTGGTAGCTTATTGTAGAATTTCCTACCAATATAACTAGGTATAAGCATAGAGCTCCAACCTCTCTTTTGATGGGCTTGTGATTCTTATATAAATTTTTCAGCTCAGTGAGGAAAGCAATCACAAACTACCTCACTCCTCTTTAATTTTTATGTAGTGCGCTCTTTGGACCAATTGGACTAAAACATGAGTCGTCCAATTCTAAAACTCGTTATGTTCTTGAAGTCAAATTTTACAGGAGACAGAAATCCTCCTATCTAATTACTTTGATACGGTAATAATTTGTTTGCAAAAATTCACTGATATAATTCAATTGATTACTTTCATTCTCTTGTTATTGTAGCAAATCATAATATAATATTTGTTGTGAAAAAGACATAATGTTGAGGTCTGAAGAGTTACCTGCCGTTAAAATCGGAGATGGTACTATATACAAACATAGGCTACATTTAAAATTGGTAATTTGGTAAGTGTATAGAACAAACTGAACAAGAAGAATGTGATATATGAATATCTGCTTCAGGGTTTTTGTGTTAAGGTTTTTGTTTTCAAACTGTATTATATTATAAATATCATTATAACCATATTTTTGTCTCTGCTGGGTAGGCCTATTGTGTCATATTATTGGGAACCTGCTAGTCTGTTAGGATGTAACTTATTACAAGGAGAAGAACGTTATTCATCAATAATTAACTTATTCTGTTAAATAGTTAGTGCACTGACATTGAATACTACTGTTCACTTGGAATACTTCTTGAAGACTTTAAGTTTGTTGTATGTTTCGTTTCTTCGGGTCTGAAATCATGAATTATTAAAATGTATTTTATAGGATACTGAAGTAAACACTATTTTGATGATTCATATTTTATCTTTGTTTCACAGTTTCTCGAATTTTAAAATATGAAGCTACTGGAATATTGTTCATTTCACCAATAAATTTGGTAAAATATTTATTATGATTATCATGATAACGATAATATTATATAGTATTCATCACAATGCTAAATAGCATTACCATTATTATAATACCCAGTCAAATATCAAGGAATTGTCACTGAAAGCCTTGATGTAAGAAGGGACAGCTCGATTTTTTCCGGGTTGAGTTTAGCATTGATATTGAGGAAAATATTCTCTTTCTGATGTTGAAGATTCATCTTGTTTTCACTAGTATATAATGTTTATGTTTAATTTTTAAAATGTCATTGTTTTGCAGGATCATTTGCCAGCCAACATGAGCCAGTTTCAGGAATTGAAATGAACAGGTTTGAGCCATCGCCAATGCATCCTTACCAAGACTATCCTCTACCCAGTGAAACAACAGAAGAAAATACAGAACTCGATCCATATCTCCAACAATATCAAAGCCACATGCCATGGAGCTACATGGATCCATGGAGTGCGCCTGCTAACGATCATAACAGTGCGGGAATGCACCATGATGCACAAAATAAGGACTGTTCAAAAAACGTTGGTTTATATCAGTCAGTGCAGCCAATACAATACAACCATACCAGCTCGTTACAATGTTTTTCGCCAGTACAGTATCCAGCTCAGCGATCGCTTGACAATCACTGGGCAAGCAGAACTTGATGCTTTTGTTAAACTTAATTTTGTACATAATTTATTGATAATTATCTCAACTGATAAATAGTGTACGTCACTTCACTTTTGATACCTCAATATGTCTCTAAACAAGTGTTGTATAATGTACAGTAGGATTAATATGTGATGAAACATATGAGTGGATGAGCAGAAGCATTGATGACCAATGCGCATGCGCAGACACCCCCCCCACACTATCCACACACTTAAGCCACGCCTCCCTGTGACAACTGCTTCATCACATATTAGCTCTACTGTAAGGCTCTATAAAAGACCAGGCTCTGTATGTCAGGTACATCCAAAGATAATTTTGTCAGATATTTTGGCTCCAATGTTTTAGAGGCAAATTCAAATTTATATGGGATTCTGTATTTGCATCTTATTATTCTGCATTCTGTATCTGCATCAGGATTATGATGATTCAGCATTTCATGCATTGCATTTAAACCAAAATGTAGGTGCATGTACCTGGTCTTTATTATGACAATCATGAAATTATTGTAGGCCATTTAAACTTTTGATACCTCAATAAATAAGTGCCATATAATGTAATTATTATAACAGACATAAAATTATTGTAGAAATTCTTAAACTTTAGATGCCCCAATAGCTCAATACTTCTCTTGAATAGGTGCCTTACAATTTAATTATTATGACAAAGATAGATATATTGTAGGTAATTTAAGCTTTTGATACACCAATACGTCTCTTGAATGACGTAAATACCATGTAATGTAATTATTATGAGAATTGTGAAATTTTTGCAGGTCCTCCAAGCTTTTGATTCCTCAATTCCACTCTTAAATAAGCAATTATATTGTTATGAAAGATGAAATGGCATCAATATATTATTATTTTAGGTCATTTGAACTGTTCATACCTCAACATGTCTTTCAAAAATGATTACCATACAATCTGATAACGAAAATCTTGATTTTTTGTAAATATTCAGTTAAAAATAGATTTTTTTCCTCGAATGCAGTGAATAAATACTATTAGAAATCATAAAGTTACTGATATGAATGCATATTTAATCCTTATTTTGTTCTTCTATCAAGAAATCTGATCTATTCCGTTAGGTTAATGTAAATATCTATTATGCTAAAGAAATGGTTCTTACACTGTGAATTACTACAAATACAGAAAGTAAACAAATGTAGTGAATTAATATAATTACTTCATAATAATGATGTATATGAATATACAAACCTGATTCTGTGTGATTTTCTTTTGCAGAGAATCTATCAGGAGTTATATTGTGAATAATACCTGGCTATGGAGAATTAAAAATAATAATTTATTATTTTATTACTATCAATGACTTCAATTTCTCTTTTATTTTCTGTATTTTTATTTTATCTCTGGCTCTCAACAAAATTGGAGCTTTAAAAAGTACTTATAAACTTTTCCAAGTGAGTTTGGAAAATTCACTTTACAAGTGAATGATAGTAAACAAGCATTACGGTATTGATAGAATGAAGCAATGTAAAATAGGTTTCTCGAGGTTATACTTTTACTAAATAAGTATTTATGAACTATTTCAAAAAGATAGAATTACTGTTAACCCATACCATAAACAAATCTTGTTTAAAAAGAAGGATGATTATATTTTTAATTCTAGCAGACAGATAATTTTCACCAAGTTCATTACATAGATGGATGATAATCGATATTCCAGAAGTATGTATTTCAACTATAAAACTGAGTTAAACTATAAATCATATAGTTATTAATACTATAAAAATGTAAACTAGTATCACATCTTAATAATGAATATTATTCAAGCTCTTTATGGTGTTGTATTGTTATGAATAAACTTAATTTCCAACTATGTTATAAAATAAATCAAGGAAGATCAAAATATGCTTTAAACAAGTGCCTTGTCATACTCATGTTTACCGTGTCTATTATTTATGTGAAAGTAGTATAAGTTTGGAAAATTATTATACATTTTTATTGTCATTGAATTAAGTAAAAATTTGTAAAATAAACATGTCATTATTTTTTAACAGATTCTATTTTACCTCTACCTTTTAATACCTATCTCTTAAACAATTGGATTTGTTGATTTTAAATTATAATGCTAATCTGATGAGACAGTGTATTGTCACTTTCTCTAATAATACTGTTTACAATAATATTGAAATCCACATTACTTATGTGAATGGTTTCCATCACTAAATCACAAGCGTTTGAAAACCACATCTTTACAACCAAGAAATACAACCAAATTGTATTCAAATACAATTGATTGATATGAATTTATTGACTCACTTTTGAAATTTTCAATTGTCCATTTTGACAATCATTTAAGAAGCCAATACTTTTTCTGTAGATTACGTCTTGGAGACTCCAATCTTGGCTTTATTTTGTATTATCGTGCAGTAAGTTACAGATTAAAAATATATATTGTGAGTAGGAACAGGCAACTGTCTAATCCTTGGAAGCAAGAAGAAGGAGAAGAAGAAGTTTTGTTCATCTCAGGTACAAAAAAGGCTACATCAATTGTGTTGCTTTCCAAACGTCTCTGTCGAATGATGGCATTGACGCAAGAAGTAGCTCAGAGGTGTGCTAGATAGTATAAACACTTACCTGTGCAGCCAGGCTTTGTTTAAAGGTGAGAGTGGACTGTTAAGCATAGAGCTTCAAAATTTGTTTTGGTGGGCTTGATGTAGTTACAACTCTGTTAGCTCAATGAAGAAAGTAATCGCAACCAATCGCAACCTACCTCACTCCTCGTTTGCGTGGAATTATGCTCTTGGGACCAAAACATAACTCTTGGATTTCTTGTTCCATAACGATTTGCGTTGTTAATATTAACTTTTTGTTGTAAATTTAACGACTATATTGAGAATATATAATAAATGTAGCCTACTCACATTCAGCCAAATATGAGTACATTTATTATGTATTCACAATATAAAACTAACTGCAAGTCGTTAAATTTACAACAAAACCTAACTTTGAGGTCTGAAGAATCACCTACAGTCAAAATCGGCTTTGGTACTATTCATACATACTATATACGAATCTATCTATCATCAAATCAAAATTATGAACCTTTAAATATCAGATGGACATTTTAGAGCAACAAGCAACAGGTTAAATTGTTGCTTGACCTGTCATGGCGGGGGGCAAAACGTTTGTCGGTCCCAAATTAATTATTTCTCCATTCCTTGGCACAGACCAGCTCAGCAGGCTTGACATTCGGAGAAATGAACTGGGAAACAAATGACGATAAGCGTTAGAACAACTTGGCATCAAAGGAGAGTAAAAAAAGAAGGAGATAAGTGTGTCTCTGATGTGGGGCTGAGTGATACAACCGTCAATCCATTCATCAATTATTGTGATTGATTGATTCATGTTTGAAATAACGCAAAAGGTGTGGACGGTCAATAATATTGAAGGTGTAAACGGCGGGTTGATAATTGATTAATATGGTTGACGGAACGGTATTGGTCTGTCTCTTGGAATCGTCAATTATTTCTGTAATAACTTATTGTATTGTCATTAAACGATTAAACGCAAATACTTCCCAATTATCTATTTTCTATATAAATAAAATTAGAGTTTTGTCTGTACATTTCTCAGAATTATATATTTTTTGGTTATTTTTACGTTTTATACATTGAATAAGCCGAAAATAGTCTTATCTCAATTTCTGTCTGTCTGTCACGGCAACGAAGGCATTTTACGCGGCCTTTTCCTGAAAAACGAGAGCATCGATCGGGATTTAAGTTATTTATCAGAATTGAAAACCTTTTTGACAATGTATTTAGCTATAAAAAACTAAATTAACTTTTTTTTAACAGAATAATAAACGTTTAAAAACCAAGTATTGTGCGATTTTGGATACATTTCTTCTAAGTTTTATTACCACATGAGAACAAATCTCGTAATTTATCATGATATATCAATCAGCTGTTCTCAAATATTCTCTCTGATAACGGTCACTGAACTGTTTACGTTCTAAGTTGTTTACTAAGCTGCTAACAACTTCATGATCGTTGCTATCAATAAAGCCGAACATATGTAGTATTATTTCTAAACATAATCCGTACGAAGGACGGGCACAATAGCTAGTTAAACAATAAAAATAACCTAGGCCTAATGTATTTGGGGTTTTTGTGACTGTACTGAATAGGCGTAGTATAATATTACTATACGGTATTATTGTACTAAAATATAATAGTACTATATTATAATATTATATCTAATATCAAAACTGACACTTTATTTTTATTTAGATCATGATTTTATTATTTTTTTTTTGTAGATTTCTTGGAGACTCCAGTTAAGGAGTATAAGACAAGCCAGATCAACAATATTATACACTAGATACCATATATTACTATAGCAATTAGTTTGTGTGACGCTTATAATTTTGATGTGAAAGGAACTCTTGTACACTATAAAAAGCTTTATGAACTAAATATTATAGTACTAGTATTCACTTATGCTCAGCCCGATAAAGCTTCTCTCAAGAAATCTTTCACTTTGCTTCTCTACATCCCTCAGTATAAGTGAGTAAAAATCTTAATTTTGATAAATAGAAATAACACAGTAAAAATATATAAGGAGATAAGGAATAGTAAATGTATAACTATATAAGGAGAAGTAAATAGTTTAATTTTTCTTTTCTCATAGAAATACAGTGTCAGTTTTGATAGTAGAGTGTTCATTAAGTATATCGTAGGTAATGGAAATATCACAGACATTGAATATATAATAGTAGCCTACTATATAAGAGTGGAAGAACAAAAGGTAACAGTAGTGTAACATACTGAAACGTAGGCGTTATAGAAATAGTGAATAGTAACAACAACAAAACCACAATAAATTTGAGTAAATATCTGTTTTCTCTTCTTATATTTTCTCTTCTCTTCTTATATTTTCTCTTTTATACTTTTCTACTGTTTTATCTTATACTTTAATACTATTTTTTCTTATAACTTTCTTTGTAGAGGCGAAGGTGGTATTGTGGAAGGTATACATAATAAATAATTGGACGAAATTGTCACAACCACATTTATTAAAAAATATTGAGAAACTATTTCGTCTAATTATTCATTATTTTTTCTTATACTTTTATTCATAAATTGATGTCCAGTTGTGAAAAATGTGAATTGGAGTAAAACTGCTTCGGAATGTTTACTTTGCACATTAGAAGCTGTGAAGCATTATATCAGCATTATGTGAAGCTGTGTACAGTAGAAACAATTAATCTGGGTGCACGGCCGTTTGGTAGTCAGCCATGGCGAGGGGAGTGTTTATCGCTCATTTCTAAAAACATGTGGCCCATGCGACGCTGCAAATGTCTTCAAGGTCAACTAGTCAACGTTTAACAGGACGGCTAGTAGTGAAACCAGAGCCACGCGCCCAGACTAATTGTTTCTACTGTACAACCAGATTTTAATATTGTACCCTATTTGAAACTCATTTTCCAACAAGTTTTTTCGCTAGTCAGTAGAATTGGCTGATAATAATCCAGCAATGCCAAAAGTTCATTAAAAACACTCAATAAAAAATTCAATTTTATAAAAATACCACATGCTTAATGTACCATTTTCTATTGTGCATCAATTATCAATAATTTATATTTTCTGGTCTGATAAGGCCCATCTAAACAAACAAGAGCTAGTGAGACTCGAGAAATCTTAGAGCCTTGTAGACCAGTGTAGATTCTAGCTAGACAAGCTGCTATAGCAGAGCTATCACTAGTCCAGTTATAAAAACTGAATATCTATGCAGTTCCGCTCTAGCTCTCTTAAATACGTTTGGACGTCCCTTTTAGAAATGTTGTGAAAAACGAACCAGCAGTATTTCAGAATGATAATTCAATTAGCACCAAATATTGCTTGCTTACTTTTAGGAACATTCATGACTCAATATTTGGGAATGTTAAGCTGTTTGCATCAGCTAATTTTTGACTCAAGAATTTTTCTCATGGTTTAGAGTGGCAAAAAGAATGTGAGTAGGCTGTTATCAGTATGGTAAACAAGTGGCAAAATTTACAGTCAAAAACTACTTTACAACTTTGGAATAACAAAAATAAAAAACAGTTGCATTGCAATATTCTTATTTCTAGAAAAATATTTGTGGACTTAAATCACGAAAATGTTATGTATCCATGCTTCAAAAATTTACAGTAGGCCTACACTCGTATTAATAATTATCTAGCATAATTATCTTTTATTATGTGTTGAATTTATTATGTTATTATGTGAGTAATCTCAATCAATCAAACATTAATTTATTCACAACTTCCAAATAAAGGTCTCGCTAAACCTTGTGGGTTTTTCAGCAGGTGCCAACATAATTATAAATTACAAAATGGAAATCAATTATATCATGCAAATTAAAAAATTCTTGAGTCAAAAATAATCTAGAATTTAAACAGCAGTGAAAACATATTATAACGATCAAAGTCTTTTATTATAGTGTTAATTTCTATTTTTATTATCTTACTCTGTTTTTATTAATAATACCATGTTATCTTTACCAGCCTACAGCCCTTCTGAAGCTTTCACTTTTTAAGTTCATGTGTACCATTCCACAGAGGTTCTTCATAACCTCTGGATGCATTATTATTAGTATTGTTATTATTATTATTATGCAAGAATTTATCTGAATGTATGAATACATCATGTTGGTTTTTATATATATTTTTTAATGGTTTAAATTTCAAGTTATAAATGTATTCCAAACTCATAAGCTAGAACTAAGTTATATTTCCTAAGGTTAAGTTAAGAATGTTTCTCTTTAATTACTCAATATTTTATATTTGGTGTGTGCATGTGTGTGTTTGTTCTCTCTCTCATTCGAGCAGTTTTAAAGTAGCTACAGACTATTATTTGTTGGTTTCTATATATTTTTTTTAATGGTCTAAATAATTGTTTAAATTTAAGTTATAAATGTATTCCAAATTTGTAAGCTAGAATTAAGATATATTACCTAAGGTTAAGTTAAGAATGGACGAATTTTGTTCAGACTTCGCCATTTTATGTAAATACGTCACTAGGATTTTCTTCAGTTAAAATTAATAACATTTGCTACCTATGTGGCGGTAATAATGCTATATTTAAAATAATTTAAGAAATTTTGTAAATTTACATAAATAAAGTGTTCTTATCTAATCTAATCTAATCTACATCATACAAAAAATACTTTTCTGACTAATAAAAATTTCATTCATTCAATTTAAGCTAAAACAAAAAATACTGTTTGCTAAATCGGTAAAAATTAGTTTTTTATAACATTTCACACTAAAAGGCTTTTTCAGCTGCTAATGTTTTGAAAATTTTGATAAGAAAGCCATTATACACTATAAACTCAAGTGTATAATAATTATGTTAAATAATAATATTCGTGAAACTCAAATCAAAAGGGAACGGAGATACTCTCAATGCTTTTAGGGATAAGGCTCAACATTCATCTCAAGAGTTGGTTTATGAAAGAATTTATAAGTATTACAAGCTGGATTTCAAGGAACATACAATTTTGCAAACTGAAAAATATAGAGAACATAATTTATTAATTTCACATTTTATAGCACTTTGAGAAATACTAAATTAATAAATTTAAATTATTGTTTTTCTCTAAGAATGAGCACTTAATTTTGGGTGAACTATTGAAGCACATATCAATTTATTTTTTGATATTGGATTCTTTAGCCTCCGGATACCAGTTAATATTAATAAAGGTTTAAATTCCTGCGTTTGGTATCCAATAAATAGAATGAATAATAAATTTATTGGATACAAAAACGCAGGTATTTAAACCTTTATTAATTTATTTTTAAGACGATGTTTCTATTCATTGTCACATGACGTACGGTATCAATACAGTTATAATGCTTGATACGGTATCAGTTGCGATAGTTTGCATGATTTACTTTAATCCACTTATTTTTCCTGTCTCGAGTCCAGATAGGCATATCTAGACTAGTAGTCTGTAGACTAAAGTCGAGACTGACATCGTAAGCAGCCTGCCATTCTATTTCCATAAACTTGTCTCACGGACTCCTTTGTCGGTAAAATCTTTTCATATTGATAAATCAAACATTATTCTACCGACATTGCAAGTTCATGCCCAAAGTTCAATCAGTCTCCGAGACATAAATCTTTAATCCTTGCAATCCTTGCTTGAAACTGAACTATTTAATCGGGAAAAAATCTTGACCCTTGCTCCTAATTAAAAAATCCGCTGTTTTTATCAGTTGTGCCGAGACCGATATAATTGTCTAATAAAATTGATAACTGGAGAATACTCACTTTGAATAGTGGAATAAAATAAAATTGTCTACTTAACTGTCTGATCGATTATTAGGCCTAAAAATGTTATTTGGACTTTCTGACTTTAGTCATAATTTCAAAAATCAGTAGTTTGAGCTAGGTTCTGTACGCAGGGTTTTTGGTAATATTTTTTTCGAAGTTTCTTGCATTGGATAATATTACGGCTTTGAAATGTTGTTTATTGCTGTGAGAAAAAATTTTCCAATTATTATGTGATATATGGGGGTTCAAAGTTGAATTTTTTTGGTTTGGGGAGGGACAATTGATCTATTCTACGAGTGATTTTAAACTTTTGATAAATTTTCTATAACTAAAACACATATTGAGGAATGAAATGACATAATTTTAATTTCAAACAAATCGTTTTTTCAAAATGAATTTTTGAAAACTGAATTTTAACAGTTTTTTTTAGAAAAATTTCAAAAAACTAATTGTTTCATCAGAGTAAAAAAATGTTGTATTTCTCACAGTGTCTTTCAGTCATAGATAATTTATCAAAATTTTAAAATCACACAAAGGTGAGATCAATTATTGCTCTCAGAAAACGAAAAATTTCAACTTTTAATCCCATAATTCACAAAATAATTGATGGAAAAATCTTTTTCTCACAGCAATAGTTAACATTTCAGAGCCCCAATAACATCCAATACAATTATTTCGAGAAAAATAATATGAACAAAAACCCTACTCAAATTGAAAAAGAACCGGTAATTGTATTAAGTTGTTTTTTACATCAAATGAAAGCTTGTGAAAAAGTGCGTGTTTCTATAGAGACCAAATTTCAAAATTCCTCTTATGAAGCCTGCAATCGTTTGAGAAGTTTTCCCCCCCCCCCATGCTAAATTTGGCGCTCGGCGATCGGATGGCAGATTGACTCCTGCCGCCTCTCCTAGGGCCTCTTATAAGGGCACACTCAGCAACGAGCAACTGCATGATATTGTAATAATATATTACAATATGTAATATTATGTAATACCTAGAAGCTAAAACCAGAGACTTTGGGGTTGAAAAATATCTTCTTAATAATTTTTTTTCCTTTTTAAAGCCTACTAAGGACCGTATTAATTCATTCAAGTCATTGGTCTCCGTTTAATACTCTTTGAGAAAGGCATTATTTTCTTTTTTTGAGAAAAACATTTTTGGTAAGATTCATGTAGCCCTTCCAGCAGAGAAAAGTCATAATGATAAAAAATGCATTTGGAAGGTATAAAATTCTCTCTAATTATTTAATGTTACCAACAAAAAATAAAAAGCTATTCTTCGATTTCTTGTTTCATAACGATCTGCGTTGTTAATATTAACTTTTTGTTGGAAATTTAATGACTCGCAGTCAGTTTTATATTGTGAATATATATAATAAATGTACTCACATTCGGCCGAACGTTTTCGAGGTATTGAACCTCATCTTCAAAACGTTCGAATGGACTACATTTATTATATATTCGCAATATAAAACTGACTGCAAGTCATTAAATTTACATAAAAAGTTAATAAAAAGCTATTTAAAGAGTTATCATAGGCATCGAAACTAGAGCATATCCCATATAATGATTGCTGAAACAACATTAAAATAAGCTACAAGTATATTATTGCCTAAGATTATCTCTTATCTCTTTCCAACAAGAAATCTCTCTCATAATACACTAGTAGTAGGCAATAGCTAGGCCGACTTCCAACCCTTCATAACTTACTGAAATATTACGCTGCCGTTTAAAACGCCAATATAACGCTGGTGTCAATGTCTAAAACGTCAGTAGAAAGTACCTACTTGTAAAGTAATATAAAAATAATATTTATACTTTTGTAAACACTGAATCTCGATCCTTCTGTTCAGATACTTTCAACAAGCTCTTGACTTTCGTAATTGGAGAAGGGTTACTGGCCGCTAATTGTTGACAACATAATGGAACTGATAAGTAACTGTCAATGAATACAAACCATGCACGTACTAGTCAGCACTTGTCACTCTTTTTAATATTAATATTACCTATATTACTCTCTCACTCAATCCTACCTCCCATATTTTAGAGTAAAAATCATAATTTAAAAGGAATGCAATGCCAGTTTTGATATTAGATTTTTCATCAATTATTATTTCGTCATGGAAAACGTCAAAGATCTCAATCCAAATTTTTTCATTCTTCAATGTTATCTTACTCTTACCCCCGCCCCCCCTATCAATAGTACGGGGTAATTCATCAAAACAAAACCTTGATAGGGTCTCACAAGTTAGTTTGAAGTGACTGACAATTGAATAAACTGACAAATATACATAAACAGAATTTATTAATTTCGAATTCCTTTAATTGCTATTACTTTATACTGAAGACTTCCGCAATGACGGATATTGACAACAGCATTGAAAAGCTCATGGGAATCGATGAATGCTACTGTACAAAAATATCAGTCACCACCGGGAATCGAACCACGGACCTCTCAATTGCCGGTTGAGCGCCTTAATTGAGAGCGCCGGCAATTGAGAGGTCCGTGGTTCGATTCCCGGTGGTGACTGATATTTTTGTACAGTAGCATTCATCGATTCCCATGAGCTTTTCAATGCTGTTGTCAATATCCGCCATTGCGGAAGTCTTCAGTATAAAGTAATAGCAATTAAAGGAATTCGAAATTAATAAATTCTGCTTGATAGGGTGTTTAAGATCCAAAAGAAAGCGGCTAGGTGTATAGAAAGAGTTAATAGATTACATTCATGTAGACCGTTGTTCAAGAGACTTGTTCTCCTAACTGTACCCTGCTTATATGTGTATGAAGCTACTTTTTTTGTATAAACGAATGATATTAGGCCTAACCAAAATCTTGACTTACACAATTATAATACAAAAAGCCGAGGAGATTATCACTTGGTGAGTCACAATAGTAGCTTATTCAAACAAAAACCTAGTTATATTGGTAGGATACTCTACAAGCTACTACAGTTTTTAAAGAGTCTTGAAAATATAGAAATATTTAAAAAACAATTGAAAAAATATTCAGTTGATAAAGCTTTTTTAGTGTACAAGAGTTCCTTTCATATAAAAATTAAGCCTCACCTCAACTAATTGATATAGTAATTATGGTATCTAGTGTATAATATTGTTGATCTGACTTGTCTTATACTCCTTAACTGGAGTCTCCAAGACGTAATCTACAAAAAAAATCACTTTTCCTCAGAGGATTAAGTGGAAGAGAGGGCCGGCTGCGCTCTAACTTCACCCTCCCAGGTAATACATAAAGGCATTCTATTCTACTCACTCACTTTGTGTAGTTCCTGGGAGCCTTCTCATTTGCCGGTAGATATTACCGGTCGCGTCTGATTGGTCTATTTAAATTCATAGCCGCTAAAAATTTGAACAGACCAATCAGACGCCACCGGCAACATTTACCGTTTACCGGTAAGGCTCCCATATAGTCAAACATTGCTGTGTAATTCTCTTTATTGGCTGAGTTCATGGGAGCCTTCTCATTTACCGTTGAATGGTATCACTGCCGTCTGATTGGTCTATTAAAATTGTTTAACGTCAATGAATTCGAATAAATCAATCAGACGCCACCGATAACATTTGCCAATGAAGGAGAAGGCTCCTAAGAACTCAATCATTGTCACAGAATCATTTTGTGAACAATCTTTTGTTATTGTCTTCAACAAATTTATATTTTACGTGTCTTTATATACCTTACGTGTATTATACCTTTCACATACTTTTTGCTGCAAAGAGGTTTTACAATGTAACCCCCTAAACCGTTATCACCTTAGACGGATGATAGCGATGTTATCATAATCATAACATACAGTAACAAACTATAAATAATTATGCTATGTTACTAAATCGAAAAAAATTCAAGATGACAGTTGATCGATGTTTTACTGTAATTTGCTACCATCCATCTTCAACATTAAAATACTAAAAATTTTAAAAACACTTTTAAGTGGAAATTATGATTCACGTTATGGCGTGACGGCCGTTTCACTCTTTTTTTGTCAAGTGTTGTCTCTGTTGTCAAGACTGTGATTGTGTACTGTGGGTCGTCTGACGATGCTCTTGACAACAGAGTGAAACGGCCGTCACGCCATAACGTGAGTCATAATTTCCACTTAAAAGTGTTTTTTAAGTTTTTATTATATTAGTGGAAACAAGATGGATCTCCAACATTACACATTAAAATACTCATACCTCATACACCTCAGAAGAAATATAGACATATAGGTCTGCTGTAATCGCGCTTTATAACATTTTTTTATTTTTAATAAAACATATAAAACAATTGAAATTAAACAATCACTATTATAAGGTTTGATGTTTAATTATTTTGACCATCTGCCAGAAATTCCAAGCAAAAATAAATTACAAGCTCAGGTATGGAAAAAGTCATTTCTTATTTATCTTTCTCTATTCTGTTAAACCTTAAAATGAGAAAAAATTATGAAAACTAACACCAAACTTAAGAGTGAATTTCAATTAAAATATTAGGCTATATAACAACCATAACCCAAAAACGTAGAGCTCCAAATTAAAATAATAAAGTTGACACAATTTATTATAGGCCTATACTAGGTTAGATGGTATACAATTTTTAGACTTTAGAACAATAAATTATATTACTCTTGTAAAAATTTCTTCGTGAAATCTTTCTATTTAAGCCTATAATGCACTTCGAATTACTTTCTTTTACTGACGAAGTTAAGTATTACGGCAGGGTACTGAATAAATCCAAGATCCAAGCTCCTTGTAGTTCGCCAGTAATACTTTTTTATTGAACCTAGTAAGTTTTTAATTTATATTTCATATTATATTTTTCAGATATTCGAGCTGGTTTACTTATTTAAGTAGATGTTTATTAATAGGAAATAAAAAATAATTTATTGGAATATTAAAAATAATACGATTACTTTTGAATTGGTAACGAAACGTAACAATCGAGGCTTGAAAATACTGCATTGGTAACGAAACGTAACAATGCAGTATTCAAGCCTGTTTGTTCAACTAGAGTAGAATAACACTACGACTGAAACAGATATTGAAGACTTCATAGTCCGATTGTTATTAGTAGACCCTTGGGCCAATCCTCACGGCGTTCGAATCCATTGAAGAGCTGAACAATAAATTTTGTAATCTTGAGAATTTCTTGTATTTTCTCCTTTTTATTTCTTATCTCTGACCCTTCATGCGTTAAGACGTCAGGTCTAGCTCGGCCCATCTCCTCAATTCTCTTCCTTGTCCTCAGCCAATCACCTCTTCTCATTCTAATTCCTACCCTACACTGTTAAATATACACTATCAATTTTATTTTGCTCTCTCATCATCTGGCATGTTTCATCATTTAAAAAAGAGTCGTCGTGGAGTCGTTCGTTAGGACGCCTACTTCCTGATTGACTGGCACTCCGGAGGGGGACTCTAGTTCAGCCAAGCAAAGCAGCAGGCATCCTTTTATCACCTTATTACCTCCGTATAATTTTCAGACACATGTGAGTAGAAAATTAGTAAAAAAATGATTGGGAATCACGTTCGGGTGTGAGGGGGACACGAGAATAATAATTACAAGTACCGTAGCAACATTATACAAGACAGGAATCAATAATAGAGAGAAAATTATGTCTGTTATTGAATTTATCATTGTGGCTCATTTTTTAAAGATGAATGGCCTGTCGTACTAAGAAATAAAATTATTTATTGTTTACAAATTTTCGTAGCACTTGAATGGACTTTGAATTTGTATTATTCGCCATAAAAATACGATCGGTACTGCCAATATAGGTTATTGATTACAGAATCATTTCAAAAGTATAGTCCATGACATTATTAATATTGAATAATAAATATTTCAACTGCAGTATAAATATGTTTCAATTTGATTATTTTGTCATTGATCCCTTAAAATTTAAGTGAAATCATACAATATTTGTTCGTATACACGCATGGCCAATGCACTTGTTTAGCTGTCTCAGTTTTTAGGTTATGTTATTATCAAAGATAATTTTGTTTTCATTTTTCTTCGTTGTGAAACATTGAAGTAAAGCGATATTATCTTCCATTTCCACGAAAGGTCAATTCTTGAATGTTAATTAATCAAGTCCATTTATTATGAGTACTGGGAAAATTCTCAAGGTGAACTAGTGCATCCATTTTTAATTAATTAGGCCTAACGAAAGTAGCGTGATGTTCAAGTCATTGGTTAGGTTCTCCCTGTCAAAAGGTGTTGCAAGTAATCTGACAGTGCAAAATAATTTACGAGCAATGAGTAGTTTGAATCCTGGAAAATTGAATGGAAAAGTAGCTGTAGTTACTGCTTCCACTGATGGGTAAGGAAATTTTTTCTTTATTTGTCAAAATATGATACTATTGTTTAATACTTAGGTGAATCGTTGTTATCAAGAATCATTTTGACAGATAACCTAGTTTGTCCTGGAATCAGCTATTTTTCTTGTTATGGAATTGAAAGTCGACAAATTAATGGTTTGTATCTGTTTAAAGGGTTTTCTAAATAAATATCAATTACTTCATGACTCTTTGCTATCCTGATTTATAATATTGCTGAAATTTCACAGAATCGGATTTGCTATTGCCGAAAGACTGGGCAAGGAGGGAGCCAGTGTGATGGTCAGTAGTAGGAAACTGGCGAACGTTGAGTCTGCAGTTGAAAAATTAAGAAAACAAGGACTTAAAGTATCTGGAATTGTTTGCCACGTTGGGAAGAAAGAGGACCGTGAAAAACTTTTATCGGAGGTAAGTTATATGAAAATTTTTACTGGATTCATTTCATTCCTCCAAGGTGAAAAGCTATTTACTGATTTCACCTATGTACAAATTGCAATTATTTTAGCTTAATTTACCAACCATGCCCATCGGTACCTATTTCTTGTAAATTCACAATACAGTTATTAATTTTCTCTAATGTATGATAAACTTCAATAGGCTTTCCAGATAAATACTGGTATAAGCTTTTCATAATCTGTTTAACATTTTTATTCAAACCTTTTTAGTATCCCAACATTTTTATTCCTGACCTTATAGATATATTATTGATCTAATTATCAATTAATTTGAGTCCATTGGCGTCGAATCTGAACTTGAAACTTTACTACATAACTCACAGTTGATTATTATTTGTCATTTTAGTGCCAATTTTATGTGATGGCACATAATTTGAGCTGTGCTTGAACATTCCCAATGTAGGAATAATATTAATGTGTTATTATGAGGCTTGTCAATGAATCGTGCTGCACATTATAATCGTTTAATGTCCTAATATCCCTAATCTAATTGTGGGGCCACTGCGGTCTACAGTGGAAGCGCATAAGGATTATTTCATCTAATTCACATTAATTTAAATAAATAATACTTTTTATAATTTCCAACAAATTTCTTAAAAATTGAGATTTGTTAATCTCTTAATTATAAATTCAGGTTTTCTGGAGTTTCAGCTTTTATTGTGATGCTTCTCTTGCAAAATCATGTCTTGAAATGAAAGCAATTGTCAGAATGTCAACTTATAATATTGTTTAAAGTTACTGAGATTGCACATAAAATTGATAACATTAAAGTATGCATAGTGTACAGTCCCTTGAGCCGATTTCGGCTGTGGGTGAATCTACAGATCTTAAAAGTTTGTTTCGGTCTGAAAAACGGACCACGGATACGAGGAGTGAGGTAGGTTGCGATTTCTTTCCTCACTGAGCAAACAGATTCATATCAGTATGCCAAGCCCGCTGAAACAAAATGCTGAATATCTAAGCTTTACAATCTATCCTCACTACTACACAGGATCTAGTTGCATCATTGGTGAGTGAGTATAGTATCTAGCACACCTCTGAGCTACCCAGAGGTAACACTTTTTTTTTGAGGATGAAGCCCACATAGGTCTGAGACCTGTGCGTGGGTAATGAGTTGGATGATGGTGATTGATGAGTTGGACCTACAGTTTTGGGTGGGTTCCGAACCACCGGGAAGTGATTTTACAGCAGAGAACAGTGTCTTTTTTGCTGGCCAATCTAAACGGTCACCGTTACGAACAGGATCTACGAGAACGCAGCTTATCTCTCTGATTGAACAGATACCTGCTACGGCTCGCGGCTATCACTTCCCTTACTTCCCATGTCCAAGCCGTTATTCGACAGAGGCGTTTGGAAAGCAACACAATTGATGCAGACTTTTTTGTATCAGAAATGAAAAATCGTATTCCACCTAAAGCCACTAAAAAAACGCCTTGTTGAAGTGGTGAATTATGAAGACCAGGCTGGAAAAAATGAGCGATACAGCTGTGAGGCATACTCTGCAATCTATAAAGTAACAATCTATCAAACGCGTCCGGCAGTATCAAGTTTTTTTAATATAGATTTTATAAGATTAATGGTTTGCAGACACCAATTCACTTACCTTTGTAATATATTTTCAAACAAAATTCCGATAAATTTCATAGATAGAAAAGTTACTTAAGTTCTTCTAAAGGAAATAACTATATGGGTTCAACAAAATATTTATTCCACGCTACCTAAATTTTAATATTATCATTATTTTAATTATTATAGATTTAGTTTTTCAGTAATATCGATTGCAGGCACTGAATTGGTGTCACAAGCTAGTTTTTTTTTGGGTTATTTTACCGTATAATAATACAGGGTTTGAACTAAACAAAAACCTGTAATTAACATTGTCCTTTTTGTAATTATGGGTTTGTTTTAATATTTTGATTGTTTCTGTTCTTAAGTTATGGAAGAATTATATCTGTTTATTTTGTTTTATTTTTTATTTTTAAAGAGTATGTTATTGAATTGTATTTCGGTGAATATTTTTTTGCTGTGTTTTTCGATTGTTTCACAATGAAAGGATGATAATTGTGTGTTTTTTAGTTTTGTCACCTCATGGAGATACTTTAAGATCTTTATTATTTTACCTTTAAATTCATTATTGATTTCTCTCATTTCACGAGCTTTCTATGTTTACTAGTAATATTATTGAATGAACTCACAGCCAGCGCTCAAGTATTTACTTTGCTGACTGTGCCAAAAATGTGTTATACACTTTATATTGTGAATTTTCTTATATTTGTATTTTTGTATTTTGGCGAAATAAAAATATTGTTATTATTATTAATTATTATACCATAGGAATTATAACATTATTTAAGTTTCCATCAATGTAGTTGCAGAAATCTCTAAGATGCACAGTTTGTGTTTTTGATGTGAAATAGATTTTCTCGTCTGTGCTTCAAGTTTGTAGCAATTTTTAAAAAATTCTCGATATTTATCTAAGCGAAATTATGTTTATTGTTGTCTGTTGCAGGCTGAGAAAAAATTTGGTGGAATTGATATTCTCGTCTCCAATGCGGCAGTAAACCCAACTGTAGGATCCGTTCTAGATGTAAGATAATTCGAATTAAATTATTTTTAATTTAGTCGTGTACTACTTCTGCATGAAAGTATTTTTTCTTTTATTATTTTCTGTGAATTAAAAGGAAAAAATATGAGTAATGATTATCTCAATATCTCGTTTTTATCTGGCAAGTTGGAAATGTATTTTATAAACCAAAATGATTTTAACCAAAATTTTGACGTACACGATTATAACACAAGAAGTCGAGGAGATTATCACTTGGTGAGTCACAATAGTAGCTTATTCAATCAAAAACCTAGTTGTATTGGTAGGAAACTCTACAACAAGCTACTGAAGTTTTTAAAGTCTTCAAAATATAGAAATATTTAAAAAAACAACTGAAAACGTATTTAGTTGATAAAGCTTTTTATTATGTACTAAAGTTCCTTTCACATCAAAATTAAGCCTCGCATCAACTAATTGATATAGTAATTATGGTAACTAGTGTATAAGATAGATTAATTGTTAATCTGACTTGTCTTATACTCCTTAACTGGAGTCTCCAAGACGTAATGTACCAAAAAACTATATGTAAGTGTTGTATGAGTAGAGAAATAGGTTGTAACCGTTTATGCCCTCTTTCCATTTATTGCAATGAAGCTACCTGATTGCTTCAAGTTGTCTCAAATCAAATAAAAAATGTTCTGTTATTTCTTTTTCTTTTTTACTTCCCTGCTCTTTTCTATCCTTTCCCTCTATTTTCTTCTCTTTTCCCTTCTTCATTTTTCTCCTCGTTCTCCTTCCGCTCCTTCAATCTCTTAGTGTTAGAGTTTCGTCGACAGATAATTCCAAGTACCGTAGCTGTTTAATATATTGCACGATACTGTATCTATTTCTTATTTCAACTACCCCAATTACTTATCTTAATTTTTATTCTTTGACAATAATTTTTTCATTCTAGTGTCCGGAGTCGGCGTGGGATAAAATTTTCGAAATAAACGTGAAGGCAGCTTTCATGTTGTCGAAGGAGACTCTGCCATACCTTAGGAAAAGAGGTGGCGGATCCATCATCTATATATCTTCAATAGCTGGTTATCAACCATTAGGAGTATGTACTAGTTGTATATTTCTCAATTTATTAGTTTACTGAAATATTTAATTCGATTACAAAATTGTATTGCACTTCCGTATGTAGTCCAGTGAATTAATCGACTGAGAGAATCGATAATCGATATCTTTACCAAACACAAAGCTAAACCTAACCTACTGACTATCGATTCTCGTAGTCCATTTTTTTACTGGACTTCATACGGAAAGTTTCGCCTAAAACTATTTCATTTGGTCCAGTTGAAAATGATGTTCAGGCATGCAAAGTATTAAAAATAATTTACTAATCATTCCTTTTCATCAACTTTTAATAGACCATTATTTGATTTCTTCTAAACTATTGGAAAAGGTATGCTGGTTCTAATGTGGTAAGGTTCAATCTATTTTTAATGGGTCGAAGATTATTAATGTAGTTTTTAGTTGCTTTTTGGCCAATTTAACATTATTTTTATATTTTTTCTATTTCAATGTGTCAATAAATTAATTTGCTTTCAGCTCTTAGGTGCATACTCTGTTAGTAAAACAGCTCTCTTAGGACTGACAAAGGCTGCCGCAGTGGACTTGGCTTCGGAGAATATTCGAGTCAATTGTGTAGCACCAGGAATAATCAAAACTAATTTTTCAAGCGCTGTAAGTATAAATATTATTTTATGATATTGAAGATCCATCTTGTTTCCACTAATATGTATTATAAACTTAAAAAACACTTTTAAATGGAAATTGACTCACGGTATGGCGTGACGGCCGTTTCGCTCTGTTGTCTAGAGCACAGTGTACTGTGGGTCGTCTGATGATGGTCTAGACAACAGAGCGAAACGGCCGTCACGCCATAACGTGAGTCAATTTCCACTTAAAAGTGTTTTTTAAGTTTATAATACATATTATTTAATATATACGTGTAATGTACTATTATTATTTAAAAATTATAAGATTTAATGTTTAAAAATTTGAGAAGTATGAGATTTATCATGGATTTTTTGACAGATGATGCCCACATGAGTCCGGAGACTTGTGCTTGTGTAATGAGGTGAATGGGTGAATTATGAGAAACATCCATGGCTGAATAAGACTCAAACTCAAGATTGCTGGGATCCAAAGCCAGCCAGGGCTTTATCTAATCACAAACAAGCGCTCCATTCAACTGCGCTGCAAGAGCCGCCAATTATGATTACGTTAGGTTAGTTCAATGAAGATAAAAATAATAAAGTCAACTCAATTTTAATTGAAAATGATAAGGATTGATTGAAATTAATAATTTGATGACATTTGATCCTCTAATGAGTAATACTGAGTCCTTTACGTGCCTTGCTAGTGAGTGTCATTATTTAGGTCATTAAGTTACATGAATCATGTGGGCATCATCAAGAAAACAATCCCTTCAAATTTATTTCTCATCGATTAAATTGTTGGAGCACGAACATTTTAAAGAACTGAAATTTTCAGACTTGTAAAAATGTTATCCTCTTCTGAAAATTCGGGTCTCCAACATGATAAACAGTTATCTTCAATAATAAGTTTACATTAAATTTACAACCAGTAATTCAGGTTAGTAAATTTCGTAAATTAGTCCGTAAATTTCGAACCATTTTATGTATTTTATATTAAGAGGACTATAAATAGTGATTGTTCGTTTGAATCGTGCCGTCTCAGACAAAATTAATTTTATCAAGGCTCGAATTAATAAACTTCTTTATAGGCTTCTTTTACTCAAGAGAGACTCGAAAAGCCTTTAAAGGTCGGTTACAAATTCGATCCTAAGAAAATCTTAACATAATCAATGAAATTATCATCATTCTTTCAGCTTCATGAGTCTGAGACTGCAAGAGAAGCTGCCCTGACTCAAATTCCAATGAGGAGGTAAGTAAGCTTGATTGTATGTCTGATAATAATGCAAATCGTATTGTAAATTTTATTAAATATTTGTGTAATCCCTTTGTAAATGTACTGAATATTAAAATTTGGAATCCGAACCACCTGGGACCTTAGGTGGTTTGAATTGGTGGATATTACAGATTATTGGACAAAATGATGTAATCTATATTAAAACTTTTCAAGTGAATTCACTTATTAACAACGCAGTTCGTCATGGAACAAGAAATCCAGGAACTATATAAAAAATTAGTTAATAATTATTTTATGATGATGCCCACATTAGTCTGAGACTTGTGCGTGGGTAATGAGGTGAATGATTACACATAGATGCCAGATGGAGGAGCGGGATTTGAACACACGACCGCTTAAACGACAGCAAGCTGAAGCTGCGACGCCCCAACCAATTAATTTCGTAACTGAAATTATTTAAACGTCTATAATGACGTGTTGAGAGCGTAGTTTATTGCTTTCTAAAGGGTATTTTTTAGAGGTTTAGACATTTAAAATAAATTTGAAAACTAACAAATTGTAATGTCAATAAATTGACTTCATTTGGAATGTAATTTTCTGCCATTTCATTCGAATACAAAATCAGACAAACAGCTACCTTTTACCTAGTCTAAATGGGAGGTCCAATTTTTAGCACTTTAACAGCATTCAAGGTCTTACACCGGTAATAACTCGGTAAATGTTATCTTCCAAGTAGGTGGCTTATCAGTCTGGTTTGGTGTACGTTTCAATAGATAAGCCAGCAATGATTGACGACTTGGAAGACAACATTAGACGCGTTATTGCCGATATTTGGCCAAATTGGGCCTCCCGTTTAGAATATGTACAAGCCAGCCGCGGCAGTCACATAATATGTCTGATTCAAATAAAAAGTAGAAAGTTGTTTTCCAATTGAAGTCAATTTCATTGCATTTCTACAATTTCTTAGTTTTCACATTTATTTTAAACTTCTATATCTATATCGTATATGATACTACACATTGATACTGTTATGGGTTATATCTCTAAAATAATGCTTACACTTTAAATTAACACGTGCACTTTATTCACACAAATTACTTACAATTCGTACTAATAAATCAGTTGTCACACAAGAGAAATCGATCAGAAACAGATAAATCGATATTGTTCAGCTAATAATGAATTTGCTATATTCATTACTGTTCTAAAATCCATCACTAACTGTTAAAAATGCCAATCAAATATTTAACAAATACGTTTCAATAAAATTATTCAGAAAGAAACGTCTAAAACATAACAGTTGAAACACTACGAATCACTGTATAAACGGTTAAAGAACCTGAATTATAATCTGTCACAATATTCTGCGTTTATCACATTAACATGTTAAACGTTAGTATAATATAGTTTGTATTAGCGCTCACTGGTAATACGGTTCGTATGAGTGGAAACGGGAACTGTCACTCTGCCACTTTATCACATTAACATTCGAATCACAACTGAGCTAATGTTTATGATAGCTTCTGCCTTTTATATACATTTTTGACATTCCAGTAAACAGTAGAACATTCTCGATTTTCCGAGACTATGCTATAAATTTCTAATTACCAAGATAAGAACCGACCAGAATTTTCTAGATGAATTGCAAGGCGAGGGGAGAACAGGGGAAGAGTAAACAAAACATGCTGCTTATCGCTAACTGGAAGACATATTGACACAGCAGTAATTACGCTGAGTTTTGTGTCATTTCTTCCTAGCATTTCATAACAATACGAATGTGTCTTATGATTAGATAGATAGATTTAATAGCGTCCATTGCCTCCTATACAGGGAGATCTGGAGTTGTCAAAAAAATTTAAAATGCACAGTAAAATAGAATTCTCAAGAGGAAGACAAATCAAACCAAACGTCAGATTCTCTTCAAGCTAAAATTGTTTACCCGAAACCAGGGTATTGTTAAATTAAAGCGTTTGAATAGTAATCTCTGTACTCTTCTATGGAATAAAATACCATACTTATAAAATCCTTTTTCAGCTTGGCTCTAAACTCCCTTTCACCTTATTTTTTGATGGAATCAGGTAAAACATTATATAAACGGACTCCCGAACTCCTGACATCTCGCTTATAGAATGTAATGTTATAGATTGAAGTGTCTTTTTATCAAGGTAGGTTAATCAAATCAAATCAATTTATTGAGCCATAAAAACAATACATGAATCGGCCAAATCAATAAGTATAAAGTGAATTACAATGTACAATCACTAATAAATATAATATTAAGTCAAATTTAATACAGTCTACAACAGATCATACAAAGTGAAAGTATACCGCAATAGGTAAAAACATAAAAAAACAAAATCAATTCAGTCAAATGAACAACACAAAGGCATAATATTATATGAGCATAGCATATCATAAAACATGAAATATCACATTGAAGATAAAATAACTACTCTGTCACATTAGCAATTATTTGTCCTATCATTTAGGAACTCTTCCACACTGTAGTAGGCCTTACCTACAAGGAACGCATACAAATCCTTCTTAAATGCCCTAGATGAAATGGATAAAGATCTAGGTAATTTATTAAAAAGATTTATCTACGACCATGTCATAATGTATACATTACAGTTTCACAATTGATGCCAAAACAGCTGTCTTTTCGAAATGCTTTTTGAAGCCCGTTGCATAATGAGCTCATTATAGTACAGGTTCTACATTATAACACGGGTTCTGGACCAATCAGAAGCATTTTTGATGGAATCAATATCGTAATTCAATATTATGAAACTATCAGCTGATTTGATCAAACTGCTACACCAGCTGCTTTAACCTAACAATTTACTATAACTTCTCGTATTTGAGATGAGAGGTTAGGTATCTCTGACAATCACAGGTAAAATGAAATTGTTTTAATTAAATGTATACTAGTGGTCGTAGATAAAATAGTGTATGCAACGATTTTATTTGGCCATTAAAGCACTCGTGAGATATTTATAACACTCGCATTCGCTCGTGTTATAACTTACATCTAACTCGTGCCTTAATAAGGGTCAAAATAAAATCGTTGCATAAACTACTATTATACCATAGGAACTTGGATTTTTATCAGAAAACTTCAACCTGTGATGCTAAATGAATGGGTTGTCCCTACCTCTTGTATTATATTTATGTACTTGTGAATTTGTTTTGAAAGTGTTGATATTATTAGCAATGAAAAGAATGACTTTGTAAATATAAATACATGGAAATGTTAAAAGTTGAAGATTCTTGAATGTGTTTCAAGAATGTGTAATCAATTGTGTTGTCTTTTCTTTTGAAATATGTTATCTTTCCCTTTTCAATTGTATCATTTTCCCCTCAGATTGGGCGATCCAAAAGAAATAGCAGGCGTTGTAGCATTCCTAGTATCGGAAGATGCATCCTACATCACTGGAGAGTCGATCGTAGCTGCAGGCTGTATGGCGTCAAGACTTTAATAGTGGGTAAAACAATGTGATGGAGTCTGGCCGGTTGTTATTGATGTTTTTATATATATATTTTATACATTTGTTATTAGGTAGCATAAGTGGAATCAAGGAGTTGCAATAAAAATGAATTGAAGGCGAAGAGCACGTAATTAATCTGCATGACCGAACCTATTTAAAAGCTGATCTGGCGCATGTTACAACCTGAGAACCTAATCTTAGAAGAAAACTGCATATTATGGTAAATATAATAACTCAACTTATTTAAAGTTCGAAGTATCTGATTGAAATCATTATTCAGAGCTAATCAGAATTTATTGTTCAGAGACCATTATTTAATTTACTAACTTCGAATTAAAATCACTTCCCAGTGGTTCGGAACCCACCTAAAACTGTAGGTCCAACTCATAAATCACCATCATCCAACTCATACCCACGCACAGGTCACAGACCTATGTGGGCTTCATCCTCCAAAAAAAAATTCCTTTCAAGTGCCATTAATTTCTGTATATTCGTCAGTTTGTTAAATTGTCAGTTGCTTCAAACTAACATGATTTTTTTATGATTTTGAGGACCACTTCAGTCAATATTTCAGTCTCTTCTGGCTTTTCACATCATTTTATACTCTAACTTCTTTCTCCAATATTCCTTCATTATATCAGATTGTTGCTTTCTGATCTCATCTGTAACCTCCATTGTCCTTTGTCTTGCTGGTCTTTCATTGTTAAACTTTCTAACCTTATTTAAAAGTTTGTTATTTGGGGTGCTTGCACAGTGGAGCATCCAATACTCGAGGATATTCACAATCTCGTAATCAATCATAATATGCTGTGGAATAATGTATGAATGATTGGATCAGTGTGAATACCACCATTCAACAGTACATGTTTGATTTTACGATGGTGATTACATATAATAGAATATTGGATGCTTTACCATGCAGCACCGATGTAACGAGATTTTTCTCTTTAAAATGAGAGAACTCGCTTAAATTATTGATATAATATTTTACTTATATAGCTTAAGGGAAGTGATAGCCGAGTGCCGTAGCAGGTATCTGTTCAATCAGAGATAAGCTACGAAGCCCCTTGGCCATCTTTGTAACGGTGACCGATTGGATTGGCCAGCAAAAAAGACTTTGCTGTAAAATCACTTCCCGGTGGTTCGGAACCCACGTAAAACTGTAGGTCCAACTCATCAATCATATTTATTACCCATGCACAGGTCTATGTGGGCTTAATCCTTGAAAAAAATCCAAGTAATCATCGTCTTATTTTAAAGATGATTGCAAATGATCAAGATATTTGTAATTGAGTTCCAGGGAGACTTACTGTTTACGGGTTAATGAAACATTTTACCGGAAACCAAGGCGTCTGATTGGTCTATCCGACGGTCAATAATGTGAATAGACCAATCAGACGCCTTAGTTTCCGGTAAAATTCCACTTACCGCCGACCGGTAAGGCTCCCATGAACGATTCGAAAACGTTTCAGCCTAGGTGAGTAAATATTTATTTATTCTCTATTGAAATTGACTGCAAGTGATTAAATATGTATCATAAAATGTCAATACTAACAATGCAGATCGGTATGGATAAAAAAATCAAGAATTCAATCGTTTAATTGCAATTCATAATGGTGCGTTGTAGATCTACGTAAAGCGTCTCTTCTTCTTGAAGTTGTGAAAATATTATTGAAACAGTCTAGACCGGTGCATATAAAAGCGAGGCTTGGTGACGTGACGCGGGGTGACATTTTGTGAAAAGATAAAATGGCTATGACTGCAGTGTTGGTGCACAAGTTAATGTTGACACTTCAGCTAGTTATGGATAAAAATTACAAAAAACAACTAGAATGAATCAGACGCACTTGTATTAGCACAGTCATAATCAATCCTATATTTCCCAAAAAGACACCCTGCATCACCAAGCTTGCTTTCCATTTGTGTCGAACTTTAGCAGTTAGTTGTATTTTTTTATTTATTAAGTTACACTTCTTTTGTTCTGTTTTTCTTGTGCATAATGTTGAGGAATAAATTGAATTGAATTTAGTATAGTGCTCTTATGCAAGAGAATTTCCACTTGTGACAAATTCGGACCCCATAATAATAAGCATATGGCTTTTATTGGTGGGAAGAACCTTACGGGTAGTTCCACCCCGCCGTCTGAGCTATATTATGGGGAACATGGAGGACCTATTATTTTAGGTGGGTTCCGAACCACCGGGTAAGTGATAAAGCTTACAATAGGGGAACATGGTGGACCTACTATTTTAGATGGGTTCCGAACCACCGGGTAAGTGATAATAAAGCTTACAACATTGAAACATCATCGGGTCCCATAAGCAGATAGAGAAGCATGAGTTGTGGACTAAATATGAATACAACAGACTGCAAACAAAAAAGTATGAGACAATTAACTAATTCAAAACAAGGCTAAAAAGACTATTTCAAAAATAGGTTGTGATAGGGTTTTATTGCAATTTATAAAATATAACTAGAGTAAATTAAAAAATTGGTACAATTAATAATATTTTCACTTCAATTCTTTTCTTGCATCTCATTTATATTATGGTATGATGAAAAATGGTTTTCATGACAAGTGATATTTTTCAGTAGGAAGTAACTTATCTGCATCGTAACTGTCCCATATCCATTCTGATTTCACCGTCACTACACTGGGATGTTTTTCAATTATCTGAAAAAGATAACAATTTTGAATTTAAAATGCAGCTAGCAAAGGTGGTTTTAGCTATTTTAAATGATTGAAATTGAATTAAAAGATTATCTATTCCATTTAGTCTTTAATATCTTTTCCTTTTTATTTCTATTAACTTTTCAAGTGAATTCAACGACTTGCAGTCAAATTTGACTGCAAGTCATTGAATTCACTTGAAAAGTTAATATTAATTTGACTGCAAGTCGTTGAATTCACTTGAAAAGTTAATATTAACAACGCAGTTCGTCATGGAACAAGAAATCCAGGAATTTTTATTTCTCTTCGACAGAGTCAGATTTCAGCGGCACGCGGGTGATAAGAGGGGGGGGGGGGGGCGTGACCTTGACAACAAGCGTTCGTATTTTACTGTTTCGGAATGTATTTTACATCCTATATAGATGCGAATTGTACCAAATTGTGCAGTAAGATCTGTAAAATGGCTCTCCTGACTTCGATTTTTGTCTTCATAATGAACATACAGGTCGATAAATGTGGAGTAAATTTAATCAACTTTGACATGTGATTATAAAAAAATTATGTTTTAAGATAATGCGGTCGTTCTAGCAATATTTATCTGCAATTTGAAACCATTCCCGAATCTCTAGCTTTGAAAACAGCGTCCGAAACAATGAACTACAAAGTGCATGTTTTCATGATTTTTCTCAAAAATATTAAGGAATCTTCATAATTAATCTCAATATGGAAAGGTTCCACAATATCAACAAGATTATACATTATTTAGCTATAATTGTAGGAAATATAATAATAATATTCTGAATAAATATAGAGAATTTTGGGAAACAACACACAGTAGACTTGTTAGAGGTGCACTTTAGGCTGTTATTAAATAGTTATTTCTTGATATTTGGTCGGCTAATGCATGTCTTTCAACTCTGCATAAATCTTTCACAGATTTATCGTTACAAAGAATGATTAAAAACTCACGGAATGTCAGTGTACGGTAAGGTACGTGAAGTATTGCGTGTGTGTGTGTGTATACATTAATGCATCTACACAACCTGGCATCGTTTGTTTGAGACTCTCATCACTGACAATCGAATGTCTCTGAATTTGTATCTCTAGTAAGTTAATTTAATTTTTTTTTTATTGCATACTGAATTTATCTCTTGGAATTGCACTTGTATGGTACTTGGACAGTCTTTGCGGGTTCATTTCTTCTGTAATATGTGATGTACTGTACTTGTGTTTTATTGTGAATAAATAAATTTTGATTTTTTTTTTTGAAGGATGAATCCCACATAGGTCTGAGACCTGTGCGTGGGTAATGAATTGGATGATGGTGATTGATGAGTTGGACCTACAGTTTTAGGTGGGTTCCGAACCACCGGGAAGTGATTTTACAGCAGAGAACAGAGTCTTTTTTGCTGGCCAATCCAATCGGTTACCGTTACAAAGATGACCAGGAGTTTCGTAGCTTATCTCTGATTGAACAGATACCTGCTACGGCACTCGGCTATCACTCCCCTAATACAGCCAGTGATTGAAATAAATAATACAGCCAGTATTGTAAGAGAAAATTGATCAAGTTTATTCGTGACTGAAAAAATAAATGTTCCACTTGTTTGCATTTTTATTTAATTTTGACTTTCATTGTCCAACGTTTATTATTACTAGTGGGTGTGACAGGTTTCAGAACACAACCTATCACATCGAAGCACAGTTCAGCCTATCAGAGGTTAGGAATTCATCCTACTAGCCAATAGCATCACTCCTTTAGAGTAAAAATGTAGGGATTTAGAAAATGATAGTTTGTTGTCAAAATTGAATCCACATTACCTTTTCTGCTATTGATTTGCTGTCAGTGATTGCATAATCCACACTGTTACTGAGTTGATCAAAAACCGTTCTGAAAAAGAAATAGAATATGATTAAATTCAAAGAATTACATAAATCTATTATTGGTTCAATTATTCGATAACTTTTAAATGTGTTATCATTTATAATAAATGTAATTGAATTTCTGAGAAGCAATTATCTTTGAGCCAAATAATTATCTAAAGCATCACATATTTCCAAAACATTGTGAACGAAATTGAAGAGATTTTATATAAGTACAAACATTTTGAACTCATAAAATTGTGTAGAAAATAACAGGCTCTTGAAAAACTCTTCATTAAAACTGCAATTCTTCAATTTTCAAAAACTTCAATTTTTCCTGCAATTATATTCAAAATATCAAGCTTTTCGAACACCCTGTTGAAAACATTTGATCTGACTTTAATGGAATCTTGATTATGAATCGTAATAATCGATGAAGTTGATATTTATGGAATTTTAATTAGCCACTTCATCAAGTTACTCAAATTCAATATATCCATTTCTTAAATTAATTAACATGAATTCTTTTTTATTTTATTCAGCCTTACATTTAAGATTATTGACTCAATAGTGCCATGAAAGTTGAAAACCATTGGCTTAATGTTCATCTGCCATATTTGCCATTACTATTATTATTATTATTATAATTAAAGTTGAGCCTTTACAATGAAATTAAATTGACAAAATAAAAATTAGAATTTAAAACTGATTTTAAAAAATATAATAGATTATGAGATGAACATTATTGTTTGAATTATACTTTATGTAATAGACGGAATCCTAGCTAAGAAGAATCTGAACATTATTTGTTGAATTATATTTCATGTAGATGAATCTTGAGCTAAGCTAAGCACTTAGCCTGTTGTCTGATAATTTTTATCATCTAGGTAAAAAAATGAAAATGTAACCCGGGAGTCGAACTCGGATCTGAGGGATTAGTTGTAAGGAATCTATAGTATCTAGTACTTGAATAATAATTAATTACTGTCAAGCACAGGCTTAAATAATTAAAGAATAATTTTATTTTGTCTGCACACTCACCCATCAAATGCGTTAATGTATCTAATCAAGTAATCTCTGAACACTCCTTTTTCATCCTCAGCTAAATAATACGTGTGAGGGGGCATTGCCGGCAATGGAGGAAGTTGTAAGCTGGTTGTATCAGGACGAACTGTATCTGTAATTATAGGACATACATTAATTGGTTTTGAAAAGTACAAAATTTAGCAAAAACAATGAGACAAAAAATATATATATAAAAGAGCAAATAAATTAAAGGAAAAATATTCATTCTTCACTTATCAGAAACTTTAAAATCATCACATTGAAAAATATCGGAAATGCAGTTGAAATTCCATATAAAGAACTCGATTATCTCAGAAAAAAATCGTTCTAGAAAAGAATTCGTTAATTGGAAGTTTTTATATAGAGCTGTAATCTATTGACTGTTATTTTTGTGTTTGGCTGTAATCTATTATATAAACGTCTTTATACTGGCATCTGTTAACAATACTTTAACGCTAGAGAATGAGGGATGAAAGAGGAGGAGAAAAAAGAAGAGAAGGAGAAAAAAGAAAATAAGGAGGAGAAAAAAGAGAAGAAGGAGGAGAAAACTAGAAGAATTCGTTAAGAAAAGAGGAGAAACTCTGATGCTGGAGAGTGAAGGATTGAAGGAGGAGAGTGAAACAATGAGTAGAAGAAAGAGAAGAAAAAGAAGAGGAGAAGAAGAAGGAGAAATAAGAAAAGGATATGATGAACAAAGAGAAGAAGAGGGATAAGGAAAAACGATTAAATTTGTTAGGTTATGTCATGTTATAAATATTCAAATCAATCGGGCATCCTACTAGTAATAAACAAGGTGATAGAATTGAGACAATATAAAACTGTCTCTTTTATAAAAATTAAAATTACCGCATGAGTATCTGCTACCGTATCTGTAGAGAATGTCTCCAATCTTTCTTTATTTGCTGTATTGCTCACATTGCTGTGCTTTTTATTAATGTGTTATGATATAAAATGTCATAACTAAGAACATGAGTTTTGTATTTTTCTCCTTTTTTTGTTACAATGCTGTATTTTTAAGCATATTACAATTAATTAAGCTATGCATAGATTTTTAGTTTAATGGTACATAAATTTCGTATTGACCTTTCATGCATTGGCTACAGCACCTTGTGGCTAGAGCCATAGCCTCCTAAAGACAAGGCCCCGGCGAGAAAATTGTCAACGCCGCTCCTACAGCAGGAAGAAGGCCGGCTCTGCCAGTAGCAGACAGTGCTCGTGTAACAAACACCTCATGTTCTCAACTTGTTATTCAGAAATTAAATTGCTTAACAAATTTTCTTGTCATGCTATTTTAGTTTTACGTAATTTACTGTTATTTTGAATCAGTCAAAGATCGGAAATGGTTATTTACAGCCTAGACAGGGAAGGAGTGTTACCATCGTAAACCTAAATTAGTTGGAAAATGAATTTCTGGATCCATTACTATCTGTGATGTTAAAATTAGGTATCTCACTTCATTATAGCGACTTGCAGTCAATTTTAAAAATGACAAAATTAAAATCGTTATTGTTGATCGTTAACAAGTCGTTATAATGAAGTGAAATACCTAACTAAATTAGTTGTTTCCTGTACTGAAAGTACACGTGTGATGTTGATGGTTCTAGTAAAGTGAAATGACAATATTTTGTAATAGTGCTGTAAAAGTAATAAAGCTTGGTAATGGCATTTATTTTTCAACAAATAAACATAGTCCACTATTAGCATAGGCCTATTTTAGTTTTGTTGTAGCCTACTGTACACATAATTTTATGATCAAACAACAATATTATAAAAAACAAATGAAAAAATTACAATTATGACAAAATTTTAAGTTTTCTCTTACAGCTACGATTGATAACTTTATGAGTTCTTGCCTTTGAGTAATTGTTCAACACAATATTACTCATTATTAAAACTATCTTTCTAGCTAAGTCCAGATTACTAATACCATAAGGCCTCTTTTCTTTTGAAATATAAATACTGTGTACACACTATTTTACAATCAAACAACAATATTATTAAAAAAAACAAATGTAAAAAAATTACAATTATGCCAAAATTTTAAGTTTTCTCTTACAGCTACGATTGATAACTTTATGAGTTCTTTAAAACTATCTTTCTAGCTAAGTCCAGATTACTAATACCACAAGGCCTCTTTTCTTTTAAAATATAAATACAGTACTGTATACACAATTTTATGATCAAACAACAATATTATAAATTATTATAGGTGTATAATATTAAAATATTTTAATAGGTGTCCAGTCAGCACGAGGAACAGCACGAATCCACGCTTTTCTTTGTCTTTGTCGTTCATCTTTTGGAAACTTGAAACAAGGGACATCCCCTTACGTTTTAATTTTGGAATCGTAATTGCTTCTGCACCCAGAAACAACACATTTCTTCGGCATAGTTTCACAGAAAACTCTCAATCAACTGTCTGAAAACATATTCAAAATAGCCCAAACAAGTGAGCGCGTACTGTCAGTCCATTGCTTTGTATGGAACTGGAGGCTTGTCGCCAGCCTCCTTGCGACGTTGCCACTTCTACAATGCCGCGGCCTTGTCTCTAGGAAGCTATGCTAGAGCACAAGGCTCTCTTATTCTAGCCACGCCAATGTATATTTGAATATGATATGTGATTTTTGTAACTATTATTTTATTGACAATAAAGAATTATATATTATTATTATTATTCTGATGAGAGCTCGTTCCTCTTTTACAGGCTATTATTGTCCATGAGAGGAACTATTTCTTCATATTGTGTTTTGTTATTGTAATGGTTTTATGATGTTGAAGATCCATCTTGTTTCCACTAATAAGTATTATAAACTTAGAAAACACTTTTAAATGGAATTTGACTCACGTTATGGCGTGACGGCCGTTTCGCTCTGTTGTCTAGAGCATCATCAGACGACCCACAGTACACTGACAGTACACGCTCAAACTCATGCCTTGAATCAGTGTACTGTGGGTCGTCTGATGATGCTCTAGACAACAGAGCGAAACGGCCGTCACGCCATAACGTGAGTCAATTTCCATTTAAAAGTGTTTTTCAAGTTTATAGTAATGGTTTTATGAAGAAAATAAATAAATAATTAAAAAAAAAGAAATACATACCTTCCTCGCTATCAGAAAAAAAGCATGCAGCAACTCGAGTTACCAATGATGAGTCAGCATTTTTCCCGTTGCCTTTTGGACGCTGTTTCTTAGTCCTGTCTGGTTTGCCCATTTTCACTGGTCTTCGCTTCTTTTTCTTTGGTTCATCGGTCTCGCTTTCGTCAACAGTGTCCAATTGAGTTTCTGAATCGCCCACATCTACACTCAAATTGAAACTATCGTCCTGTTCGCTGTGCTCTTCTTGGCTTCCCATTTTGAAATCAGGGTCGGCATCCGAATTATCGCCACCTTTAAAATAATTTTTGTAAAATTTAAATATAAAAAACTAAAAAGAATTAGATAATTTTCAAATTGAATGGGCAGTAAAATGAATTTTAAGACTGGAACTACAATGGTATTCAGGAATAAAGCCATTGTGATAGTGAAGGGAAGTCATTGAGATATTGGTTGGAGATGACAGTATGTCTGAGAAAGAATTTCAGGTATGTATAATTTGTTAAACTAGGAAGTATTTCATTTTATTATTTATCACAATTCATTGTAAATTCCAAACATATTTGATATCTTGAGTTTCAAATTTCTCTACAGGGATACACCTACATTAGCCAAGTGTAAACCTATGAACGTGTTATTTTATATTTATGTGACAAATGCTCTTCTTGTAGTTTACTACACTTGATGACGTCATAAAAACTTCTAAACCAGGTTGAAATATTTAATTGAAATACAGTGTTAGTTTTGATATTAGATAGAATTTCTTATCAATCACTTCCTGGTGGTTCGGAACCCACCTAAAACTGTAGGTCCAACTCATCAATATCCATCATCCAATTCATTACCCACGCAAAGGTCTCAGACCTATGTGGGCTTCATCCTCCAAAAAAATAGTGTTAGTTTTGATATTAGATAGAATTTCTTATCAACTTCATAAAATATTTGGCGCCGACTTCAAAAGATTACTTGTATGAAATTTAAAATTTTCTCAGTTTAAAGTAAATACTTTATTTCAAACTTTTTAGTACGTGAGTATTTTATGATTTCACTGAAGTCGGTTTCTTTTTTGTTTTAAAATATGTTTTATTGAAGTACAGTAATTGCTTCCCATTTCCAAGGGTTCGTTTTCAAGTAAAACCATCAAATTGTTGTAGCATCATTAACAAGTTGTATATAATTTGTACATTGTATGTAAAACATGCAACCATATTTTTATTAATTTATTTCTGTAAAGTATGCCTTGGTTGATTTTTTTCAAATAAATCCTGGCTTTGTTGATTTTTTTTTAAATATATCCCAAATGGGAAGTGATAGCCGAGTGCCGTAGCAGGTATCTGTCATTCAGTCAGATGAAGATACGCTACGACCTCCTGGGCCCTCTTTGTTAGGGTGACCGATTGGATTAGCCAGCGAGAAATACTTTTTTCTGCTGTAAAATCACTTCCCAGAGATTCGGAACCCACCTAAAACTGTAGGTCCAACTCATCAATCACCATCATCAAGCTCATTACCCACGCAGAGGTCTCAGACCTATGTGGGCTTCATCCTCCAAAAAAATAAAGCGATTTGAAAGGTTTGGAATAGAACATTCTTATTCTAGTAACAACTTAAGTACAGTACAGTACAATGCCCTGAAAATTCTACAAATACTACATGTTGATTTGAAAATTTCCATTTCCGATTCAGTAACGAAGCATTTTAAGGCTGCTTGCTCAGTGATTTATCAATTATTCCATGAAAATGATCATCGCAAAATCTAATTCATGCTGTGGAATGGTGGTATTCACACTACTCCAATTTGTCATACCCCATTCAACAGCATGTGTTTGATTTTATGATGGTGATTATTTTCGAGTATAGGATTTAAACTTTCAACTTTATACTCTATACACTGTGCAAGCACCTAAAGGTCTACTTTTAAAAACAATTCTATTGTATTTCAAACTTCAAAATGACTATGACAGATAACTGTGCAATTAAGAATCGTCCAATTTTTTGAAGGATGAAGCCCACATAGGTCTGAGACCTGTGCGTGAGTAATGAGTTGGATGATGATGATTGATGAGTTGGACCTACAGTTTTAGGTGGGTTCCGAACCACCGGTATTTGATGAAGCAATTCTCAATTTTAAATTTTGAGCACTTATTAACCTGTTTCTTGACAATTTACAAACTAGTTTTATGAGTACTTACTTACTAGTGCTTGCTACTTAATACGTACTTACTATTTTAATTATATAACTAGTTAAATAGTTACTGCAAAAACTTTACTTACTAGTATTCACTAGTTAATTTATCTTTTTAAATGTATTATATGTATTTTTATTATATATTTACTAGTTAAATAGTAACTACAAAATCTCTTGGGAAGTTTTTACTTGTAGATTGTAATTGTGATTTGTTAGCTATTATGCAACAGGCCCCAAGTAAGTAAGTAAAGTAAATTTATTTTCTGATGTTGAAGATCCATCTTGTTTCCACTAATATGTAATAAAAACTTAAAAAACACTTCTAAGTGGAAATTAACTCACGTTATGGCGTGACGGCCGTTTCACTCTGTTGTCAAGAGCATCGTCAGACGACACACAGTACACTCATATCTATTATATACACATTAATTATATATTTACTAGTTAAATAGTAACTGCAAAATCTCTTGGGAAGTTTTTACTTGTAGATTGTAATATTGTGATTTGTTAGCTATTATGCAACATTATATATAGTATAATGTTTACTGTGGTTCGTCTGACGATGCTCTTGACAACAGAGTGAAACGGCCGTCACGCCATAACGTGAGTTAATTTCCACTTAAAAGTGTTTTTTAAGTTTTTATTAAATTTATTTTCCATTAAATTTTTACAAATAATGAGATATAAAGAATATTATGGAACTTCTAGCCATCTGCACCAGTAATGATGGCTAGCACAATTTTAAAAACAAAATAAAAACATAAAACAGTCAAAATAAACTCATGAATTCGACGATTTACCGCAGCGTCTGCTTTACATATTTAGGACAAAACAAAGTATAAGTAAATATTACAACTACTGCACATTATTGAGTAGTTTATCAATAAATTCAATGGGATATGAATATTATGATAATAATAATGATAAAATACAATAAGAGAATACAAAAGTAAGAATATATATAAGTTGAACAAGGACGAACGTTGATATTAATTGCGGCTGATTTTGACGCTTTAAATAGCATCTTCAAAGATTTGGGATGGCTTAATTCTAAAACATTTATTAAATTTTAATAAAAAACCTCCACACGGGATTAACAAATAAAGGAAAAACGCACCCAATTCATCTTCTTCATCCTCACTAACATCAGTTTCAGCATCGTACAATTCATTGCGAGTTTTTGTAGCATTCTGGTTCCTTTTTTGTGTGACCCCATTAGTAGCAGCTCCCTTAGCTGTGATTCTCTGCTTTCTTGCTTGAACTCTAAAAAAATTACGGAAAAAAGATTATAATTATTATTAAAAAGTTTTAGCACAGACTAGATACTATACTTCATGCCATTAAATTAGGTGGCTTTAAAAAATGCCGGTGTTGCAAAAAACATATGACTGCGGTGACAAACCAACCTATTGCTAGCATCAGACTTTTAGGGGTCGTCGTCAAGGTGTCACCACGACAACCTGTCACACGGGAATTTTGGCCACTGGCGACAACTTGTACCCTCGTAAAAATATACCAATGCCGTCAAGGTGTCACCCCGACAACTTTTTACCTACTGGTCCGAAGGTGACAGTTTGTCATGACCGTACACGACAACCTGGCACCTCGCACACTCGCGTCAAAGTGTCACCACGACAACTTGTCACCTCCTGTACCCGCAGGTGATAGTTTGTTGTCACTGTACACGACAACCTGATACCTTGCATGCTGGCGTCAAAGTGTCACCCCGACAACTTTTCACCTCCTTAGAAAGGTGACAGTTTGACGGGGACGACACACGTTAAACTGTCACCTCAAACCCGGTGTAATATGGGGAATATTGAGAATGTTATATTATTGAAATTTATTAGTGATTTAGTGTTTTTTCCAGTTTTTTAAACTGATTAGAATTATGCTGACAAATTTTCAAATATGGACTCAAGTGAACTTTGGATTGCTATGTTGTCGTAATTGTGAGAAAGTCAATTTTTTAAAGAAATGGCTGTCTCACAATTACCTATTTTTTTGCATATAAGGTTTTGCTAACTTGCATTGAAGTAGTTAAAATTATTGCAGGTTTCAAGCATTTCCACGGTACTGAACTTTCATCTGTTATGAAATTACAAATTTATTTGGAATGCTTGGAACGTGCAATGACCTCTCTTGAAATTTTGGCGACTCCACTAAAATTATGTTCAGTACTCCACGTGGTTCGGCCAATTTGTCGCCTGGAGGGGGTCATAATTGAAGTGGAAAAGCGAGAGTTCGAATCGAGACGTGGCCGCGAGAAGAGCACAAAAATTGTGAAGGAGCCTCGGGCCTTCTAAGTGTGGCTGCGGCCCATTTAGGAGGGGCGAGCGATCAAGTCGGTGAACTTAGTTGTGAATTTATTCGGTCAAAATTTTGATAAAGTATATTAAGTCAAAATCGCGGGTTCAGTTTGAAGGAAATTCGGAAGTTTGTTGTACGTGATGTTATGGCGGGCGTTTGAAATAAAATTCGTAGAACATGGACAGATAAAAAACACTGGTGAGTGCCTAATCTTTAGTATAAAGCTCAAATTAAGACCGTATTGATTGACCGAGGCCCTCAATTCATTAATTTACATGTTAGCAAAAGACATAAGTTAGCAAAATCTTGTAGAAAATTAATGAAGTAGTTTAAATGAAAATTGTGTGATTTCTTTATGTTGAAAATAATTTTAGGATCGTATAATAAATATGGGTTAAATAGCACCAACTCTTTTATTTCCAAAAAATCAGTTCGTTCCTTGCTCTCTTGTTAGTTCAGTTGCTAAACAGGTGAAAGACAAGAAATATATAAAATTATCTTTGCATTTGAGTAAACGAACCTGAAGCTCCCAATCATAGATTTGGAATTATTGAATGCATATACAGTTTAGTAGAGATGAAATTTCCGGACAAAAATGGTGTCATATGTGTGGGTGAAGGAAGGTACTTCATTGTTACATAAAGGGTGTTCAGGTGTGTAGAGGTAGAAGATTTCCGGCTACATATATGGTTTGAGATTTAAGGGTAGAGAAGTTGTCCGGTTACACCGGTTTTAAAAGGGGATAGTTTGACGGGGTGACACCTTGACGCATTCCCACTTTTAGAGCAGGCTACACGGCACGGGTAGTGTTGCCAATTCGTGCTTTGAGGTTTGTGATTATCGATGATGCATTGCTGGCATGGTCTCATATCTGGCAACGCCCCAATTTCTTTTAGCCGCCTAATTTGATTATAGCGTGAAGTATTATTGCTATTTATACTTCATAATATATATAATTCTTCTTAGGTTTTAGCTAAAATCATCCAAATGTTTCATCAATCAAACCTACTATCAATCACATAGTAAATTAAGAAGCGTAGGGTCCTTTAGCATAAGACGCAATGGACATAGAATTATTTTCAACTCAATGTGGCTTTTTGGATATTAATTTTCAATTTTTGATTTTGTAACCTTGTTAGTTAATGACAAATCAATACTCTTGTTATCATAACACTGATACCACTTGAATCGTCTTGAACTGAAATTAATTAAATTTAAACCTCATTCGTTGAAGATGGGACACCGGTCCCAAAACGCGTTCTAAGAGTTGAGTTTTAAATTGACTAGGTGTAGGTTCGATACCACTCAGAAATTAATCCAAGTCCGGTTGTAAATGCAAGTCAATATACATTTACCATCATTAATTTAATTTAATGAGATTAATCCCACTAGTACTCTGCCAAAGTCTCCATAAGAAAATTGTTGTAGCACATTCAAATGTTTATAATTATATAAAAAGTGATAAATGAATTTCTCAAGTTAAAATCTATAAAACCGTTCAAGTTTTACAATTTTTTGTTCCACAGCATTCAAAACCTTAAACTTAAAAAGTAAGTATAAATTCACAATATACATCTATATATATATATATAATCGAAATACCACTGACTGACTCACTCATTCATCACAGTTTCTCAGGAACCACTCGACCAAAAACGATAAAATTTGGTACACGTATTCAGTAGGGGGACTAGACGCGTGCTAAGAAAGGATTTTTCAAAATTCGCAATTTTAGGGGGTTAAAGTTTTGCCTATGCAAAGCACGGGTACATGGCTAGCTAGCTTACTGGGATCTTTTAATCATATGGAAAATATTTTGAAATTTGCACTTAACAGATGTCATCAACCTGGCATAATAACATTTCATCATACCCAGTCATATGTTTCCCACATATTGCAAGGCTTCGACTGTATGGTAGCCTACATGCAAAGTGCAAAGTCTTTTGCTGTTCAAAGACAGTGTAAATAACGCTGCTAAGGGGTCTGCCATATGATTAAAAACGGTTGACTTCTATCAGCTGTTCCTTTAAGCTGTTTGGCTGGCAAGTTCAGTAGGTTAGGTCTATTAATGAATAATAATTTGTTTCAAACAAAGCTAAAAGCCAACGTTTATGAAAAGTATATGTTTGATTAAGACTAAGTAATGGTATCAAAATTCTCCCCAAAATCACCTATTTCTGTAAATTTATCTAATCACAATGGAAATTAGTTGGACCCCCCCGGGGGTCCAGGGGGCGGAGCCCCCTGGCTAGACGGTTAAGGCGAGCGAAGCGAGTCTGCCGTCTAGTTGTATTATATATATATTAAATATATATATATTAAATGAGAATAGGGATAATTCCATACCTTTGAATTTCATCTTCAGTATCCGATGAACTTTCTGAGGGCAGTCGTCTCCTTCTATCGCCTTTGGCTTGGTTCTTCTTCTCTTTCTTTTCTTTATCAGATTCTTCTTCATCTTCTTCGCTTATTGGTAGTCGTCGATCACTACTATCAAGAGCAAATCTGAAACAAAAATATTCATTAATTGAAAATTATGATGATTGAATTGACAATGTTAATAGATAACTATTACTGAACACACCAATTGAAATATTATAATTATTATAAATTTGGTTATAATTTAAGAAATACCTGTATATTATTATAATCATTTACGGGTTCTAATAAGTATCATAATCATAGACTCAATGATCAAGGTTGAGACTTTCCGAAAAGGAATGCAAGCTTTACATTTACTGTTTAGATTCTAAAGGTAGAATATGCTTGAATAAGAAATATGTACAAATGAACTGTTTAATAAAAACATGTCAACAACACAGTCTGCTATTGGCCGTACGGAAAAAATTAAAAGCAACGGAAAGTTTATCATTTTAATAAGATTATTATTGTAAAGAATATAACAAAATCAGAAATAAAATTTGATAGTTTAGAACTAACAGTTTCAATTCATGGCTTCCACTTTCATTAGATGCGTATTGTTCATTGAAAAATATTCTAAAATGTTGTTAATTTAATCAAGCACGTCCCATAAGTTTTTTTGCAATATATAAGAATATATTGGAAATTAAACAGAACATTCCTTATAGTATTAAAGCCAACAATACTCACTTTCTCCAAGGTAATCGTCTTCTTTTAGAATGGCACTGTTCAATCCAATCTCGTGTGACAATTTTCCCCTGGCCTTTTACTTTATTAAACTTTGGTGTATTTATGAATGCGCATCTGAAAAAGAACTCATTTTCAAAACCATTCATCTCAGATTAAAAAATTAATATGATTGTTGTAATGTTTGGTATACCTAATTTAATTCGCTAATGAAATTTAATATAAGAGTTGAAATAATGAATCAACTCCATTTAGCAATCTCGAAATTTTAGAAGAATTTTAATTTCTATTATTAAGTTCCCTCAAAGGAGGAAACAGCTCAAGGAACCCAACATGGCACAATGTTAGGGAAGTGATAGCCGTGAGCCTTAGCAGGTAACTGTTCAGTCAGATAAAAATAAGCTAGCTCCTGTGCCCTCTTTGTAAGGGTGACCGATTGGATTGGCCGTCACAATCTGTTTCGGAACCCACCTAAAACCGTAGATCCATCTTTCTTTGTAGTGGCGAAGGTGATATTGTGGAAGATAGCCATAATGAATAATAAGATATGAAGTTGTCACAATCACATTTATTGAAAATAGTGAGATAGTAGTTTCGGATGTTACACCATCATCAATCTCAATAAACGTTTGTTTTAGATTGATAATGGTGTAACAACCGAAACGAATGTCTCACTATTTTCAATAAATGTGATTGTGACAACTTCATGTCTTATTATTCATTGTAGATCCATCTCATCAATCACCATCATCCAACTCATTACCCCCGTACAGGTCTCAGACCTATGTGGGCTTCATCCTTAAAAACAAGTATAATTTCTTATTACTAAAAAACTAATTTCCTTTACTCAACATAAGACAGTGATTTTAATTATTAAGTTAACAAAAAATTAAATACTTGATTTGAGAAATAAATAAACTCAATCTTGAGGAGCTGAATAAAATGTTATATGAAATTCAACTTTTGAAATCATAGATCTCTCTTGTTGGAGGTAACATCTCAAGGAACCCAAAATGAAACAATTAACAAAGAAATAACTAATAGAATACTTTCACTACGTACAAGTTTTAGACGCTTGTAACACGTCCAGAGAGACAAATGTTGCTTTTATGCCAATTTTATGCTTTTATGTCCAATTATTCTACTGGGTTTGTGTAATTCATAGATAAGATAAGATGATTTATTCGTCACACAGGCTTGTGAATTCTTAGGTCCAAATAGTAACATGTCAATACAAATACAACAATAATTACAAAAATCAATGAATTTGAAAAGAAACAAACATGCTTTTTGCTTAAATCAAAACAATTAAATGACTAGACTTGTAAGTGTTCTTCAATCTTATATGGGCAACTATTAATTAGATAGTTCCTAAGCCTCTCCCTTAACACTTTTGCAGTTGAGGCAGCCTTAATAGATGTGTTTTATTAATTAGTTTAAATTTATTTTCATTAAATTCAGATAATTGAAGGCTTAATTTATTCTATTCGGACCATGGGTCTTCAGAGTGATTCATAGCATTGAAAGAAATTTCGAAAAGTGATCAACTGAAACCAATTTACTTACATTAGATGAGTACACCTTGAATCCCAATCGTTAGAATACTTTGCTCCCATTTCGAGTCCTTTATTCCTAATTTCACTACGCAGTGGATTTTCAAAGCCACTGAGCGAGAACCTCACATCGTGAAGAATTTGGTTAAAATCAATTGTAGGGCGCACTGGTTCTTCTGGAGGGTCAGTACGCTGCGGTGTTCTTTCTTTGTCTTTTTGTTTTGTTTCTTTTTCATCGGCTTGTTTTTTGGGACTTATTTGACGATCATCACGTTCTGTTTTTTCTTTATCTTTTCGTTTTGTTTCTCTGTCACCTGCTTGTTTTTTTTGACTCCTTTGATCATGTTTGGCGTCTGGAGTCGGTTGCTTGTTCAGTTTGATTCTGTTAAAAGGCAGCGACGAGGTTGAAGGTTCCGATGTGCCTGAAATTTGCAATATCATCAATTATCTCAGTCATTATTTTGTGAAAAATTAACGATTATGCATGAGATAACGCTCTAGCGGCTCCTAGATACTTAATAGTACTGATAAATTTCTATTCAATTTATTCATACACTATATACACACACATAAACACACAAAATCGAAGTAAAACAAGACTACAAAATTAAAAGAAAAAAACTGGCTCTGTGGTGGGGTGTGCTAGAGGGAGGAAAGAGGAGGAGAATACCCAACCAACTATGTTTTCCCATGTACTAGGCGGGTAGTAAAATGATAAATAGGGGGGAAGGAAAAGGAGAAGACGTAGTGAGAGACCCTGAAAATGCGTACAGGGCGGAAAAGAAGAAAAGAGAGAGTGAGAGAGAAGACAGAAAAGAATAAGTGAGTTCACAATTACATATCAGTACACTCAAAATCAAAAGGCATGGCAAACATCAGTCAGAGCAGAAACTCGGATCTCAGACATCAAGATCAAAGAAATAATTTATAGAAATCCATTTATCCATCTAAATTAATTATTTAATGGTTCATTAGTTATCTCAGGAAGAACTGTATACAATCCGTTGGATAATTTTGTTGGATTTCATTTAGAATCACAATGGAATAGAACATATAATATAGTAAATATGGAAAGTAAACTTCACTTATTAATTCAACACTTACTTAATCGTGTGATGGCCAAATCAAATAAAATTACGCAGAGGATTAGTATAAACAGAACTACTAAAAAAAAAAAAAAAATGAATTTACTTGATAGCGACTCCTTCATGCGTACAGGGAACTTGATGGCTCCCTTGCATGAGAGTATTTATTGCAAAAAAATATTGTTTTGTTATAATTATTCGTTTTTTATTGAAATGTAATTTTATTGGCAATAAAAAATTCATTCATATAACAAATGAACCAATGCTTTTTTTGTTAAATATGATTTGAGTAATAATTGTGATCTGAAGTACTCTATTGTAGCGTAAGAAACTTGAACTATGGCTTGCAGTGCAGAAATTTAATTTGGTCCCATTTGGAAAACATTATGAATCCAACAGCATAGACCATGAATTTGTAAAACCTTATTTGTAAGTATTAATATTGATAGCATTTATTTAATTAATTTATATGATTAATATTGATAGAATAGAATACCAATATATTTTACAACTTACTAGGATCAAGCCGTTTCAACATGTCTTGCTTCCAAGAATTTACATCATTTTTTGTGTCATCTGTAAAAATAAAAAAAATTAAAGGTCAACTAAAAGAAAATTCTAAAAATAAACAATCCACTAGCATTAGCAAGAAGGGTAGAAAGCCTTCCTGAAGAGCATATCAGATACTCATTGGAACTTCATTGTACTTCATCGTTCAAACTGAATTTGATATTTCCAGAAGATTCAATTTTTTTTTTCGAGGCTGAAGCCCACATAGGTCTGAGACCTGTGCGTGGGTAATGAGTTGGATGATGGTGATTGATGGTGATTAAATATAAAATTTATATTTTAATCAAAACGTAAACATAACCTATGCTCACAAACATTTGGACTCTTGTAAAAATTTAGTAATAGAGACAGTTATGGGCTAAAAGCCTGTTGTTTCTTTACAATAAGTGATTGATTGTATCAATAAATAAGTACTCTAGTTTTCATATAACTTGGCAGCAGTATGCTGGGTTCAGATGTAGCACGTCCCATCTGCTACACGCTGCCAAGTTATATGCATACTACAGTAAGTAAATATCATATATATAAATAATAATTCGTTTCAGTGTTATTATCCAGAAGGGAAAAAGAGTATATACCGCACAATAATGCTCATTGTTTGCATAGCAGTATAATATTTATTTATTTATTTATTCATTACAAGAAACACTATCAAGTAAAGACGCAACAGGCAATACCCATAAATTATGAATAATAATTAACTTTCTTCATTTGTGGACTGGTTCTCTAGAATTAGAATTGGAAAAGAGCGAAGTATTTAATTAGTATCTCAGCTTTATTAATGGGTATTTATTTATTCAGTACACATTGATATCGAACATCTCTGCTTCAACATTTGAAATCAATAATATTGCTCTTCCTGGGACAATGCTCACGCAACTTAATTGAGAAACGTCAACTAGATGGCTTTATATTTTTCCATGTTATTATTATTAGCATATGTATTTTGGTCGTGGGGAGACCCTTATGGGTAATGAATAATAAGACGAAGTTGTCACAACCACATTTATGAAAAATAGTGAGATACTAGTTTCGGTTGTTATACCATTATCAATCTCAAACAAACTCAATTATTGTTTGCTGGAGATTGACAATGGGTGGGTGGTAAAGCAACCGAAACTAGTATCTCACTATTTTTTAATAAATGTGGTTGTGACAACTTCGTCTTATTATTCATTATGGATATCTTCCACAATATCTCCTTCACCACTACAAAGAGGCCCTTATGGGAAGTAAAAAAGTGAAAAAAGTGGAAAAATGGATTTTGTCTGTTGGAACGGAATTGATTTAAAAAAAAAGTTCCACCTCGCCGTTTAGCCATGTTATGGGTACATGGTGATCCGTTTTGAAAGATATTTTTAAAATTGTCCAAATTTAGGTTATGTAATCAAACTACGAGTGACATCAATCTGCAGTAACTTGGACGAATGCAAAACCATTCATTAAAAGCTGTGAAATATCAGCCTAATTGCCTTAGATTGCTTGCACGTTGAATATTTTTTTTTTATTTTTTAGGATGAAGCCCACATAGGTCTGAGGCCTGTGCGTGGGTAATGAGTTGGATGATGGTGATTGATGAGCTGGAACTACAGTTTTAGGTGGGTTCCGAACCACCGGGAAGAGATTTTACAACAGAGAACAGTGTCTGTTTTGCTGGCCAATCTAATCGGTCACCCTTAGAGTGCCCAGGAGAAGGCAGCTTATCTCTATCTGATTGCACAGATACCTGCTACGGCTCACGGCTATCACTTCCCTGGTAATCATAGATTACATATAGATTAATTATTTAATACCCGGTTATTTAATTCATAGATGAAGATTTTTCAATAATTATGCAAATATTCAATTAGATAAAAGGATAGCTAGATTCCATGTTTTATGAAACTGGACGATTTTAAATTGCACGTTAATCTATTTAGGATCAATTTTGCAGGCTAAAGTAAAGCGGGTTATAGACGGGGAAAGTAGAGACAGAAAGTTACTGGCGGCCAGTAGTTGCCATTGCGTCACTTTCCACCAATTTCCATCTACACAGGGAAAGTACTGGCTGCAAGTTTATCGGTTGTACTGGCCGCCAGTAGGCCACCGTAACCACTAGATAGAGTGCATCTGACAAAAGAAACAAGCTTGCTACCTACTTCATAGGTCCTGGTTCTGTCCCCTGGCAAAAGCAATCGATTGGAATTGAATAGTTGAAAAAGAAGACAATAATGATTTTCTTGTAAACATATTGATTTCTTACTGTTTCATTAAAATAAATACCGTTGTAATATTTACTCTACTTTATATTTACTCTATATTAATTATTTTATATTTACAACACAACAACTACACGACAACTTGATTCACCACAACCACAATGCGATAATGCGATGCGTTTCCTCTGCTCTACTGGCGGAAAGTGCATGTTTTGACAGGAAAGTACTGGCCGCCAGTGGCCATGTGACCACCCACGTGACATGCTACTTTCCGTGGAGTGGCAAGTAAAAACAAACAGGTTTGTTTTTACTGGCCGCCAGTGATTACTTTCCGCTGGAGTGGAAAGTACCCCTTTAGACAGGGAAAGTAAGCGGTAAGTTGAAGAGGCAAGTACTGGCCGCCAGTAACTTTCCGTCTCTACTTTCCCCGTCTATAACCCGCTTAAGATAGAGTCTAAAGATTTCTTGAGATAACTGACCTGAAAGCGAATGTTTATCCTCGACAGGCTTGGCTCTATCCTTCTGCTTTGGAGATTTTTCAATTCCTTCGACCTCACCATCAATAGATTTCAAGACAAAACAAGACAATCCATACCGGCAATGCGGATCATAGGGCTGCGAGCAGACAACCTTCACTTGGCTCCATTTCTTTTGAACGGCCTCTTTGTTCAAATTGTCCTTTGTGAAGAAATTCACGCCATTCTTGTTCGATCCAGTTCTTGCTTCTCGTAGTGTTAGTATCTCTGTTGCTGGTAGCAGCACCTAAGAATGCGAGAGACTATTGAACTACACCCTATATAATAAACAGCTACTTGTTGATAACTGTTGACGAAAATCTAACAGTGGAGAGTAAGCGATTGGAGGAGGAGGTGGAAGAGGAGGAGGAGGAAGAGGAAGAGGAAGGGAAGAGAAGGAGGAGGTGAAGGAGAAGAAGGAGGAGGAGAAGAACGAGAAAGAAGAGGAGGAGGAGGAGGAGAAGAAGATGATGAATAAGAAGGAGAAAGAGGAGGAGGAGGAGGAGGAGAAGAAGAAGAAGGAGGTGGAGGAGGAAGAGTAGAAGGAGAAGATGAAGAAGGACGAGGAGGAAGAGTAGAAGGGGGAGATGAAGGAGGAGGAGGAGGAAGAGTAGAAGGGGGAGATGAAGTAGGAGGAGGAGGAAGAGTAGAAGGGGAAGATGAAGAAGGAGGAGGAGGAGGAGGAGGAGAAGAAGAAGGAGGAGAAGAACGAGAAAGAAGAGGAGGAGGAGGAGAAGAAGATGAATAAGAAGGAGAAAGAGGAGGAGGAGGAGGAGGAGAAGAAGAAGAAGGAGGTGGAGGAGGAAGAGTGGAAGGAAGAGATGAAGAAGGAGGAGGTGGAGGAAGAGTAGAAGGAGGAGATGAAGAAGGCGGAGGAGGAGGAAGGGTAGAAGGGGAAGATGAAGAAGGAGGATGAGGTGGAGGAGGAAGAGTAGAAGGAAGAGATGAAGAAGGAGGAGGAGGTGGAGGAGTAGAAGGAGGAGATGAAGAAGGAGGAGGAGGAAGAGTAGAAGGGGAAGATGAAGAAGAAGGAGGAGGAGGAGGAGGAGGAGGAGGAGGAGGAGGTGGAGGTGGAGGAGGTGGAGGTGGAGGAGAAGAAGAAGGAGGAGGTGAAGAACGAGAAAGAAGAGGAGGAGGAGAAGAAGAAGATGAATAAGAAGGAGAAAGAGGAGGAGGAGGAGAAGAAGAAGAAGGAGGTGGAGGAGGAAGAGTAGAAGGAGAAGATGAAGAAGGACGAGGAGGAAGAGTAGAAGGAGGAGATGAAGGAGGAGGAGGAGGAAGAGTAGAAGGTGAAGATAAAGAAGGAGGAGGAGGAGGTGGAGGAGGAAGAGTAGAAGGAAGAGATGAAGAAGGAGGAGGTGGAGGAAGAGTAGAAGAAGGAGAAGGAGATGAAGAAGAAGAAAAAGAAGAAGACGACGACGACGACGACGAAGAAGAAGAAGAAAAGGTAGCAGTAGAAGGTGAAAATCTTTAATAATTTTGGGTTTTATTTTTAGAAAAATATTTTAAATTAACGAAAATTTTCAACGAATTACGAAATATGATTCTTGATAAAGTCTCAATTATTATAAATCGTTTATATTTTTTCCAAAAATTATCAATTTTTGGAAAATATACCTGCTGTCAATTTTAACTTTAAGTGCTTCAATTTAAATTTAAAAACAATTTATGAAAAAAAGTCTCACTAAAACTAATATCATTTCAATAGTTGAATACCTGCCAAACTGGGATTTTTTGCGGAGGATGAAGCCCACATAGGTCTGAGACCTGTGTAATGAATTGGATGATAGTGATTGATGAGTTGGACCTACAGTTTTAGGTGAGTTCCGAACCACCGGGAAGTGATTTTACAGCAGAGAACAGGGTCTTTTTTGCTGGCCAATCCAATCGGTCACCCTTACAAAGAGCGCTCACGAGTTTCGTAGCTGATTGAACAGATATCTGCTACGGCACTCGGCTATCACTTCCCATTTGGGATACATTTTTTTAAAAATCAACAAAGCCAGGATATTTTTTAAAAAATCAACAAAGCCAGGATATATTTTTAAAAATCAACAAAGACATACTGCAGAGAAATAAATTAGTAAAAATATGGATACATGTTTTACTTAAAAGGTACATACAATGTACAAATTATATACAAATTTTTTATGCTACAACAATTTGATGGTTTTACTTGAAAACGAACCCTTGGAAATGGGAAGCAATTACTGTGCTTCGAAAACAAGTTCAATTTTACTCCAGTCTGGTTTAGAAATTTTTATGACGTCATCAAATGTAGTATACTACAAAATGAGCATTTGTCACATAAATATAAAATAACACCTTCATAGGTTTACACTTGGCTAATGTAGGTGTATCCCTGTAGAGAAATTTGACACCCTTTTAATCAGATATCACATATGTTTGGAATTGACAATAAATTGTTATAAATAATAAAATGAAATACTTCCTTGTTTAATAAATTATACATACCTGAAATTCTTTCTCAGACATACTGTCATCTCCAACCAATATCTCAATGAATGATGAATTTTGATTGCCAACCGTTACATTTGTAATGTGAGCCTTTTCCTTCAGCTTAAATATAATATAAGCCTGTTTCTCTCCATTTCTTTGATTCAGCCATTTCTTCACATCATTACCAATCGCAGAAGATAACAGATTTTTTGCAGGATACGACTGGAAGGGCCAGAAACATTTTATATAATCAAAATTTTCTATACAATATAATTTGTGAGATAACATTTTTTGACAAATCATTGTGCAATCTATTACCTCTACTATAACAAAATATAACAAGGCTGAGACACTGTAAATTTTCAGTTTTACTGGAGTCACGTTTCCTGGTTTTAATTGTCAAATTTTTAACCGTCTAAAACTTAATTCAGAGTGCAATTCACTAGCACCACGAATTGATGTATTATTCAGCTTTAAATAAATATGTTAGTTACAATTTTATACAAGTGAGGTGCATTTCTAACTCAGCTTTCAAAAGACTACAACACAACCCTTTAGTGTGTATGCTTCTTATTTCTTGGCCAGAATGTTTTCCCCCTCCATTTGTAAATATATTGTGACGTTCTTCGGTTGAGTCATGAACCTCGTGAAGTGAACAAGAGAACACTTTTGAAGCTGAGAAAACCCTAAACGGACTGAAAAAACGCGCCGATTTTGTTCATCTATACAAGGTAGAAGCAGATTTTTTCGGCGAATTTTTACAGCTGTGATATGTTTTTACATACTTCGCCATAGGTAGAATGACTAATTCTCAACTTGGATCGCATACTTCAAAACCTCTTGTTCACTACAAGAAGTTCATGACTAAACTGAAGATTGTCACAATGTACTGACAAGCTACTGAGAAGCTGAAAAGGAGGAAGCGGACAATGAGTATGTAGCAATGTGGAAAAATTACATCAGGCAATCTGGAACACAGTCCTTAAAAACTACTAAGGAATAAGTTTGTGTTAAGTCGCCACTTACTAAAAAATGTTCAACTTGTATTTCAATTTACAACAAAATGGAATGGAAGTTTGAAGCTAGTTGCTAGTAGTTTATTTCCTAACCTGGCCTTTTCTGTTGTTTTCAATACTAGTATGATCAGTAGCCTAATTCGTTTTTTTGAGCGATCAAACAAGGCTGCTTTTATAATGAAATTGAACTAAAAAATACATTAAAATGTATTTAGATTAATACATTAAAATGTATTTAGATTAATACATTAAAATGTGTTCAGATTAATACATTAAAATGTATTTTAATGCAGAAATAGGCTCTATTTCGTTGTAATCCAAAAAAATTAGTACTGTACAACTACAAGAGCAGATTGCTCCCATTAATCCAGACTATCAAGTTAAATAAGATCTTTGCCAACATAAGTTATTCATGTCTCATTAGTTTTTAACAGTTTAAAAATATTAATACACTTGAAATTAACTGTCACATTTCCAAAAAGTGTAAAATTACTATTTAGAAATGATAAAATTCTAACCTAGAAAACTAGAGAAAAAGTTACTCACAGGATCTTCACTGGATACATGAATCACTCTGTCGATTTCAATTATAGGCATTTTGGAAAAAATATATTTAAAAAAAATGGTTTATTCGTACGGTTGGAGCAATTATCAATGATACGTAATGTGATTAAAAAAATGATTGTAGATTCAGTAGAGTTGGCGGGAGCTGGACAAGCAAACCAGGGTTATGTTCAGTGTTTATAAATGTTGCCAGAAATCAATATCGATACTCGAGTTATGTTTGATATCGATATTGGTCTATCGATACTAAAAAAAATAGAGTATTGTAAATATAATAATAGAAAATAGATAGATAATAATCTGCAAGCACCATTTATTCGCATCTTCTTATTATTATTACTGCCATAAGTGATTGATTTAAATCTACAAAAACTGAGGTGGCATTTGAAAGTCGAAAAATTGGTTTGCTATTATCCTGTTACCAAGGTAACCAAGACCAATCAAACTCAGCACTCAACTGACAGCTGACACCTGACTTATCAGTGAAATAAAACGTCTGATGTGCGCAAAAACAAACAAATACGCTTGTCTGCATTATATTTATGAGTCACTATTTCAGCAGTTGCCCCTCCACCAACAACAAGGTCTTGTACTCCTTAGGAGGGGAGTTAATTCTTAAATAACTTTAATTCCTGCTTTTCTAAGTGTTTTCTTTGAATTTTTTGTTGTGTTCAAACCGAAATAGCAATGAAGAAACGCGATGAAGATGATAAAATCCCGCTTACAGAAATTCCACAGAGTATTACCCAAGAAACAAAAGCAAGATTTGAATCACTTCTGAATGCTGCATTGAACAATGAATCAACTAAGACTGCTTCTAAAATTGATGATCACTGTGTGATTGATATTGTAAGTAATCTCCAACATTAAAAGCAATATTAATAGTAAGGCGCATTATTCATGAAAATGATTTCTAGGTGACAGTAAAGATATATTCATTCTACTACGTCGGTTGATGATATCATTTAGGAGCATGTATGTTCATTTTGCTCATTCTATAGCAAGAGATCTATTTTATGTTCAAATCTTGATCTTTGAGACGCTCAGGTATTACATGAAAGGCTTAGCGCAAATTAACCACAGCTTTCACTGCACAGCCACTGCGTTAAACTGGCATTGAATAAGGGGAAGACACAAAATCTAATGTGCACATTGAAACATAATCCGCCTGCTTTTGGGGCCCCCAAAGTGAAACTGCTGGGCTTCATGGTTGACACCACTTGCTCATTCTCTAGCAAGATATTTATTTTATGTTCAAATCTTGATTCCCAAACATGGGAGCGTCATGTAGACATGATCTATAATAGACTGTCAAGATAGTTACCTATCTGATGCGCATGTTGAAGAGTCATGTTTCTCAAGAGTATCTTGTTACAGCATATCATGGCCTTTTCCATAGTCTCATTAAATACGGAATTTTTGTATTATGGGGCCATACTAGTGGGTGCAGGAAAATTCTACTGCTAAAAAAGGTGATCAGTATCATCACTTCATCGCCACGGCTGGAACACTGTGCACCACTCTTTAAAATACTACAGCACAAGAAGACGCTATGATATAGACCTGCCTCAAGTCAGGCTGACAAGATCTCATAGAAGCTTCCTAATTCGAGCTTTATAGATCTTCAACAAGATGCCAATTCATTTCCGAGAGCTGGAGGATAAAGAAGGCTCTACGTGTGAAGCTTGAGGACATGCCACTTTACTCCATGAATGAAGAGGCGGTGCTGTGTTTTTTGAATTCGTTATGACCACTCATCTCTCCACATGTGACCACACATCTCGTTACTACCCAAAGTTAATGTGTTGAATATCAATTGTTGAACTTTTATGACATTTTATCTATCAAAATCTATCCAGCTAGCTCTGGTCAAGGATGGATCATAATGAATTTATTGTTTTTAGGAGAAAAGCGATCCACCGAAGCCATGTCCAAGAACTGTCACCCTTAAGAGGAAAGAAATATTGTTGCCAACCAGTAACAATCATAGTCGAGAAAATTCTTCAACATCTTCTAAGTCTTCAGAAGATGTTTTTTCACCTGGGTTGAATAAAATCAACAGAAGGTTTGTAAAACTGTTAAGTTTAGCTGCTCAGTTGAAGGAAGTTCGTTCAATCAATGAGTGTTCTAAAAAAATAAAATTCAATTTATTAAATCAGGGACTAAGATTATTGACCCTATAATTGGCAGAATTTTATTACTTGATATCAGGAAAGAAATTAATCTTTCAGTCATTCAAATTTAGGAGCTAAATAATATTAGAATGATTCTTTATTGTATGTAAACTGTTCAATCGGTTTATTTATTTTTGTGTAATTGTATTAAAACTATTCATTTTTAATTTTAAGCCAAGTTGTTTCTGTATGACTGACTATTGCATCCTGTATGACTAATTCATGCTACATGATCTGTGGTTTTCAACATGTTAAATGACTTGCAAACATACTGTATTAACATTAATTTAGTATCAGCAGCAAAAGTATAATGTTAGAAGAATTTATAATTAATGCTTATTTATTACAATACAATACAATATTTTTATTGGCCATTAAGTACATAAATACAATAGGCTTTGTCTTTGTTAGTTGTGAGGACGCATCACGTGACCCGATCAAACTTGCTACAAGTTCATATGACATTCCATTTAAAATTTATTAATTCCATCTCATTTATTAATTTAGATATAACAATGTTAACAAAAAACAGGCGTATATCTTAAACTGTGTCTATTTCTAAATTTTGAAAGTACAGGCCAAACTTAAATCTCTTTTATTTAAAGATAAACAATCAGAGTTCAATTTAAATGAAGCATTTTTGATTCACTTTTTCTCCCCATTGTTGATGAAAACTCAAAATTAAAACTTTTTTGTAGCATTGTTTCAATTTTTTTTTCAATAATATTGGGGTATAGTCCCTGTCAGGTCCTTATAATATAAAGATCAATTACTCACGGAGAAATACAGGGCCTCGGCTATAAAAGATTGTTTAAAAGAGTGAGTATTTCATCTGTAGAGTTCCTTGTTGGTAAGGGAAATGCTTATCCGATAAAAACTTCATCATCCTATATAATGAACAGCTGCTTGCTGTTATCTGTCTAACGCTGGACAGTAAGGGATTGGAGGATGAGGAAGATAAGAAGGATGAGAATAAAAAAGAGAAGTTGAAGGAGAACAAACGAAAGAAAAGGAGAACAAAAGAGAAGAAGGAAAAAAAGAAAACCAATATTATGAAGAAGAAAAGAAGTTGAATAATTATAATAAGAAAAGTAAGAACAAGAAGAAGGAGAAAAAAGGAGGAGAATAATTAGTAATAATAATAGAGTAAAGCATGACCCCTGGCGGCAGGCTGACGAAGCTTCTTTTCAGAAGTGAAATGCATTCCTCAAGCATCTCCAATATATGTAAGTAAAACATTATATAAAAGTGAAATACAGTGAATTTTTAATATTAGAATAGAGAACAAATGAAGGAGAAAAAGGTGGAAGAGGAAAAAGGAAAAATAATAAGAAAAAGAAGTATAATAATAAATGATAATAAGAAGAAGGATAAGAAAAATGAGACTATACTGGTATTCAAGTAAATTTATAGATAGGTTATTACACATTCTAGAAATCAAAATTTAATTGAATCGGGCAACCTGCTAGTCGTAGATGAAGAATTAGTATTCCTAATCTGTGCTTTTTTTTAGAAATACACAGTTTCAGTTTTTATAGCACACTGTTCAATAAGTATTTTGGGAAGCGATAGCCGAGTGCCGTAGTAGGTCTATTCCTGTTTTTTTTAATCAGAGATAAGCTACGAAACTCCTAGGCACTCTGTGTAAGGGTGACCGATTGGATTGGCCACCAAAAAAAACACCGTTCTCTGCTGTAAAATCACTTCCCGGTGGTTCGGAACCCACCTAAAACTGTAGGTCCAACTCATCAATCATCAACATCCAATTCGTTACCCACGCCCAGGTCTCAGACCTATGTGGGTTTCATTCTCGAAAAAAAACTTTTTTGTCTTGAACTACAGTGTCAGTGCCAGTATTTATAGAACATTCTTCAAATGTATTTTGTCTTGGCAAACATCGCACATTATTAATGTTTTATTGTGTGATTTCAGGAGTCAGTTAGTACACTCTGCCGAAGTGCATACGTCTCCCAAACAAGTGAGTGATTCTCCCAGACTCATTTCATCTCCAGAGCAGTTGAGCTCCAGCAAAGAAGATGCTTCTATCAGCCGAAAGAGGCCAACTGTGCTTCCAAGAAGCAAAGTACAAAGTGAGAGAAATAACTCTGTCTGGGAAAACGTGTCCGATACGGAAAGTTCAGAAGTTGTAACCGAATTAAAACTTGAGAAATCCGAATTGTCAACAACAGAAATATTAGATCAAGTCATCAGCTCTGATACTTCCGATCTCGTGGTTGCAAAAATGATTCCCAATTTGGATGAAATTCCGAGTAGGAAAAGTTCGATTTCGGATGAGAAAACTGAAGAAAGTCCGTTGAAAGCTAAAGTGCCCATTCCGTTGCCCAGGAGAAGTTTGACAACATCGCAGAAATCTGGTTCCACATCTGACGAGAGGAACGCTACTAATGCTGCCAAAGAACTCAAAAAAAGTTCAGAAGATGTTCGAGTTGATGAGCGCAAAAATATGTCGGCAGCAGGTCTGAATTTGCTGAGTTCGTCATCACACGAGGAAGGTGTTGTTACCAGAAAAAAGTAAGTACTGTGTTTGATCAATTTTCAATTATTTTTCTTAAAAAATGACTAATAATAATAATAAAATTTTTATTTCCCGCAAATCTTTTACAACATTATTAGGCTACATAATTCAGAAATATAATGAAGTATACATAATACAGTACAAAAGCTATGTACATAGCAATTGATGATGTTGAAGATCCATCTTTTTTCCACTAGTATATAATAAAAACTTGAAAAACACTCAAGTGGAAATTATGACTCACGTTTTGGCATGACGGCCGTCTCATTCTGATGTTAAGAGCATCGTCAGACGACCCACAGTACACTCCTGTACTGTGGGTGAGTGTACTATGGATCGTCTGACGATGCTCTTAACATCAGAGTGAAACGGCCGTTACACCATAACGTGAGTCATAATTTCCACTTAAAAGTGTTTTTTAAAGTTTTTATTCATGTTTTATATAGTTTAGTTTAAGTTTTTATTTAAAAGTTTTAAATTCATGATTATTGGGTGTCAACGATTAAGAAACCCGTAAATAATACGTAATTTACTTCTGTTGTTCTTTAACATGCTAATGTTTTTTGTAGATCAGTCGTTCATGAACAGTTTAGACCTTACACTCTCAATCACCTCATGTTTTTCTATGTACTCAATGATAATTACTATTGCAAATTAAACACAATCATCAGACCTAACCATTGATTCAATTTGAACAGTCTATTTCATGTCTATCTTCCACAAAAAGCATCGTCTGTGTTTCTATTTTCTATACAGCTGATTGATCAAATCAGATGAGATTTCACGTGGCTGTTGATTGAATTTATTTAACAATATTAATCAAATTTGTATAATTATCATTTACTTGGTATTTTTTTTTTTTTTTTTTTTAGATTACGTCTTGGAGACTCCAGTTACGGAGTATAAGACAAGTCAGATTAACAATATTATACTGTAGTATTCATATAACTTGGCAGCGTGTAACAGATGGGACATGCTACATCTGAACCCAACATACTGCTGCCAAGTTATATGAAAACTACAGTACACTAGATACCATAATTACTATATCAATTAGTTGAGGTGAGGCTTAATTTTGATGTGAAAGGAACTCTTGTACACTGTAAAAAGCTTTATCAACTAAATATTTTTTCAATTGGTTTTTAAATATTTCTATATTTTCAAGACTCTTTAAAAACTGCGGTAGCTTGTTGTAAAACTTCCTACCAGTATAACTAGGTTTTTGTTTGAATAAGCTACTATTGTGACTCACCAAGTGATAATCTCCTCGGCTTCTTGTATTATAATCATGTACCTCAAGATTTTGATTAATATCATTCGTTTTTACATATAAAGTAGCTTCATACACATATAAGCAGGGTACAGTTAGGAGAGCAAGTCTCTTGAACAACGGCCTACATGAATCTAATCTATTTACTCTTTCCATACACCTAACCGCTTTTATGTGTAAATCACTTGTTATTATACTTAATATTAGAAATGATTTGTTTCTCTCAAAAATATGTTATTCTTATTCATATGAAGGCTTAACCAGATGAATAAGAGGGCCTGAGGGCTATCTTTAAATCTGTTTTCAATTGCATATGATGGAGAAACTCATTTTAAAAAGCATATGTTCTGTATAGAAGAAGGCCTACGAGCCTTTCTCTTTTCTCCTTTTAAATATATCTTAAATGCAAGCGAATTTCGACAATCCTTGCAAATACATTGCTGGGCATTCATTAAAGGAAGATCCGTGTAAAATTTCATTGAATTTGATTCACACGTTTAGCTGTAAATGCATTACAGACAGACGGACAGACAAATGAAAAACGGTCGACTTGAAACAGAGACCTTTCTTCTTTCTGTCAAATAGTGATTTTAGATTGTGTTGTAATGTTCATTGTTACCGCAAGAATTTAATGTGCTCATTTTGTTTTTGTATTATGCGTTTATGGGTAATTTCAGTCAATAAAGATTTTTCAATTCATAACAACTTGTAAGTTCAGCTCCTCGTGCCTTTCCCGTGCTTCGGAGGACACGTTAAGCCTGTCGGTCCCGGCTGCCTAAAAACAGTCTTTTAGTCACCTCAGAGGCCCAAGTGCACCTCATCTAAGTGCAACCTAATAACTCTTACACCTGACCTGGGTCAGCCAGGTCGGACGTTATTATTATTTTAGCTATCAATTTCGTAGAATATGACGATGATAATTCACAATATCTTGAAAAACATAAGCTAAAAATAATAAAATTCATCCTTATTTACAGAATAAAACGGAAAAAGAAGATGAAAAAGCATGAATCCTCGGAACAAGTCGGCACCGAATTGACTGAAATTCATTCCTCAGCCAAAACTGCGCCAGAAAAAGCTGAAAAACAACAAAAACCATCAGGTACTGATGAAAAACTCGAATTTATTGTACTATTGTTTATAAAGATAGTTAAATTTTATCGCTTATAAGGTGATATAAATCGATTACGTAGGTGTTGTTAGACTCCAAAGCCTGGCATAGCCGCGAGGCGTAGCAGGTATCTGTTCAATCAGAGAGATAAGCTGCGTTCTCGTAGGTCCTGTTCGTAACGGTGACCGATTAGATTGGCCAGCAAAAAAGACACTGTTCTCTGCTGTAAAATCACTTCCCGGTGGTTCGGAACCCACCTAAAACTGTAGGTCCAACTCATCCATCACCATCATCCAACTCATTACCCACGCACAGGTTTCAGACCTATGTGGGCTTCATCCTCCAAAAAAAAAAAAAAAAAAAAAAAAAAAAAAAAAAAAAAAATATAGAATGCAGCTTTCACTACACAGACGCGTTCATTTTTGTTTAGCACAGAAGTATATGACTTCCCACACAGGAGCGAGTTTGTTCAATCATTACTGTTAATTCATTTTTTGGTTTGTTTAAGGACTATAATTTTATTTATGTGCTGCACAAAAAAGAGCGTGATGGTGAAACCTGCTGCCCACTTGCGCCAAGCCTGAACCTTGATTTAATCTAAAAAACATCAAATCAAATCGAAACTTCAAATTGGCGGGCCGCTTGGCGCAGTTGGTTGGGGCGTCGCAACTTCAGCTTGCTGTCGTCCAAGTGGTCGTGGGTTCGAATCCCGCTCCACCGTCAGGCATTTATATGTAATCATTCACCTCATTACCCACGCACAAGTCACGGACTCATGTGGGCATCATCAGCAATAAAAAAAAAAAAAATAATAAAAAAAAAATCGTTTATTTATCCCCAAAAAAGTGCAAAGAAAATGAATAGATATAATTAAATACATCGAAAACAATGTAATCTTTAAAAAAACAATGCAATCTTAAAAAATATATCTTAATGAATAATAATGAGGAAGGTCCTGCAAGGGTTTAAACCTGAATTGGGTTTATACCAACTGTAAATGTAGAGCATCTCTAAATCATGATCAAGCAAATTGATTTACCGATCTAAGATATCAACAAATAACTTTTGCTACATTTCTTGGAAATACTATATAGGGTCTTATCCTCTCCCGCAGGCTCTCAAATGTGAGATTTTCTTGTATATTCTACCTGCTTCAGGCTGTACCTGGGTCTTTTGGTCATGATTTTTTCATTTTTTTCCTCCTTCATCTGCTTCTCCATCTTCTTCTATTTCTTCTTCTCCATCTTCTAATTCTTCATCTGCTTCTCCTTTTTCTTCCCCTTCTTGTGTTTTTGCTCCTTTTTATTCTCATTTTTATTTTCTTTATTCTCCTTCTTCTCTTACCCTCCTCCTCCTCTTCCTCTTCCTCCTCCTCTTCCTCTTCCTCTTTCTCCTCCTCTCCCTCTTCTTTTTCCTCTTCCTCCTTCTCTTCCTCCTCCTCTCCCTCTTCTTTTTCCTCTTCCTCCTCCTCTTCTTTTTCCTCTTCCTCCTTCTCTTCCTCTTCCTCTTCCTCCTTCTCTTCCTCATCCTCCTCCTCCTCTTCCTCATCCTCCTCCTCTTCCTCTTCCTCCTCCACCTCTTCCTCCTCCTCCTCCTCTTCCTCTTCCTCCTCCACCTCTTCATCCTCCTCCTCTTCCTCTTCCTTTTTCTCCTCCTCCTCCTCCTTCTCTTCCCCCTCCTCCTTCTCTTCCCCCTCTCTTTCCTCCTCCTCCTCCTCCTCCTCTTCCAACTCGTCCTCTTCCCTTCTCCTTTTCCATTTTTCTTTTTTTTTCTTTTTTCATTGGATTTATTTCTCACCAAAGTCATTACAACTGACAATATACATTTAAGAAAATACAATAAAATATAAAAATTCTAATACATTAACAAAATAACAGTAACATATGGAGTGAGAAATTACCTAACCAACTATTTTTCTCCTCATACTTCTTCTTCTCTCCCCACTCCTATCCCGTAATCTCCAGCGTTAGAATTTCGTCGACAGTTATCAGCAAGTAGCTTTTTATTATATATAGAATGCTTTACATTTGTTAGAGTTTGCAACTGGATTTCTCCATTGGAAGACTAAACATTGGTTGAGTTCATGGGAGCATTCTCATTTACCGGTGAATGTTACCGGTGACATCTGATTGCTCTATTCAAATAGTAGTTGAAATATTTGAATAGACCAATCAGACGCCACCGGTAACATTTACCAATACGATATAATTCATAGACATATAGGAAAGTGATAGCCGTGAGTCGTAACAGGTATCTTTTCAATCAGATAGAGATAAAGCTGCGTTCTCGTAGGACGCACAGATCACAGACCTATGTGGGCTTCACCCTCCAAAAAAAAAAAAAAACATTAAAAAATTTGAATAGAACAATCAGTCGCCACCGGTAACATTTACAGGTTACCGGTAAAGCTCCCATGAACTCAACTAATATTGATGGAATTTTGACTGTGATTTGAAAGGTACCACAACCATGATGGGTGTAACAATACATGGGACGGACAGTCTACAGCCGCACACCCTTCTCAGACACCCGATGGTGCGGGTGCACATTGTCGATGCCACTTGCGGCGAATACCTAAAAAAGTCCGATCCGGATCGGTGTGTCAGTTTCTGCGAAGAAGAAGTCGACTACATACTTCCAATTATGACGCGACATTTCGATTTCAAGGAGCATAGGTGAGATTTGAATCGTGCACTATGGCAAAAATAATGAGCCATTCATTGGTTCAATATGATATGTATATAATACAAAAAATGAGTGGAAGCATACAGTCCTATAACCAAATACAATATAACTAGAGATAAACTAACGGTGAAGTTCAGTAGTTGTGCAATATTTGTTTCAAAATTATTTTTTCGTAGTGGTGAAGGTGCCGATTATTCAATAAATTGTGTAGACAGCTTCAAATATTTAGGAGTTACGGTAAATAGTTCAAATTCTGAAGACTTAGAGATACAATGTAAGCTAGCAAATGCCAATAAGAGCTTAGGAGCCTGTACAAAACTTCTATCATCCAAACTGCTATCAAGATGTACAAAGTTAAGATTATACAAGACCATCATACAGCCGGTATTATTGTATGGCAGTGAGACATGGGTCCTTTCCAAAAGAAATGAAGGACGATTAATAGTTTTTGAGAACAAGGTTCTGCGGAAAATCTTTGGCCCAGTATGTGAAGATGGAGTTTGGCGCATAAGAAAAAACAGGGAATTACGTGCCCTATACCAAGAACCAGATATAATAGCCCTCATAAAAGCCAAAAGAATTAGCTGGTTAGGTCATGTGCTTCGTAGAGAGGAGGGAACAAGGCTGAAGGAGGTGTGCAAGGCCGTACCTGCAGGAAGGCGACCATTGGGAAGGCCTAAATTAAGGTGGCTTGACCAAGTTGGGAAAGATGTTGTCAGGTGTGGAGGAACAATTGAAATGGCAGAGGACAGAGAAGAATGGAGGAGGCTAATCTACGAGGCAAAAAATCGACTGAGATTTGTGACGCCCCAGCAGTAAGTAAGTAAGTAAGTGGTGAAGGTGATATTGTGGAAGATATCCATAATGAATAATAAGACGAAGTTGTCACAACCATATTTATTAAAAAATAGTTAGATACTAGTTTGAGATTGATAATGGAGTAACATCCGAAACTAATTTCTCACTTATTTTTTAATAAATGGGTTTGTGACAACTTTGTCATATTATTCATCAAAATTATTTATTCGAGCAAATATAATTTGGAAGCTTGAACCTCCAGCTTTAAACCTGAAAGTTGTCTCCTTGAATAAAGAATTTATAGAAATACTCAACACATGAATACTCTTTAAAAAGGTAATATAAATCTGACGATAAATTTCAAAATAAAATACAGTTGAACCTCTGTATAATGAAATCGATTATCCAGGCTAACATTTCGTTCTATAGTCCTTGCAAAACTTAGTTTGCAGTATATAGAGTCTTATGGCAATGCTAAATCATATTGTGGTTGTAAGGGGAACTTTAACGCTGATGGGGATATGTTGCCATTTTTCGTTAACATTTTGTAACTCATATTATGATGACAATGTTTTATGGAAACTGGCCGCTTGCTAGGCTACTGTGCAAATTGGTAACACTTTTTCAAATTAAACAAAATAAGCAGAAATGCATAGTACAATTCTTGATTTAGTTATTTTTCTATTATACAATAATGGCAAGGTGAATAGCAGGAGAGAAGCCTTATCCCAACAAATTTTAAAAATTCTATTCTAATTCTAAATGTGTTGAATACCTGAATTCTAAACAACAATGTCTGAATATTAATTTAGCCCAATATTCCGTTCAGTTTTTGACTTGATATTTCAGAACGCTGACGCCACAATGGGAAGAAGTGTTGATCTTCAACGAAGACCTGTCGCATATTGTCAAGCCCGATACGCTGCTTTTCTTTGAAATTGTTGACTTTGTCAATTTCACAATTGGCGGTCTACGGTACCAGAGACTGGGTCATGACAGTGGTTGGCACTATGTTGCATGGGCTTTTCTGAAACTGGTCTCTGTCACAGGCGAAAAGAATACTGAAAAGCGATTGCGCCTGCAATTGTACAAACCTCATATGAGATACAATGTGCATAGAAAGCCAACTAGTCCCATTGTAAGTCTGTCTAACGGTATGGAGCACTTTGAAGCACCTTTATAGTTGGTATTTGCACAATAAAAAGCACTTAGAGAACTTAAAGAGAAATTTCTTGGTTTTAATTTGAGCGTCAGAGCATTCCCACTTGCCACCTACTTGCGACATTAAATGTTTCTTCTGCAGCTCGTTTCGTGGCCGAGGATGGATGGGGCTTCAAACATTTTAAAAGTGTTAAACACTAAAACAGAATTTATTAATTTCGAATTCCTTTAAGTGCTATTAGTTTATACTGAAGACTTCCGCAATGGCGGATATTGACAACAGTATTGAATAGCTGATGGAAATCGATGAATGCTACTGTACAAAAAAATGTTCTTTTACGGTAGCATTCATCGATTTCCATCAGCTGTTCAATGCTGTTGTCAATATCCGCCATTGCATAGCACTAATAGTCTTCAGTATAAATTAATAGCACTTAAAGGAATTCGAAATTAATAAATTCTGTTTATGTATATTTGTCAGTTTGTTCAATTGTCAGTCACTTCAAACTAACTTGTGTTAAACACTCTTGATTGCAGTTAATTTTGCACATGAAATAGCACCAGCTAAAGATTATAATGTGTCACTGTGAGAGCACCTTCAAACTTTTTCCATCAATTGATACTAGGTGTATTGTATGTTATTCTGCATATTTTTCGTGTATCTCTGTGTGTATTGTAAGTTATTTTCTATATTTTTGTACATTTCTATGTGTATTGTATATTATTCTAATTGCAGTTGAACTTTTTGAATTTTTGCACATGAAAAATCACCACCTAAACATCCTAATGTGACACTGTGAGAGCACCTTCAAGCTATTATCAAAACTGACACTGTATTTCTATTTAAATTATGATTTTTACTTTCGTACACTGGAGTGATGCATGAGAAGCTTCTTCAGACTCTGATGAAACTTCTCTTTGGACGTGAAATGCATCCCTCCATTATCTCCCAGCAGTGGTGAGGAGTGTTGAGCGATGTAGCAGGTATCTGTTCAATCAGAGATAAGCTAGGAAACTCCTGGGCCATCTTTGTAAGGATAACAAAGACTCATCTGTTCTCTGCTGTAAAATCACTTCCCGGTGGTTCGGAACCCACCTAAAACTGACCTAAACTGTAGGTCACCATCATCCAATTCATTACCCACGCACAGGTCTCAGACCTATGTGGGCTTCATCCTCAGAATAAAAGAAAAACGTTCTGCTTGTCATTTAAGTAAAAATATCTAATTTCAAAACTGACACTATATTTCTGATATCTATATCTATATAATCGAAATACCACTGACTGACTGACTGACTCACTCACTCACTCACTCATTCATCACAGTTTCTCAGGAACCACTCGACCAAAAACGATAAATTTTGGTACACGTATTCAGTAGGGGGACTAGACGCGTGCTAAGAAAGGGTTTCAAAATTTACCCCAAAATGGGCCCAAAATCGACGATTTTTGAAAAGTTTGGTGATAAACAGCCAAATATTTTGAAATTTGCACTTAACAGATGTCATCAACCTGGCATAATAACATTTCATCATACTCAGTCATATGTTTCCCACATATTGCAAGGCTCCGACTGTATGGTAGCCTACATGCAAAGTGCAAAGTCTTTTGCTGTTCAAAGACAGTGTAAATAACGCTGCTAAGGGGTCTGCCATATGATTAAAAACGGTTGTCTTCTATCAGCTGTTCCTTTAAGCTGTTTGGCTGGCAAGTTCAGTAGGTTAGGTCTATTAATGAATAATAATTTGTTTCAAACAAAGCAAACTTATCCCGAGCTACCAAAATAATTTCAATAGCTAAAAGCCAACGTTTATGAAAAGTAAAAAAGTAGCCGAGCTGCCTGTTAGGTCAAGTACAATCATTTTTAATATTAGTACAATATTGCTCGGTACAACTTTGCTGGAGCCGATTAATCGCGCATGCGTATTATGCATTTCGACTCCCATCCGCATAGTGTATAGTCGTATTCTCGACGTTGCTGTCTCTTTCTAGAAGAATGCTGTCTCTTTCTCCTACATTTCTATTTAAATCTGAGAAGAAACACATTTCTAGAAAGAGACAATAGTTAGGTTTACAAAGAAGTATTAAGGAATTAATAAAATACTATTTGTAACAGTACATGACCCTGAGAATTTTTGTGAAAATAGGTATTGATCAGAAAATCAACAAAAAATAAGTTGTGAAATTAATTTACCATAGATTAACGATTTTGAAAATTTAGGTGATTATAATTTCTCAAGAACCACAAGGCCAAAAAAGTTAAAATTTTCAGCTGGGGTGCTAAACACGTGAAAAATAGGGTTACATGATTCATCTCAAAATTTAGGATTTTTTGAATTTAGTTGATCACAATTTCTCAAGAACCTCAAGGCCACATGGAGTGAAATCTATATCTATATAATCGAAATACCACTGTTTGATTAAGACCCTAGATGCATACTAAGTAATGGTATCAAAATTCTCCCCAAAATCACCTATTTCTGTAAATTTATCTAATCACAATGGAAATTAGTTGGACCCCCCGGGGGTCCAGGGGGCGGAGCCCCCTGGCTAGACGGTTAAGGCGAGCGAAGCGATTCTGCCGGCTAGTATCTGATATATAATATTATCTGATATATGATATATCTGATATATATTTCGGATATCCACACCAATAAGTATATTTATATTTAAATTATTATTTTCACTCACTTATACTGGAGGGATGCATTTCACTTCTAAAGAAAATCTTTTAAAAGTATCTACCATAAACACTCTTTGGGGAAGTTTGTTGTACAGAAGTTTGACGGTATTTAATTGTGTACTGTATATTTTTCTAGTTATTCTATTCTGTATTTCTATCGCTAGGTATACGACTGGTGGAAAGCAGGCATCAGGTATGCTAAGAAGTACTCGAGCACACTGTATGTGACAGTGGGGGCGGTGACCCCTCCCCCGGCTCCCCTCACACCCAATCTCAGGTCGCGGGTTGCTCTGCAATCAGAGCAAGGATCAGCAGCAGCTAGTATGGCGTCCACGCCCGCTTTTGTAACCGATGATGACGATTTTGATGGTAGCACGCGCAAAAATGGACAGGTAAATAGAGATTTCTTACGAATTCTATGATGAATAAGTTGAATTTTCATTGAAAAAAGTATGCAAAACAGTACTTTATCTACGACTACGTTGCTCGAGCACACTGTACCCCTTAGGCCCATGTTATACGAGCAGCTTTGACGCGACAGATTTTACGTCGCGTACACGCCAAGCCTACCGGGCAATGGACTTCCCTGTGTGCAAGTTATACGAGCGTTATATCTGTCGCGTCGGACTCTGTAAAGTCAGCGTCAGCGTCAACAACGCGTCCAGACCGGTAAAACGGGCAGCAGAAATGCGGCAGAAATGACGCCGTTGCCATTATACGAGCAGCTTTGACGCGGCAGATCTGCTACCTCAGCAAAACCACCAGTGTTGCCACCTCTAGTACTAGTTATTTATTTGAAGTTTGCAGTAATTATGGTGTCAAAACACTGCTCATCACACGTTCCTCTGGCGTAGGGTATTCACGTGAGTTCGCAGGTTCACGTTGACAGCATAGTTTTATTGTTGTGACCTTCGGGCACCCTTGGTACCGGTCGCGGCGTCTTTTCTGCTCGTATAACAGCTCCACCACCGAGCGTTTGCGTCGACAACGCAGCGTTTTTTCTGTTCGCATAACAGCTCCGTTTTTTATGATCAGCGTCAGCGTTATCTGTCGCGTCAAAGCTGCCCGTATAACATGGGCCTTAGAATCAATAGAAGAATAAAAGTGCCTGTTTTGGGTCCGCGTGTCACCGTTACTCATTTAGCACAATAATTTAAATTCCTTTTCTGTGTTAAATTTTCCTAATAATGTTTGTACTAGACCTGTCTCTAGTTAACTCTATTAACTGAGCTGTTAGTAGATCACCTATTATTTTCAATTCTATTCAATTACATTAACAAAATTTATTTCAAAATATTGTGAATTTGAAAAAAAAATATATATATTGTAGATTAAGTTTTGGAGACTCCAATTAAGGAATATAAGTCAGATCAACAATAAATTATGCAATCTTATACACTAGTTACCATAATTACTTTATCGATTAGTCGAGGTGAGGCTTAATTTTGATGTGAAAGGAACTCTTTTACACTATAAAAAGCTTTATCAACTAAATATTTTTTGAATTGTTCTTTTGATATTTCTATATTTCCAAGACTTTAAAAACTGCGGTAGCTTGTTGTAGAGTTTCCTACGAATATAACTAGGTTTTTGTTTGAATAAGCTACTATATTGTGACTCACCAAGTGATAATCTTCTCGGCTTCTTGTATTATTATCGTGTACGTCAAGATTTTGGTTAATATCACTCTTTTTTACATATATAGGAGACCAAGTCTCTTGAACAACTTCCTCCATGAAACTATAAAGTAGTAAGTAGAGACTAGAAAGTGATGTCATAATAGCTCACTTAATTCATGCCTTATCAAACCTATAATGAAGCTATTATAATCCTGATAATAATAATAATAATAATAAGCGTATGGCTTTTAATGGTGGGGAGACCCTTACGGGTAGTATAATCCTGATTTTACATTTCTATACAGGCTCTAGACTCTAGACTAATCAGAGCTCACGATTTCTCCAATTCAGTATCGAAATGAATTTCTGATATTTTGATTTTCTGATATGTTGTTTGGACACATAGGGGTTGATAAAACACAAAAAAATACTGTAACTAATTTTTTGAGGGATTTAGTTGAGACTCACTCAAATTTCAGGGTTTTTTCAAAATTGTCAACATATTTTAACGGCTCCAACTCGAAAACTACTGCAGATAAAAGGTAGAAATTGTAAGAAAGATTGCAGATGAAGGTTTCAAATTGTACCTTATACCGTATTCTGGAAAATCATTTATAAGTTATCAATGTGCTTTTCATCATTTTTTAAATGCGTGTGGTAAAAGAAATAAAAAAATAAAAATTTCTCATTTTTAGAAAAATGTGCTATTTTTGAAATATCATAGTCGATTTCTTCCATCATTTTATTAACGTTCTTCTGTAAAAAAATGCTATCTTTTAAATACTGTTTCTTAGTCAATTTTTTCCATCATTTTATAACCGTTCTTGTGTCAAAAAATTGTATTTTTTGAAATGCTGTATCTTAGTCAATTTTTTCCATCATTTTATAACCGTTCTTGTGTCAAATCATAGGGATTTTTTGTTATGTTTAAATTCGACGTTCTTATACGTCCGATGTATGGTTTTAGAAATTAATATAGCCTAAGGTAAGGTTTTGGGGGTAGCACAGGGTTTTCGACGGTGCAAAACCATTTCCAGACTGTATGTGTCCTAACAACATACTGTAGTATTCATATAACTTGGCAGCGTGTAGCAGATGGGACATGCTATATCTGAACCCAACTTACTGCTGCCAAGTTATATGAAAACTACAGTTCTAAAAAATCAGAACTACAATAAGTTTTGCAAGCAGACCCTCTTTCTCATGTCTAAAATGATTGGACTTTAGCTAATTTAAACATTTCAATATCAATTTCAAACCCACAACCGTTCGTCAACAAGTAAGCATTTCAATTTTATACTTCAATAAGACAGTTCTGAGTTTGTTTAATTAATATGTCTGGGTCATAAAATGCATGCAAATGTGTTTTGTTATTTTTTTAGAGATCTGCTTCACCAAGAGAGCCCCCTGTCACGTGGTCCAGGCTGCCAGCACAAAGCTGCAAACTGACCAACAACAGGCTGGCCAACATTCCCATTGCTCCTTGCGGGGGATTCTCGCTCGCCTATTCTCATTCTGGCCTACATCTGGCTTGTGGCACTTCGGGGCCTATTCATGTCTTCTCTGTTCCCAGCTACAAACTGAAAACTACTCTCAGTGGACATAAAGGTGAAACATTTTACAGAATCTACTACAGTAGAACCCCTCTCGAGCGCCCTCGGATAGTCCGACGCTCCGGGTGATCCGATCACGCCAAGCTCACAAATTCCGAGCTATTTTTTTTTTTTTTTTTTTTTGGTGGATGAAGCCCAAATAGGTTTGAGACCTGTGCGTGGGTAATGAGTTGGATGATGGTGTCAGACTATCGATCTGACTTGTCCCAAATACAAACTTTTTCGACTTTTTTTTATACAAACAACAGCTTTTTTCCATTTTATTGCAATATAGTTAGTTATTATATCACTGTATAATAATATAGTCGGGTTTTGAGTTTAAATACTACTTATTTAACTGTAAAAGAGTATTTTAATATCTTGGATTTCTTTCTTTGTAGTGGCGAAGGTGATATCATAGAATATATCCATAATGAATAATATGACGAAATTGTCACAACCATATTTATTAAAAATATTGAGATACTAGTTTCGGTTGTTATACCATTATCAATTTCAAACAAACTATGTTATAACAACCGAAACTAGTATCTCAATATTTTTAATAAATGTGGTTGTGACAATTTCGTCTTATTATTCATCTTGGATTTCTTGTTCCATATAACGATCTGCGTTGTTAATATCAACTTTTTCGTGGATTTCTTGTTCCATAACGATCTGCGGTGTTAATATTAACTTTTCGTTGTAAATTTAACGACTTGCAGTCAGTTTTAGATTGTGAATATATAATAAATGTTCTCACACTTGGCCGAACGTTTTCGGGTTGTTGAAGATGGCCTTGAAGATGAATTTCAACAACTCGAAAACGTTCGGCCAAGTGCGAGTACATCTATTATATATTTACAATCTAAAACTGACTGCAATCAGTTTTTAATAATTAAAAATAATTCACAATTATTGTGAATATATAATAACTAGCCGGCAGACTCGCTTCGCTCGCCTTAACCGTCTAGCCAGGGGGCTCCGCCCCCGGGACCCCCGGGGGGGTCCAACTAATTTCCATTGTGATTAGATAAATTTACAGAAATAGGTGATTTGGGTAGAATTTTGATACCATTACTTAGTATGCATCTAGGGTCTTAATCAAACATATACTTTTCATAAACGTTGGCTTTTAGCTTTGTTTGAAACAAATTATTATTATTCATTAATAGACCTAACCTACTGAACTTTCCAGCCAAACAGCTTAAAGGAACAGCTGATAGAAGTCAACCGTTTTTATCATATGGCAGACCCCCTTAGCAGCGTTATTTACACTGTCTTTGAACAGCAAAAGACTTTGCACTTTGCATGTAGGCTACCATACAGTCGGAGCCTTGCAATATGTGGGAAACATATGACTGGGTATGATGAAATGTTATTATGCCAGGTTGATGACATCTGTTAAGTGCAAATTTCAAAATATTTTCCATATGATTAAAAGATTCCAGTAAGCTAGCTAGCCATGTACCCGTGCTTTGCATAGGCAAAACTTTAACCCCCTAAAAACACCCCTAAAATTGCGAATTTTGAAAAATCCTTTCTTAGCACGCGTCTAGTCCCCCTACTGAATACGTGTACCAAATTTTATCGTTTTTGGTCGAGTGTGGTTCCTGAAAAACTGTGATGAATGAGTGAGTCAGTCAGATTATATAATTATATATAGATTGTACTCACACTTGGCCGAACCTTTTCGAGTTATGGAAACTCATCTTCAAGGCCATATTTTATTACAAAGCATATAAACTTTTGAACGAATAATGACTTTTTCTGATTATCCGACTTTTTCTGCATTTCAACAATACTCCTAGGCTCTTCAATACATGAAAGTGGCGGTTTACTAAAGTGGAAATTCTTCAAATCTAGAACCACGAAGGTGTATCAAACATTTTTTTAAGAATTCAGAGAATCAAAAAAATCAAGGCTTCATTTTCAGAAAAAAAACCCATCTAGAATCATTGGAAACATAGCCTACATTGAACCCGTTCCTCAATGAACATAATCATTAACACAATATTATTCCTAATTAAGTCACATATGTCTCCATTCATAATATATGTACTTATTACCTAGGTAAACAATAATTATGATACGGATTCATTCATAAATTTATCAATTTAATTTCAATATTCTTGAAATATTTGTGTTATGTAGTGTTTTTCGGTTTTATCAACCATTCAAATTGATCATTTACTGTCGGACTACTTTTTTTAGTGGAAATATTTGATGGAAACAGAAATTTGAACACAACCTATGGACATAACCTAATTTGGACTATTTATGTGACAAATTTGTAATTTGAACTGTTTTGGGCAAATGCCTGTAGTTTTTTACTTGATTGTAATAATTTCATCAAATAAATAAATAAAATAAATAAATAAAATTATGATAATTTTATAGAGGCTTTCATCGAAAAGATGAAAATTTCAACCTGATTCTCCAATATATATTTTGTTTATTGCTGAGATTAAGCGAAAAATCCTCTCCGTTCATTTCAGTGATGTGTTTTGGTTAGTGTACTTTTTTTCCAGCTTAACAAACTAACATGTAATATGAAACCTTATAATATCAATGAAACTATCATATTTGTTATTTAAACTATTGCTATTGTAAACCCTACTCCAGTTTTCTTGTAGCAGATTCTGCTTCAAACAATTGATATTCCCCTGTTCAAATTGTTGGATTTCTTTCATACTCTACTCTTTTTATTCGATTTATGGGCTTGTAATTCTACCTCTAAGATTTGATAGTCATGAACAGATAGTTCCGAGCCGCCTAATCTTGTTTTACAGTAATCTATATTGGTAAGGATGTTATTAATTATTGTTTGCGATGTTCTTGTATATTCATGATTGTATATTCATTGACTCAAGATTTTTTAAGGCGCCCGACCGGCAATTGGGAGGTCCATGTTTCGATTCCCGGTGGTGACTGATATTTTTTTACAATAGCATTCATCGATTTCCATAAGCTATTCAATACTGTTGTCAATATCCGCCATTGCGGAAGTCTTCAGTATAAACTAATAGCACTTAAAGGAATTCGAAATTAATAAATTCTGTTTAAGTAAATTTGTCAGTTTGTCCAATTGTCAGTAACTTCGAACTAACTTGTGAAGATTTTCCTCTCAGTGCAAAACAAATAATGGTTTCCGTTAGCTATACTCAGCAACCCAGGAAACTGAAGAAAACATGCTGCTTAGAGCATTGGTTGGGGCGTCGAATCTTCAGCTTTCTGTCGTTTAAGCGGTCGTGGGTTCGAATCCCGCTCCTCCATCAGGCATCTATGTGTGATTATTCACCTCGTTACAAGTCCCTGACTCATATGGGCATCATCAGCAATAAAAAAAAAAACAAAAAAAAGTTATGACCGGAAGCAGTGTTTAATTTTAAAACAGCATAAAGTAAATTGGAAATCTCATATCTTTTGTTGATATAATTAATTCTAATTTCTCAATCAATTGAATCTGTTGCAGGCTTGGTATACGTTGTTAGATGGTCAAGCGATGACCATTATTTGGTGTCAGCTTCAGCAGATTGTACAGCGTGTGTCTGGGATATTAGAAGAGGTCACGCTCTACAGGTAATTACAAACATTCATCAAAAGTTTTGTTATCAGTCATAGAAGAACGTGTAGAATTTTCATAATACAATTGCAATTCTATTGATGAACAATAATTTTATGATGTTGAAGATCCATCTTGTTTCCACTAATATCTTGTTTCCACTAATTTTATGTAGACAGAATATGCATGTCTATTTATGACTATTAATTAGTTAATTGTTCAATATAAAAACTGACACTGTATTTCTATTTAATATATGATTTTTACTCACTTATACTGGAGTTAAGTTATTTATTTTTTTCTCTCTCCTTCCTTTAATTTTTTTCTTTAAAAAAATTCTTTTTCTTAATTTAATATTTTCATGGAGCTTATTATCTACCTAAAGTAGCTTTTCATATATACTTTAATGTTTCTTTATGGCTCAATTTCGTCTCTTCTAATACCTTTATTTAATCTTATTTGAAAGTATTGTATTTTTTCTCTTTCTCTGTTTTTTTTTTTAATAAATATTGTTACTTTTCAATTATTGTATGTCAGTAAGGCTCTTCATGGAGTATTCTGTGAGCTTTTACATGTGTTTAAATAAATAAATTTACTGGAGGGATGCATTTCACTTCTAAAGAGAAGCTTCGTCAGCCTCTCTTTAGAAGTGAAATGCATCTTCCCAGTATCTCCAGTATAAGTGAGTAAAAATCATATATTAAATAGAAATATAGTGTCAGTTTTGATATTAGATTACTCAACAAGTATTTCGTCATGGAAAACATCACAGACGAGTTAATTGTTCATTAGTTGTTTATTACCTTATTACTCATCAAGTGCTTATTGATTTTTTTTTTGCTGATGATGTCCACATGAGTCTGAAACTTGTGCGTGGGTTATGAGGAATGATATTACGATTAGTGGGCATATAGTTTTAGGTGGGTTCCTAAGCATCGGCTAAGTTGATAACGTCATCTTATAACTGCTGGTGACTCGTTAACTCACACAACTAATGGAGTTACGGAAAATTTTAGTTCTAAAAGTAAAATGATCACCCTGTCATCACTTTTTATTTATTGAAATAGATGAAGGCAGTTATATGAATCGGTAAACCAAGTGAGCTCTCCCTGGAGACGGAAGATGCAATGTCGCTATGTATAAAAGAAGGATGGTAAATTGGCTGTTTGCTATTGGTCGCGAGGCTACTTTGGCACTTATTCACTTACTAATTTCTCAGCACTATTCAGAAGTTGCTACGGTAGATCCAGTCTGTGAGTTTTGAAAGTCTGTCAAGAATTACTTATTTGTTATTATTTTATTGCTAAACTGGCTAATCATTTTGAAATCAAAAAGAATAAAATTGTATATCTTTCAGGGAACTGGCTATTTTCAATTTTTTATTTTGGAATTAAAAAGAATAAAATTGTATATTTTTCAGTCCTAATAGTAACTTATAGTAATAATGTGAAAGTATATTGTAAAATTATAGTATATAAATTAAAGTATATTAAAAACAAACAGTACCAAATACCTGGGTATCATAGTAGATGAGAATCTCAAATGGGAACCTCACATAAGCTTCGACTGTAAAAAATTGAAATTTTTCTCTTATACCTTCTATAAGGCTAGAAGTATTCTCCATGTCAACGAGATATTTACATTTATTTAAGAAGTTATTTTATTATTTCATGTATTAATTTATTAACATTAAGTTATGTTATGTTATGTTTGAAGGGACGGATTCAAAGATCCAGAAGATTCAAAGATCCTCACACGTCAACCGAAGCTTATTGTGTGTCCCTAGTACGTTAGTTAGGCAAACCAATACCTGTGCCCTTTACAAGATCCAGGAGTTTCTTCCCTATGCTAACATCCCATTCATCACCTGGTTGCTTAAAGCCAAACAGAGCCATTCTCCTTGCCCCGAGTCTCTCGCAATCCAGTATGATATGCTTGGCAGTCTCTTCAGACTGATTGCAAAGCCTACACATCTGATTTTCATTTCTGAGTCCGATTGTGTGGAGATGTTTCCTGAAGTGGCCATGTCCAGTTATCAGAGCAATTAGCTGCTTAACCTGACCTCTACCCAGCCTCACCAGCCAGTTGGTGAAGTAGGAGCTTGTGTCTGCTAGCAGCCTTTTGCCAAGTGCTTGGCCTGAGTGACCTTGCCATTGCTGGTGATGTAAGTCCCTGGACCATTTGTTTATTGTGTGGAAGGCAGTAGTTTTGCTTATGCCACAGCTTGGCTCTGGGCCAAAGAATGACCTACTAGAACCTTGCTTAGCAAGCCCATCTGCACACTCGTTGCCACCTATGCCTACATGGCCAGGTACCCAACCAAGATGCACAGAGTTGTGTGTTGTGAGCTTGCTGAGTGTTTTGTGACACTCCCACACCAATTTTGACTTGATTTCATTAGAGTCAAGAGCCTTGAGGGCTGCCTGACAATCTAACAAGATTACTATATGCTTGTCGCAATAGCGTCTGGCAATGCCTATATTGGCACAAGCCATGATGCCCCAAATTTCTGCTTGAAAGATAGTACAGTATTGTCCCAGACTTGCACAGATTTCTGTTCTGGGTGATTCACTGTACACCCCATAGCCAGATTTCCCTTCAATAAGAGAGCCGTCTGTGTACCAGACAAGGCTACCTCTCCTGATATAGGGCCCTTCCTCAGACCTCCACTCCTCTCTAGAGCAGAATTTAACAGAAAAAGGTTTAGTGAAAACCATCTCCATACTCATGACATCTGAAGTCATTTCAAGCACAGGGCTATGAGCAATAGCTTTGGTGATTGTGCAATGGCCTGTTCCAGACAGGCCTTCCCTCCATTGGCCTGTGACTTTCAATCGATAGGCTGATTTTCGTGCTTCTGCCTTGATAAAAATATCCAAGGGCAGCAAGCCAAGAGCAACTTCAAGAGTTGCTGATGGGCTGCTCCTGAAAGCTCCAGTGACTAGGAGTGTGCCCATCCTTTGTAAACTTGTGAGTTTGGCTGTAGCTGTAATCTGGTTCACCTTTGTCCACCAGACTAGTGATCCATATGTGACTTGAGGCCTTATTACTGCCTTGTACAGCCACAGCGCTATGTGAGGCTTGATCCCCCACATGGAGCCTGCAAATCTCCTGGACGTCATAAGCGCCCATTTTGCTTTGTGCAGTATATTATTCAAATGATTGTTCCAAGTCAGCTTGGAGTCGATAGTCAGCCCTAGGTATTTGACTATACCTGATACTTTGAGCTGTGTTGGTCCAAGTTTCAACCGGGAGAGAGACTCCAGGTTCTTTTTCCTTGTAAATGGAACAACTACAGTCTTTGAGGGATTTATACTTAGTCCCTCTCCAAGACACCAGTCATTAACAAATTGAAGGTTGACGTTCATGACATCAGCAACAATATTTGTGAACCTTCCCTGTACCATGAGGACTATGTCATCTGCATAGCCCTGGACAAAGACACCTCTACTAGTGAGTTCACAGAGGAGACCATCCACCACAAGGTTCCACAGAAGAGGAGAAAGCACACCTCCCTGCGGACAACCTTTTGCAGGTATGATCACCATCGATTTGTCTTGAAGATCAGCCCTGATCCGCCTGGAGTGGAGCATGGCCTCAATCCACCTACATATAGCAGACTCAAGACCACGCCCATGCACTGCCCGGACCATGGCCGTGTAAGTAACATTGTCAAAAGCACCCTCAATGTCCATGAAGGTGCATAGAGCAATCTCCTTGGCAGCAAGGCTGTCCTCCACCCTGCTCACAAGTTGATGCAGGGCTGTTTCACAGGACTTACCAGGCTGATAGGCATGCTGATTCCGATGAAGAGGAGTACCTGAAAGCACTCCCTTTCTTAGATGTCTCTCCACCAGTCTCTCCAGTGTCTTCAAGAGAAACGATGTAAGATTGATGGGGCGAAATGATTTTGCAGTTGAGTAGTCTGCTCTTCCTCTCTTGGGAATGAAGACCACCCTACTGAGGCGCCAAGCTTGAGGGATGTACCCATAAGCCAGACTTGCTCTGAAGAGTTCGCACAGGAGGACCAAGAGAGCTTCTGGTCCTTGCTGCAACATAGCCGGTATGATACCGTCCCCCCCAGGAGATTTGAATGGGCCAAACTTGGAGATGGCCCATTTAACTTTGGAAAGTGTGACAATACGTCTGGCTAAAGTCCAGCTTCCACGATCAGCTCTTGGCCGTGAGCCCATTTCGCTGTTGCCGGACATGCCTGAGCAAGCACCCTCAAAAACACAGTCTGGAAAGTGAGTCTCAAGGAGAAGTTTGAGACTTCCACCAGTTCCAGTGGTATATTGTCCCCCTGGTAACCTCAGAGTTCCCAGGAGGCCAATTGGGCTTGAAGCTAAGACACGCTGCAGTCTTGCTGCTGCCCTAAGACTATTTACCTCCTGTGTAAACAGTCTCCAAGAGTTCTCTTTGGCTTTCTTGATTGCAAGGCTGTATTCTGTGAGTGCCCTGTGGTATGGTTCCCAGTTACGGCTCCGTTTGCAATGGTTATGAAGCTTCCTGACAACCGCCCTTCTGCGGTCAAGGTCAGCAGTCCACCATTTAGTATTAGTACGACTCTTTCCCCGCCGCAATGGACAATTGTCCTGAAAGCAGCTTATGATTGCATTCTGAAGATCGGAAGCAATCTGATCAATGTCTGCAAAGCAGGTGACCCTCTTGCCTAATGATCCAAGTTGAGACAGGAGGTCAGACTTATAGAGTGACCATTCTGTTCTCCTTGGATCTCGATAGCAGGATGAGCTGCCTTCACTTTGCAGGTTAAAACAGATGAACCTGTGGTCAGACAAAGAGGCCTCATGACTTACGTGCCAATTGTCGATGGCACTAAGGAGTCCTTCTGAGCAAAGTGTAATGTCAATAACCTCACTTCGATTTCGTGTAACGAACGTCGGACGGTTTCCAGCATTACAGACATAAAGATTATTAGATATGAGAAACTGAAGGAGAGCCTCACCTCTTGGATTAGTGTCAGAGCTTCCCCATCCAATTGTGTGATGAGCATTGGCGTCACAACCTAAAAGGAGTTGTTGTCCGCCAGCGCAAGATGACTCCACCAGAAGTTCGAGTTCTCTTGATGGAGGAAGGTCCCCGGAGTCGTAAGGCAAGTAAACTGAGCCTGCAATTGTGCTCCATTCCTTGCCTTCATTGCTCCAGGTTATAGACACCGCAGTGAGATCTCTAGAACAGAATTCAGTGAGTGTTAGGCAGTCCATACCTCTCTTCACAAGTATGCAGGTTCTGACATTTTTGAGAGAGGTACAGTAAATTAACCTACCCTTGGTATCACCCAGGCCTGCAACCCTTCCTTGGTGAAGCCATGGTTCCTGGATCAGTGCCAGGTCAAATCCCTCTCTGAGGAAGAACTGGCAGAAAGCAGCTGAGGCTGCTTTACTGTGATGTAGATTGATCTGGAGGACCCTGGGCATTGTCCTTGACTGTTGTTGAGACAATTGAGACTTGCCAGAGTCCTAGGTTGGCTCTAGAGTTGGCCGACCTAACAGCATTGAAGCAGGCCTCATCCAGGAAACAGACAAATCCATAACCTTTTGGGTCTGGCTTGGCTGGCAGGACCTTCCACTCCTTCACCTTCAAGGTGGGGTTTTGCTTGTCAAGCATCTCAAGGACCTTTTCTGGAGTCTTTTTCAGAAGCTTTGGATGAGCTCTAAAGAATACCCTCATTGACTTCATAATGTCTTTCCTCAGACCAACAATGAGTTTCTTCTCCCCAAACATTAAGTTACTGAAACTTCAATTTGTTTTGTTTGTAAAGTTGTGGCAATAAACTAGAAAATAAAAATTCTTTCTTGACACATGGATCTGTAGAATGCATGGTGCAGTATTATTTATTTTCGTTTTTATTGTATTGCTATTGCTATTGTAATAATATGTTGTAAGGGTAGAATTCAATTCATTAAGGAATCGATTGTTCAATGCTGTCATGTATAATCCTTTCATCCTTTGTTTTTTATTGAGAGGTCCAAATCAGCTGGCAGATATTTTTCACCAATGAACCGTAATTCAAGACTACACAATGATATTAGTGAAAATGTTGATGTGTTTGCTGATAGTTTGACAAAATTCAGACGCAAAATTGATGTTTAGTGAGCGCACTCTTGATTATAAATAATAACTCTATAATGTTGCTGACTGTTTTAATATTTATTTTTCCATTTTCTATTTTTAATAATTTATTTATTAGATACTACCCATAGATGACTTTATTACAATTGAGTCAAGTAACTAGCTTTGGAAGTATGCTTGTATGCTTCCATATACTTTATATCAAATAAAATTCAAATATTTTTCAGGTGCTGACGCATCCATCGTTTGTCTACTGCGCAGCTTTTTTGGCGCACTTTGGGCGTCGCGTACTGGTGACCGGCTGCTGTGACGGAGCGGTGCGCATCTGGCGTCAGGTACAGTCTGGTTCAAAGTACAGTCTCACACAAGAGCTGACCGGCGGCCACATGGGATTCATAGGCGCTGTATGCGTCGACTCGGACGGATTGACCATATTCAGCGGCGACAGTTTCGGACAGCTGATGGTGTGGACCTGTGACACTGACAGGCATGTTGTTTTTTTATAATTATGCTTTATGCGGCATGTATTTTAATAATGTTACAGGGTTTAACACTAAAATGATGCTGGCAACACTGAAAGTTCACTCGAACTTTATTTACACAATCAATTCAACAGCAGACTCTAATAAGTAATTACAAGTCAAGAAATCAATAGAACAAACAAACAGTTCAATAGCTTCCAACTAACAAAGAATATTTGAATATCAAGATTAATCACTTTCCAAAACTAATAATAAAACTGTCAAATAGGTCAATAATAATATCAATCAATCATTTATTTATTTACAAGTTCCAAATAAAGGTCCCACTAAACCTTGTGGGTTTTTCAGCAGGTTCCAACATGATATAAATTACAAAATAACAAAATGGAAATCAATTATATAATACAAATTACAAAAAAGAAGAAATTAGGAAAAGGATGATTAGGGAAAATGAAGGTTATGGTGGAAATTGAATTGAATATTAGTCTAATGTGTGTAAAGAAAAAGAAATGAAACTAAACAATTAAGAAAAAAAACTAATAAATAAAATACTATAAAAATAAATGGTCACACTGATGCGGCAGCGGTGTAACACAATTATTATTTGTTAACTAAATTTTTACCAGCAAATAATAATAATAATAATAATAATAACTTTATTTTTCGCATGTACATTGCATTGAATGTTCTGCAATACAATATACATTATACAATATACAATATCTTACATTGAAACGTCAATACAATATAATCAAAATCAAAATGATCACTGTCACCATCTCAGTACTAACAATTGATATTTGTCCAATCAACTGTACAGTAACTCAATAATAAATGTCTAATAAACCTTAAATAACTCAAACTATGCACTTACTGGCACTAGTCCAAAATAAGTTTGTTTATCACTAATAGTCTTATTACAATTACTGTCACAGTTATCTTCACTCTAATCGCCAAAATGAATTGTACTGTTCATAGTCACAATGAAAAATGAATTTTTAGAATAGAATAGAAATTCATGCAAGGAATAGCTGATTGTAAAAATAAAACGTTTTTCAGACTTAGCAGAGGCCGTCAGCCAAACATTGAACTTTTTGTACAATGCTCACCAAACATCATTGTTGTAATGGTAACTTGAATCATCATTCAATAATTAATTATCATCACCACTTATAAGGCAAGGGCGCCAAACGATGTCCTAAAAGATATCAAAATTCTTGCTTTACATCGGGTTTTGATTGTTGAAGAGCTGATAAGACCCGGCGAAAATAGAAACACAGATTTGGTGAAGTGACAATAAGTTACCTCACTCTCAAAGATTTTCTCACTAAAAATTCTTTAAAAAAAATAATCAACCAATACTGAAACTTCATAATATTCTTTCGATTTTGCCACAGAAATGGGATGAATTATTGAAAAACACTAAAAATATCCCCAAGTAATGTGTAGCCTGTTACTGGAAATGTTCAGATCTAGCTCTTTCAGCTGTGGATTGCTAAACCAGACGTTTAGTTAGATTTCTTCATCTGTGGCTGAACTAAAATGAATAAAGTATTACACTAAATAAAGTATTGTATAATAATAAATATATAACTATGATACTAAATAAATAAACTTATATAAATCATCTTCAACACTTTAACTATGAATCCAGTTTGTATCAAAATTTCATTTTATTTCATGTTATTCTATTCTAAATTTCACGTTATTCTTTGCTCTTTAACCGATTGATGCTCTTCTTGGCAACTATGTTTTTCATAGTGAACTTTCTTCCAAACTTTAAAGTTCCAAATGCTGTTTTATATAAAGTATTTATAGAAAATTGTGGCAAAAAGGAACAAAATGTTTAATGTTGTGTTGTATGTAGAGTCGTACGTTTTAAATTATGGCATTTTTTTGGAAATTGATGGTATTTTGGAGGATTGCAGCTCTACTCAAGTAGTATACTTTTGTGCAGTATTTGTGTGTGTGTCCCACTCCTATTTTAATGATTAATTCCATCAAAATTGCATGAATACGTACAGAATACATCCTAAAGCTACTTCGCTGGGTAATATTTATAATTTTGGCGGCAACTAAAGCTTCCCTTCAAGCGCCATCTGTCGGTGGGTATCCGAGCTCAACGCAAGGTTTGGATCGGATTTTTAGAAACTTACAATCTTGCTGTTTATTTGAATTTAACGCATGTTTTCCGATATTTATCATGATATTTGTGTGATCAAATATAGAATCTTTGATTTCCCGTACAATTGACGGTCCATAGATGAAAGCATATTGAGCTAATGAGGTGTTTTGTTCGTACCTCTCGTTGGCCAAATGTTTGTTGGTTGGTGGGCTAGCTTTAGCATGTCTCTTCCAAAGCATACTTACCTGGCGTGGGGGTCTACCGTGATCAAGAAGGCGGTTCCCCCAGGGCGAGGCCTTGTCATTGCACTGCGACTTGGTTGACCCCTGCGAATGCCCCAAATGTGGGCATCTCGGGCGCATTATTTTTGTTAGTCGGGACTGCGTTCGCGCTGTCCCGGTCCTATTCATTCAATTCAGCATTAATGGACTCATATTGGGTCGTCTTAAAATCGTCATTGCCCAAAATTGTGAATTTGTCGATTTCAACCCGCAAATTTATTTCTAAATACAGTCATTCTGTCAATTCATTGAAATTGGTTGCATCAATGATTGAGTTCATGGGAGACTTCTTATTTACCGGTGGCATCTTACTGGCCTATTTAAATTTATTAACGCCTCCAGTACATTCACCGGTTAATGGTAAAGTTCCCAAGAACTCAGCCATTGTTATTTTAACAAAGATAATCTTTTTTATGTAGGCCTATTGGTCATAGTACTTCCAGGATAATAATAACCTGTTGTAACTGTCTCCCATAGATTGATTTTGACTCACCAATTTTCATTACAATTACTGTAGTATTCATATAACTTGGCAGCGTGCAGCAGATGGGACATGCTACATCTGAACCCAACCTACTGCTGCCAAGTTATATGAAAACTACAGTATCTTATTGATATCTACTATTTATAATTATAATTAAAAATATATTTTCCTGCAACTGCTCGTAAAGTAGTTCTTTACGTACTGAAAACGAATTGTAAAATACCTCTTTACTGCTCAGCAAGCGGTAAAGTACTTTACGCTCGCCAGCTGTTTTCTTTACGCTTCTGTTTTGATTTTGATGTCTTCTCATTGGTGGATCATGGAATCCGTGAAATTCACATAACCTCAAAAAAGGCGAACGCTAACCAAATCCGCGCATGGTCTGTGATGTTACAAACTACAAGCTTTTATTGTGTTGGAATCCAGAACTGCAGTTTTAGGAAAAATATTGTATGCAATTCGCGCGTGAAGCTTCTTTATCGCTCTCGCAAAATTACTGCGCTCCGCTACGCGTCGCGCAGTAAATGTTTTGGCTCGAGCGATAAAGTCGCGCTTCACGCTCTTAATACATAAATAACTATTTTGTTGACAATTCTGTACAAATTGGCATGCCGTATTTTCATTAACGAGTCTTCATTAGCAGCAATGAATACATAAAATATTTAAAAAATTAAACTATTAATTGTTTCTGTATGGTATTCATTGTAGACAGTCATATCATTGGAGGCCTTGCGATTGGAATAGGTTACCACTTTATTTACGATTTATTTTTCTTGCACTAAATTTTTATCTATCTAGTTAAGTCTTCATTTTAGCCCTAATATTTGCTATTTAAAATTTTGTACTGTACTTATTACATTTATCAATTCGGTATTGGTTATTTGGTTAAGCTATTAAAAAGGTACTAGGTATTTTAACATTTTCAATTTTATCAATTGATTTTAATTCTTAGATTATTTTTATTTATTATTTAATTAATTTTATTTGAAATTAATAATTTTTTTTGTAAAGATTGTTCTGTTATTTTGATATTCAAAGTTTGGATCCAAGTTGTATTTTAGATTTTTGGAAAATTGTCACTATGTTTGTCAATCAGCCAATCAGTAGTTCAAAATTACTTGTACATCAATGAATAATGAAGTTTGCACTTTATTTCCAAGACATGATGAACTTTTAAACTGTCAAAAGCCTGTGATGTTCGATAAAGTAAGTAGGTTCAAACTGATGTGTGAAAGTAGACTTATAATTAATTCGTTTATGAATATGTTCTTTTATTGTTGTTACCTGAATGCTCTCTAACTTTTATAGCACCCAAATGTTCACGAATTCTTTATTATTAGATAAAAAATACTTGGGTAACTGCATAAAATCTTTTTCCATTTTTCAAAACAAACATTTAAATATTTGCCATTCAAATAGTCTATGATTGGGTATGAAAAATTTATTAAAAACAGAAAAATTGATATATATAAAAAAGAAACACCAACAGCACGTGGTGTTCCCAAGCGGTCACCCATCCAAGTACTGACCACGCCCGACGTTGCTTAACTTCGGTGACCGGACGAGAACCGGTGTATTCAACGTGGTATGGCCGTTGGCGAAAAAGATTCGTTTAAAAACAGTACTCAGACTGGAAGTTTCTTTTATAAGATAATGTTCAGAATAATTTATTATAATATTATTTTGAAAACTTCCAATTAATTGATAAAGAGAAGTACATTCATTCTTGCAATCAAAAGGCAACATTCTTCTACTGTCATGATTTTGTACTTTGTCTAACCTACCCTACTGTCAATTCGGTGTTGGTTATATGGGCAGGCTATTAAATAGGTAGCCTACCATTTAAATATCTTCAGTTTTATCAATTGATATTCATTATTATTTGAAGAATTTTTCTTTTATTTCATTCTCTCTATTTTAAGATGAAGAATTAAATTTTTATAATGTTTAAAGATTGCTCTGCTGTTTTGAGATTAAAAGCTTCAATACAAGATATTTTTTAGATTTTTACAAAATTGCCAAGTTTGTTTATTTATAAATATAAGGAGGAGGAGGAGGAGGAAGAGGAAGAGGAAGAGGAGGAAGAGGAGGAGGAGGAGGAGGGTTTTATTATAAATAATGAGCCAATTTTGCATCGTTCAAAATAACGAATACACCAATGAATAATAAAGTCTGCTATTTATTTCCAAAACATCTTTAACTTTTATAGCCATCTTGAACTAGCAGTAAAGCTTGTGATGCTTAATGAAGTGAGTAGGCTCTGCAACTTGTGCTGTGCAAACGTAATTCATCTGTAAATTTCCTTTCATTGTTCCCACCTGAATGGTTAATGTTCACAAAATTTGAGATTATTAAGCAATATTTTTATCGCACCTAAATGTTCACAAACTTTGATAATATCATGAAACAAAAAAATACTTTCATAAACATGGAGCTGCTATTACTGTGACAATTTTTTCTATTTTTCAAAATTACTAACTTATGAATAGTTAGCCATTTAGTCTTTTGAAAAATGTATTAAAAATATATTTAAAAAAATGCCAACAGCACGTGGTGTTCCCAAGCGGTCACCCATCCAAGTACTGACCACGCCCGACGTTGCTTAACTTCGGTGATCAGACGAGAACCGGTGTATTCAACGTGGTATGGCCGTTGGCAAAGAAGATTTGTTTTAAAACAGTACTAAGACTGATATCTACAGTATAATGTTCAGAACTAAACTTTTAATTTCAGAACAATAATTTCATCATTAATACAAATTATAATATTCTTCTAAGAACTTCCGATTGATTGATAAGAAGGAGTACATTAATTCTTGTATTGAAAAGGCAAAAATCAATACTGCAACATTCTTCTAATCTGCTTTGTTACTGTGTCTACCGTATCCTACCGCGATCTGTCAGAAGTTGTGAAAACTACCTTCACATTTTATCATTGATATGCAATTTCACAATATTTATCAAATATCCCTTGTAATATTTAAAGTACACATATTTCAACTGACGAAGTTGATGATTTTCCTATGTTTGGATGATTTAAAGAAACTTCCTCTACGATATTAGAATCCTCCAGCTTGAAAGAAGTGATCAAAGTTGCCGAATTTTGTACCTCTCGCTGGGAGTTTAGTAGCTGTTTGATGGGGGTGTTACTGAAGCGAGTGTTCAGGTATCGCTTCTCGGCCTGTTGGCTAAGATCAAAGTGTAGTATCTGTTCTTATCAGCTTAATATCTGATACGCCTCACATTGTGGGGCCAGAATATTAAACTGATTTTTGGAAATAGATGGAGAGTTAGGGGCTTGCTCCACCTCCATCACGGGTCGACCTGGCATTGCAGTACAGTCGGGACCGGCCCACCTCATATAATCAACATAATTCTACTTCTAGGTTACAAGTTAATTACATACTTTCATCACCATGAAAGCTTCACCTATCATTGGTGGCAATTGTTTCTGAAAGATTGATCTTCAAAATATTTCAAGTGCCAAGTTCTAGTAGCTGTAGAGTACTAGAAACTAAAAGCCATGTATAAGTACTGGTAGCTGACGACTAGTATCATTCAGTCATATTTTTTGAATGTTATTAAAGTGTTGGATAAAAAGGTATCATACCGTACCTTGATTCTCCATGTATTCCTGCCAATAAGGATTGAGCAGACACTGAGATCCATAACGTTCGATATATAATTATATAACACATGCTTTTATTCACAATTTTTAGTGTTTCGTTTCAAGTGAACTTTTAAATTAATAGTGTTTAAGTGAGATGATTCATTTTGTTATGTTTTGAGTGAAGGTTTTTAGTCTGTGCTAACCTCAATATTTTGGACAATGTAAATTTTTCAAAATTGTGAAGGGAACAGTTTTGGACTTGAGTCTGTTGCGCCTTCACATTCGTTGTGAATTTGTCACAATAAATAAATAAGCAAAACCTGGAAACTAAAAGCATAGGACACATTCGATAAGCCTGAAAAATGAATTTTCACTGTTAGCCTATTCTAACCAACAAGATAAATAGACTCAAGTGAAAATAGTAATTTACATAATTATGTAATATATAGTTTATTGTTTCTCATGGAGATATGAGATGCTGTATAAGAAAGTATAGGGATAGCTCCGCACAGCAGCAGACCAAGTATTTTCGGCCTACCTACCTAAAAATTCACACTATTCATCTGCATTTATTACCATGGATCAGTGAGTGTATATGATTGAATTTTGGTATTTATTGTCAGTAAATTTATGTTAAGTTGATTTTTATCGCAATAAATTATGTTGGTATAAAAATAAACTATATAATAGAGCCCGGATGTTGGGCAGTAAAAAACACAAAAATAGGCAGGCAAGGAGGCAGTAAAAAAACACGAAAATAGGCAGTTAAAAATGAAAAATAGGCATAAACACTGAAAATACATATACAATAATTGGATAACTTACATTTTACTGGTTGCACATAATTATAATATATTTATTCAAGTTCTCTTGTGGTTCGGAACTCACCTAAAAACTGTCGGTCCAACTCATAAATCAACATCATCCAACTCATTACCCATAGGTCTCAGACCTATGTGGGCTTCATCCTCAAAAAAAACCTGTCTTCTCTCTGAGAGGATGTTTTTCATATTTGGAAATGATCTTTCCACGTCTACTGATTTGATTACTGATTGGTGCGTATTTGTTGCATGATACTGAATTTGGGCTCATGTCAGGTTCAGCAGATTTGTCACCTTAAATTATTTTATAAATTTGTTTTGTCCAAACCTGAGTTTGAAGATGACACACGTTTGCACTTTTCTTTGCACATCCCACCTCACCTAGTAGTGATTGAATTCGATGCATATTTACACTCGTTTATCTCTATGCATGCATCATGGTATCTAAATTCATGTGCCTACTCTATTAATCTAAGTTTTCATATTCCATGGGATGGGAAAAATTGAGATAATTTATTCCAGCAAATTAACTATTGTCTATTCCTTTGTCCTGTTGATGAATTCCGGAGTCAAGATTTTTCTATCCTATTCAGGCAAAGTTTCATCAGCAGAATTTTCAGAATCAATAATAATTTAGATATAATTATCAGCTTTTAAAGTTGAACTTAAGCTTGGACTAAACTTGAAATATTGATGTTTATTGAACAATTAAATGAATCCAACTATAAAAAGTGTGTAAAATTACAGTATTAGTGTGTAATAATTTATTGTTAGCGATTTTCTCCATTATGCTGAGAAATAGTATTCTTTAAAAATTGTTTATCTTGAGCCTTGAGCAATTGGAATATGTAAATATAAAGAATTTTGTTCATTTATATGAAAAATTGAAAAAAAAAATTAATGCCAACAGCACGTGGTGTTCCCAAGCGGTCACCCATCCAAGTACTGACCACGCCCGACGTTGCTTAACTTCGGTGATCGGACGAGAACCGGTGTATTCAACGTGGTATGGCCGTTGGCGAAAAATATTCGTTTAAAAACAGTACTCAGACTGGAAGTTTCAGTTATAAGATAATGTTCAGAATAATTATAATATTATTTTGAAAACTTCCAAGAGAAGTACATTCATTCATGCAATCAAACATTCTTCTACTGTCATGATTTTGTACTTTGTCTAACCTACCCTACTGTCAATTCGGTGTTGGTTATATGGGCAGGCTATTAAATAGGTAGCCTACCATTTAAATATCTTCAGTTTTATCAATTGATATTCATTATTATTTGAAGAATTTTTCTTTTATTTCATTCTCTCTATTTTAAGATGAAGAATTAAATTTTTATAATGTTTAAAGATTGCTCTGCTGTTTTGAGATTTAAAGCTTCAATACAAGATATTTTTTAGATTTTTACAAAATTGCCAAATTTGTTTATTTATAAATATAGGGAGGAGGAGGAGGAGGAGGAGGAGGAGGAGGAAGAGGAGGAGGAGGAGGATGGAGGATGGAGGATGAGGATTTTATTATAAATAATAAGCCGATTTTGCATCGTTCAAAATAACGAATACACCAATGAATAATAAAGTCTGCTATTTATTTCCAAAACATCTTTAACTTTTATAGCTATCTTGAACTAGCAGTAAAGCTTGTAATGCTTAATAAAGTGAGTAGGCTCTGCAACTTGTGCTGTGCAAACGTAATTCATCTGTAAATTTCCTTTCATTGTTCCCACCTGAATGGTTAATGTTCACAAAATTTGAGATTATTAAGCAATATTTTTATCACACCTAAATGTTCACAAACTTTGATATCATGAGACAAAAAAATACTTTCATAAACATGGAGCTGCTATTACTGTGACAATTTTTTCTATTTTTCAAAATTACTAACTCATGAATATTAAGCCATTTAGTCTTGAAAAATTTATTAAAAATATATAAAAAAGAAATGCCAACAGCACGTGGTGTTCCCAAACAGTCACCCATCCAAGTACTGACCACGCCCGACGTTGCTTAACTTCGGTGATCGGACGAGAACCGGTGTATTCAACGTGGTATGGCCGTTGGCGAAGAAGATTCGTTTTAAAACCGTACTAAGACTGATATCTACAGTATAATGTTCAGAACCAAACTTTTAATTTCAGAACAATAATACATCATTAATACAAATTATAATATTCTTCTAAGAACTTCCGATTGATTGATAAGAAGGAGTAAATTAATTATTCTTGCAATGAAAAGGCAAAAATCAATACTGCAACATTCTTCTACTGTCGTAATTGTGTACTGTCTACCGTACCCTACCGCGATCTGTCAGAAGTTCTGTTAACTTCCTTCACATTTTATCATTGATGTGCAGTTTCATAATATTTATCAAATATCCCTTGTAATATTTAAAGTACACATATTTCAACTGACGAAGTTGATGATTTTCCTATGTTTGGATGATTTAAAGAAACTTCCTCTACGATATTAGAATCCTCCAGCTTGAATTAAGTGATCAAAGTTGTCGAATTTTGTACCTCTCGCTGGGTGTTTAGTAGCTGTTTGATGGGGGTGTTACTGAAGCGCATGTTCAGGTATCGCTTCTCGGCCTGTTGGCTAAGATCAAAGTGTAGTATCTGTTCTTATCAGCTTAATATCTGATACGCCTCACATTGTGGGGCCAGTATATTAAACTGATTTTTGGAAATAGATGGAGAGTTAGGGGCTTGCTCCACCTCCATCACGGGTCGACCTGGCATTGCAGTACAGTCGGGACCGGCCCACCTCATTAAATCAACTTAGTTCTACTTCTAGGTTACAAGTTAATTACATACTTTCATCACCATGAAAGCTTTACATATCATTGGTGGCAATTGTTTCTGAAAGATTGATCATCAAAATATTTTAAAGTGCCAAGTTCTAGTAGCTGTAAAGTACTAGAAACTAAAAGCCATGGATAAGTAGCTGACAACTAGTATCATTCAGTCATATTTTTTGAATGTTATTAAAGTAATATAAACTTGAAAAAAAAACACTTTTAAATGGAAATTAACTCACGTTATGGCGTGACGGCCGTTATTAAAGTGTTGGATAAAAAGGTATCATACCGTACCTTGATTCTCCATGTATTCCTGCCAATAAGGATTGAGCAGACACTGAGATCCATAACGTTCGATATATATATATATAACACATGCTTTTATTCACAATTTTTAGTGTTTCGTTTCAAGTGAACTTTTAAATTGATAGTGTTTAAGTGAGATGATTCATTTTGTTATGTTTTGAGTGAAGGTTTTTAGTCTGTGCTAACCTCAATATTTTGGACAATGTAAATTTTTCAAAATTGTGAAGGGAACAGTTTTGGACTTGAGTCTGTTGCGCCTTCACATTCGTTGTGAATTTGTCACAATAAATAAATAAGCAAAACCTGGAAACTAAAAGCATAGGACACATTCGATAAGCCTGAAAAATGAATTTTCACTGTTAGCCTATTCTATCCAACAAAATAGATAGACTTGTGAAAATAGTCATTTACATATATTATATATAGTTTATTGTTTCTCATGGAGATATGAGATGCTGTATAAGAAAGTATAGGGATAGCTCCGCACAGCAGCAGACCAAGTCTTTTCGGCCTACCTACCTAAAAATGCACACTATTCATCTGCATTTATTACCATGGATCAGTGTTTGTATAATATACAAAATTATAATATAATATAATCATATTATGATTAAATTTTGGTTCCTGGATTTCTTGTTCCATGACGAACTGCGTTGTTAATATTAACTTTTCATGTGAAATTTAACGACTTGCAGTCAAATGTTTGTTAAGAATAAGTATAATAACTCACTTAATCTGGCCGAGCGCTTTTGAATCTATGAGATCCATCTTCAGAGGCGTGGGTTCCTAGATCATCATGTCAGTTTTTTGGTTAGAAGTGTTGTGGTTTTTGTAGAATGTGATCAAAAAGTTTGTGAGATTTAACAGGCCGCACATTCAAACAACGTTACAAGGAACTTTTTCAAGCCCTCACATCAAAAGCTGAATCGAATTTTGCCGACCATATCATTCAAACTGGACACACTTTTACTGACATCAGTACCAACCTACACATTCTACATATAAAATCTAAAGGACACGAACTCAACACCTTGGAACAATTTGAAATATACAAACACACCACACACAATAAACAAAACATTCTCAATGAACAACTAAATTTTAAATCTCACAAACTTTTTGATCACATTTTACAAAAACCACAACACTTCTAACCAAAAAACTGACATGATGATCTAGGAACCCACGCCTCTAAAGATGGATCTCATAGATTCGAAAGCGCCCGGCCAGATTAAGTGAGTTATTATACTTATTCTTAACAAATATTTGACTGCAAGTCGTTAAATTTCACATGAAAAGTTAATAAATTTTGGTATTTGTTGTCAGTAAATTTATGTTAAGTTGATTTTTATCACATTAAATTATGTTACTATATAAATAAACTATAATAATAAATTAATATAGCCCGGATGTTAGGCAGTAAAAAACACGAAAATAGGCAGTTAAAAATAAAAATTGGCATTTTACAAACACTGAAAATACAAAAATATGATAATTGGATAACTTACATTTTACTGGTTGCAAATAATTATAATATATTTATTCAACTTCTCTTCATTTAAAACCTGTCTTCTCTCTGAGAGGATATTTTTCATATTTGGAAATGATCTTTCCACATTCACTGGTGTGATTGGTGCGTATTTGTTGTATGATACTGAATTTGGGCTCTTGTCAGGTTCAACAGAAGTGTCACCTTCAATTGTTTTATAAATTTGTTTTGTCCAAACCTGAGTTGAAGATAACACACGTTCGCACTTTTCTTTAATTGCACCTTCCACTTCACCTAGTAGTGATTGAATTCGATGCATATTATTTATACTCGTATATGTATATGCATCATGGTAGCTAAATTCATGTGCCTACTCGATGTTCAGTCCTTAATCTAATTTTTCATATACCATGGGATGGGAAAAATTGAGATAATTTATTTAAGCAAATTAATTGTCCATTTCTTTGTCCTGTTGATGAATTTCGGCATCAAGATTTTTCTATCGTATTCAGGCAAAGTTTCATCAGAATTTTCAGAATCAATAATAATTTAGATATAATTATTCAGCTTTAGATATAATTAGCTTTTAGATTTTATTATTCAGCTTTTAAAGTTGAACTTAAGCTGAAGCTTAGACTAAACTTGAAATATTGATGTTTATTGAACAATTAAATGAATCCAACTATAAAAAGTGTGTAAAATTACAGTATTAGTGTGTAATAATTTATTGTTAGCGATTTTCTCCATTATGCAGAGAATAGTATTCTTTTAAAAATTGTTCTCGAGTCTTCTAGGCCTTATATCAGTAAAATAGTGTTGACTTTTTTTTGAAAGAGGAACTTATTCCATAAGCAATTGGAATGTGTAAATATAAAAAAATGTTCATTTATATGAAAAATTGAAAAAAAAAATGCCAACAGCACGTGGTGTTCCCAAGCGGTCACCCATCCAAGTACTGACCACGCCCGACGTTGCTTAACTTCGGTGATCGGACGAGAACCGGTGTATTCAACGTGGTATGGCCGTTGGCAAAGAAGATTCGTTTTAAAACCGTACTAAGACTGATATCTACAGTATAATGTTCAGAACCAAACTTTTAATTTCAGAACAATAATACATTATTAATACAATTTATAATATTATTTTAATAACTTCCAATTGATTGATAAGGAGGAGTACATTAATTCTTGCAATGAAAAGGTAAAAATCAATACTGCAACATTCTTCTACTGTCGTAATTGTGTACTGTCTACCGTACCCTACCGCGATCTGTCAGAAGTTCTGTTAACTTCCTTCACATTTTATCATTGATGTGCAGTTTCATAATATTTATCAAATATCCCTTGTAATATTTAAAGTACACATATTTCAACTGACGAAGTTGATGATTTTCCTATGTTTGGATGATTTAAAGAAACTTCCTCTACGATATTAGAATCCTCCAGCTTGAATTAAGTGATCAAAGTTGTCGAATTTTGTACCTCTCGCTGGGTGTTTAGTAGCTGTTTGATGGGGGTGTTACTGAAGCGCATGTTCAGGTATCGCTTCTCGGCCTGTTGGCTAAGATCAAAGTGTAGTATCTGTTCTTATCAGCTTAATATCTGATACGCCTCACATTGTGGGGCCAGTATATTAAACTGATTTTTGGAAATAGATGGAGAGTTAGGGGCTTGCTCCACCTCCATCACGGGTCGACCTGGCATTGCAGTACAGTCGGGACCGGCCCACCTCATTAAATCAACTTAGTTCTACTTCTAGGTTACAAGTTAATTACATACTTTCATCACCATGAAAGCTTTACATATCATTGGTGGCAATTGTTTCTGAAAGATTGATCATCAAAATATTTTAAAGTGCCAAGTTCTAGTAGCTGTAAAGTACTAGAAACTAAAAGCCATGGATAAGTAGCTGACAACTAGTATCATTCAGTCATATTTTTTGAATGTTATTAAAGTAATATAAACTTGAAAAAAAAACACTTTTAAATGGAAATTAACTCACGTTATGGCGTGACGGCCGTTATTAAAGTGTTGGATAAAAAGGTATCATACCGTACCTTGATTCTCCATGTATTCCTGCCAATAAGGATTGAGCAGACACTGAGATCCATAACGTTCGATATATATATATATAACACATGCTTTTATTCACAATTTTTAGTGTTTCGTTTCAAGTGAACTTTTAAATTGATAGTGTTTAAGTGAGATGATTCATTTTGTTATGTTTTGAGTGAAGGTTTTTAGTCTGTGCTAACCTCAATATTTTGGACAATGTAAATTTTTCAAAATTGTGAAGGGAACAGTTTTGGACTTGAGTCTGTTGCGCCTTCACATTCGTTGTGAATTTGTCACAATAAATAAATAAGCAAAACCTGGAAACTAAAAGCATAGGACACATTCGATAAGCCTGAAAAATGAATTTTCACTGTTAGCCTATTCTATCCAACAAAATAGATAGACTTGTGAAAATAGTCATTTACATATATTATATATAGTTTATTGTTTCTCATGGAGATATGAGATGCTGTATAAGAAAGTATAGGGATAGCTCCGCACAGCAGCAGACCAAGTCTTTTCGGCCTACCTACCTAAAAATGCACACTATTCATCTGCATTTATTACCATGGATCAGTGTTTGTATAATATACAAAATTATAATATAATATAATCATATTATGATTAAATTTTGGTTCCTGGATTTCTTGTTCCATGACGAACTGCGTTGTTAATATTAACTTTTCATGTGAAATTTAACGACTTGCAGTCAAATGTTTGTTAAGAATAAGTATAATAACTCACTTAATCTGGCCGAGCGCTTTTGAATCTATGAGATCCATCTTCAGAGGCGTGGGTTCCTAGATCATCATGTCAGTTTTTTGGTTAGAAGTGTTGTGGTTTTTGTAGAATGTGATCAAAAAGTTTGTGAGATTTAACAGGCCGCACATTCAAACAACGTTACAAGGAACTTTTTCAAGCCCTCACATCAAAAGCTGAATCGAATTTTGCCGACCATATCATTCAAACTGGACACACTTTTACTGACATCAGTACCAACCTACACATTCTACATATAAAATCTAAAGGACACGAACTCAACACCTTGGAACAATTTGAAATATACAAACACACCACACACAATAAACAAAACATTCTCAATGAACAACTAAATTTTAAATCTCACAAACTTTTTGATCACATTTTACAAAAACCACAACACTTCTAACCAAAAAACTGACATGATGATCTAGGAACCCACGCCTCTAAAGATGGATCTCATAGATTCGAAAGCGCCCGGCCAGATTAAGTGAGTTATTATACTTATTCTTAACAAATATTTGACTGCAAGTCGTTAAATTTCACATGAAAAGTTAATAAATTTTGGTATTTGTTGTCAGTAAATTTATGTTAAGTTGATTTTTATCACATTAAATTATGTTACTATATAAATAAACTATAATAATAAATTAATATAGCCCGGATGTTAGGCAGTAAAAAACACGAAAATAGGCAGTTAAAAATAAAAATTGGCATTTTACAAACACTGAAAATACAAAAATATGATAATTGGATAACTTACATTTTACTGGTTGCAAATAATTATAATATATTTATTCAACTTCTCTTCATTTAAAACCTGTCTTCTCTCTGAGAGGATATTTTTCATATTTGGAAATGATCTTTCCACATTCACTGGTGTGATTGGTGCGTATTTGTTGTATGATACTGAATTTGGGCTCTTGTCAGGTTCAACAGAAGTGTCACCTTCAATTGTTTTATAAATTTGTTTTGTCCAAACCTGAGTTGAAGATAACACACGTTCGCACTTTTCTTTAATTGCACCTTCCACTTCACCTAGTAGTGATTGAATTCGATGCATATTATTTATACTCGTATATGTATATGCATCATGGTAGCTAAATTCATGTGCCTACTCGATGTTCAGTCCTTAATCTAATTTTTCATATACCATGGGATGGGAAAAATTGAGATAATTTATTTAAGCAAATTAATTGTCCATTTCTTTGTCCTGTTGATGAATTTCGGCATCAAGATTTTTCTATCGTATTCAGGCAAAGTTTCATCAGAATTTTCAGAATCAATAATAATTTAGATATAATTATTCAGCTTTAGATATAATTAGCTTTTAGATTTTATTATTCAGCTTTTAAAGTTGAACTTAAGCTGAAGCTTAGACTAAACTTGAAATATTGATGTTTATTGAACAATTAAATGAATCCAACTATAAAAAGTGTGTAAAATTACAGTATTAGTGTGTAATAATTTATTGTTAGCGATTTTCTCCATTATGCAGAGAATAGTATTCTTTTAAAAATTGTTCTCGAGTCTTCTAGGCCTTATATCAGTAAAATAGTGTTGACTTTTTTTTGAAAGAGGAACTTATTCCATAAGCAATTGGAATGTGTAAATATAAAAAAATGTTCATTTATATGAAAAATTGAAAAAAAAAATGCCAACAGCACGTGGTGTTCCCAAGCGGTCACCCATCCAAGTACTGACCACGCCCGACGTTGCTTAACTTCGGTGATCGGACGAGAACCGGTGTATTCAACGTGGTATGGCCGTTGGCAAAGAAGATTCGTTTTAAAACCGTACTAAGACTGATATCTACAGTATAATGTTCAGAACCAAACTTTTAATTTCAGAACAATAATACATTATTAATACAATTTATAATATTATTTTAATAACTTCCAATTGATTGATAAGGAGGAGTACATTAATTCTTGCAATGAAAAGGTAAAAATCAATACTGCAACATTCTTCTACTGTCGTAATTTTGTACTGTCTACCGTACCCTACCGCGATCTGTCGGAAGTTCTGAAAACTACCTTCACATTTTACCATTGATGTGCAATTTCACAATATTTATCAAATATCCCTTGTAATATTTAAAGTACACATATTTCAACTGACGAAGTTGATGATTTTCCTATGCTTGGATGATTTAAAGAAAATTTCTCTACGATATTAGAATCCTACAGCTTGAAATAAGTGATCAAAGTTGCCGAATTTTGTACCTCTCGCTGGGAGTTTAGTAGCTGTTTGATGGGGGTGTTACTGAAGCGCATGTTCAGGTATCGCTTCTCGGCCTGTTGGCTAAGATCAAAGTGTAGTATCTGTTCTTATCAGCTTAATATCTGATACGCCTCACATTGTGGGGCCAGTATATTAAACTGATTTTTGGAAATAGATGGAGAGTTAGGGGCTTGCTCCACCTCCATCACGGGTCGACCTGGCATTGCAGTACAGTCGGGACCGGCCCACCTAATATAATCAATATAGTTCTACTTCTAGGTTTCAAGTTTATTACATACTTTCATCGCCATGAAAGCTTTACCTATCATTGGTGGCAATTGTTTCTGAAAGATTGAACATCAAAATATTTTAAAGTTCCAAGTTTTAGTAGCTCTAAAGTACTAGAAACTAAAAGCCATGGATAAGTAGCTGACGACTAGTATCATTCAGTCATATTTTTTGAATGTTATTTAAGTGTTGGATAAAAAGGTATCATACCGTACCTTGATTCTCCATGTATTCCTGCCAATAAGGATTGAGCAGACACTGAGATCCATAACGTTCGATATATATATATAACACATGCTTTTATTCACAATTTTTAGTGTTTCGTTTCAAGTGAACTTTTAAATTAATAGTTTTTAAGTGAGATGATTCATTTTGTTATGTTTTGAGTGAAGGTTTTTAGTCTGTGCTAACCTCAATATTTTGGACAATGTAAATTTTTCAAAATTGTGAAGGGAACAGTTTTAGACTTGAGTCTGTTGCGCCTTCACATTCGTTGTGAATTTGTCACAATAAATAAATAAGCAAAACCTGGAAACTAAAAGCATAGGACACATTCGATAAGCCTGAAAAATGAATTTTCACTGTTAGCCTATTCTATCCAACAAAATAGATAGACTTTCAAGTGAAAATAGTCATTTACATATATTATATATAGTTTATTGTTTCTCATGGAGATATGAGATGCTGTATAAGAAAGTGTAGGGATAGCTCCGCACAGCAGCAGACCAAGTATTTTCGGCCTACCTACCCAAAAATTCACACTATTCATCTGCATTTATTACCATGGATCAGTGTGTGTATATGATTGAATTTTGGTATTTATTGTCAGTAAATTCATGTTAAGTTGATTTTTATCGCAATAAATTATGTTGGTATAAAAATAAACTATATAATAGAGCCCGGATGTTGGGCAGTAAAAAACACAAAAATAGGCAGGCAAGGAGGCAGTAAAAAAACACGAAAATAGGCAGTTAAAAATGAAAAATAGGCATAAACACTGAAAATACATATACAATAATTGGATAACTTACATTTTACTGGTTGCACATAATTATAATATATTTATTCAAGTTCTCTTGTGGTTCGGAACTCACCTAAAAACTGTCGGTCCAACTCATAAATCACCATCATCCAACTCATTACCCACACACAGGTCTCAGACCTATGTGGGCTTCATCCTAAAAAAAACCTGTCTTCTCTCTGAGAGAATGTTTTTCATATTTGGAAATGATCTTTCCACATCCACTGAAATTTGATTACTGATTGGTGCGTATTTGTTGCATGATACTGAATTTGGGCTCATGTCAGGTTCAGCAGATTTGTCACCTTAAATTATTTTATAAATTTGTTTTGTCCAAACCTGAGTTTGAAGATGACACACGTTTCCACTTTTCTTTGCACATCCCACCTCACCTAGTAGTGATTGAATTCGATGCATATTTACACTCGTTTATCTATATGCATGCATCATGGTATCTAAATTCATGTGCCTACTCTATTAATCTAAGTTTTCATATTCCATGGGATGGGAAAATTGAGATAATTTATTCCAGCAAATTAATTATTGTCTATTCCTTTGTCCTGTTGATGAATTCCGGAGTCAAGATTTTTCTATCCTATTCAGGCAAAGTTTCATCAGCAGAATTTTCAGAATCAATAATAATTTAGATATAATTATCAGCTTTTAAAGTTCAACTTAAGCTTGGACTAAACTTGAAATATTGATGTTTATTGAACAATTAAATGAATCCAACTATAAAAAGTGTGTAAAATTACAGTATTAGTGTGTAATAATTTATTGTTAGCGATTTTCTCCATTATGCAGAGAATAGTATTCTTTTAAAAATTGTTCTCTCGAGTCTTCTAGGCCTTATATCTAAAATAGTGTTGACATTTTTTCTAAAGAGAAACTAATTTTCCAGAAGCAATTGGAATGTGTAAATTTTTGAAAATTTTGTTCATTTATATGAAAAATTGAAAAAAAATAATGCCAACAGCACGTGGTGTTCCCAAGCGGTCACCCATCCAAGTACTGACCACGCCCGACGTTGCTTAACTTCGGTGATCGGACGAGAACCGGTGTATTCAACGTGGTATGGCCGTTGGCGAAAATAATTCGTTTAAAAACAGTACTCAGACTGGATCCTCCAGTTATAAGATTATAATGTTCAGAACATAATATTATTTTTGAAAGCTTCCAATTTTTGATACAGAGAAGGGAATTCATTCTTGCAATCCCATGACAAAAATCAAGGCTGCAACATTCTTGTATATCTGTGATGTTTTCCATGACGAAATACTTAATAAACAATCTAATATTAAAACTGACACTGTATTTCACTTTTAAATAATGTTTTACTCACGTATATTTGAGATGCTTTAGGAATGCATTTCACTTCTGAAAAGAAGGCTGACGAAGCTTCTTTTCAGAAGTGAAATGCATTCCTCAAGAATCTCCAATATATGTGAGTAAAACATTATTTAAAAGTGAAATACAGTGTCAGTTTTAATATTAGATTATTCTTGTATACTGTCATGATTTTGTGCTCTGTCTAACCTACCCTACTGGTACTGTCAATTTGGAAACTGTCAATTCGGTATTGGTTATTTGGCCAGGTTTTAAATAGGTAGCCTACTATTTACATATAAGTTTTATTAATTGATATTCATTTTTGTTTTAAGAATATTTAAATTTTATTCTCTCTGTTTTAAGATGAAGAGTTTAATTTTTATAATGTTTAAGGATTGATCTGCTGTTTTGAGATTTAAATCTTGAATTCAAGATATTTTTAGATTTTTGGAAAATTGCCAAACTTGTTTGTCAATAATAATAAGAAGCCGATTTTGCATAGTTCAAATTACAATGAATAATAAAGTCTGCTATTTATTTCCAAAACTTTCTTGAACTTTTAGCTATCTTGACGAACTAGCAGTAAAGCCTGTGATGCTTGATAAAATGAAGCTCTGCAACTTGTGATATGTAAAAATAATAAATTCATCTATAAATTTTTTCTTTATTTCCTGAATGATTAATATTCACAAAATTTGAGATATTTTTATCGCACCTAAATTTTCACAAACATTGATATTATTAGACAAAAAAATACTCTCATAAATTGGAGCTGCTATTACTGCATGAAATTTTTTCCATTTTTCAAAATTATCATTCAATTTTTTTTTAAATATTCCAATTTGTTAAAAACATATAAAAATTAAAACAAAAAAGAAATGCCAACAGCACGTGGTGTTCCCAAGCGGTCACCCATCCAAGTACTGACCACGCCCGACGTTGCTTAACTTCGGTGATCGGACGAGAACCGGTGTATTCAACGTGGTATGGCCGTTGGCGAAAGGAACTGTTTTGGAAGCAGTTTTTAGAGCAATTTGGAACCTTAGGTTATAAGATTTATTTACGGTTAGTGGGTTTCCCGCGGTTTCAACGGGATTTTATTTTTTTGCATGTAATTTATGGATTTTAACTGCCAAAGCCAATACAATTCGAAAAAGACACACACGCAAACACCCCTACTCTCTCTTATTATATAGATGATTGATATAAACGTTTAATGCATAGGCCTAAGTATTACAGAATAAAGGAGTTTTATACACAGCAAAAATATATTTGCCTCACCTTGCATTAATTGTTGTTATATGATTTTTATTTGTATGACTTTCATTACTGATAGTACAGTATCTCTAATTGACTTATACTGTTTGTATTCATTGTATTGATTTTTGTATTCATGTGTACACTTTTATGTTATTCTTTTGTATATCATGGCATGCCTATTGCTTTTATTTATCTATCGTGACAAAATTACAATAAAGCAATGATTTATTTATTTATTTATTTATTTATTTATTCTGATAAATTTACAACGAAGGTGCAACAGACTCAAGTCCAAAACTGCTCCCTTCAAAAAATTTGAATATTTTACATTGTCCAAAACATTGAGGTTAACACAGACTAAACATTTAAGATATGCTGAAAACCACTCGAAAAATAATGAAATGAATCTTCTCACTTTACCACTATTAATTTAAAAGTTCACTTGAAACACTAAAAACAGTTAAAAATAGTTTATAATATTACATTTTTATAAAAACTTTTGAGCCGATAAACATTATCTGGTAAACAACAACATAATGGTGAAATAAATGGATCTTGATTATAATATTAAGTATTTAATATACCTATTAATATGTTTTATAGTATACACACTCACCTGTGCAGCCAGACCCTGTTTAAAGGTGGGAGTGGACTGTCAAACATAGAGCTTCAGAATTTGTTTCGGTGGGCTTGGCATACTGATACAATTCTATTAGCTCAGTGAGGAAAGCAATCACAAACTACCTCACTCCTCGTTTGTGTAGTACGCTCTTTGGACTAAAACACATCGTTGAGGTCTGAAGAGTCACCTACAGTCGAATCGGCTATGGTACTATATACAAACATTTATATATATGTTTTATTAATATTTTCTATTAATATACCTATTAATTTTGTTAGGGTTTTTGTTGATTTTTTGGCAAGTTTGATTTTTAGTGTATAGCATAGGTATGTTTTTGTTTTGTTTTATGTATTTGCCTTTAGTTATGTATTTTAGTAGTTATGATTGCAAATATTTTTTTTCTTGCTGTACTTTGGAATCATTTTGCTTTACTCTAAATTTAAGATTGAACAATTGTACTTTTTCTGTAGAGAAATAAATTATTATTATTATTAATTGAAAAATTATGAGGTATTCAACCATGATTGCTTAATTTTCCTAACAGTGTTGAATGGTCGTGCAGCAAAGAAGTGAAGCACAGAGAACTGAAGGGTGTGATCATCAACAATCTGGTTTTGCATCCTGGAGGCAACCGGCTGCTCGTTCACACCAGAGACAGCATGCTCAGAATGGTCGATATTCCATCTTTTGCTGTCATACAATGGTTTCAGGTCAGTAGCCTAACCCTTCTTTTGTTTTCATTGTAGTTCTTATAACTAACTATATAAATCACTGTTGTTTATGGATTAGCCCTACTGAGACACACTTGATAAATTCAATTCAATTTATTCTCATTTTTCAGCAATTTCACAAAATTAAATATCTTTCTAATTTTAAATAAACTTAAGAGATAGTAATACAATATACAAAAAAGCAAAAACATACATCTAAGTCTATCTTAATGAGATATAGCTAGCATAAGCATAAGCTTGTGCGCTAGCAGTGAGTCTGAGAATGCTAACACAGTAGATATGCTGGGGTGTTCAATGGGCAATTATTTAGGATTCAGAAATGGGCAATTAGAGTAATGGTGGGAGAATCCATTAGAACAAGTTGTAGACCTTATTTCAAAGATTCTCCCACTTCCAGGTCTATATATTTTTGAGGCCCTCTGCTTTATTGATAAAAATAAAGACAAATTTAATACAGGTGAGCTGCTTCACTCGTATAATACTAGAAACAGGTATAACTTAAGGGACGAAATACATCGGACTAGTTTCTATGAGAGGGATGTGAAGAGTGCTGGAATTCGCCTGTACAACTCATTGCCAGCACATGTCAAGACATTCAAAGGTGAAAACTTCAGAAATAGAATGAGGGAAGAATTGTTGAATGTCTGTCCATACTCTAATGAGGAATTCTTTTCTCATTATGAGATGCAGGGAAACATAGGATGAATATGATGACTTGAATTACTGACAAATCCATATACCCCTTTTAAAGGCGGTCAAAGGATGCTTTGAAAAAAAAATGATTCATTTTTGTAGATTACGTCTTGGAGACTCCAGTTAAGGAGTATAAAACAAGTTAGATTAACAATTACACTATCTTATACACTAGTTACCATAATTACTGTATTAATTAGTTAAGGTGAAACTTAATTTTGATGTGACTTTCATTCCATAAAAGTTGTAAGTAAACATTCTAGAGGTCTTTAGATGAACCGCAGGGCGAGGGGAGAACGGGAGTAAACAAAACATGCTGCTTATCGCTGCTAACCGGAAGACGTATTGACACAGCAGTAATTACTTCTTTCTTCTTCCTAGCATTCCATAACATTATTTAAAAAATATATGGAAAAGAGTGATACACGAAACAACGAAATTGTTAAGAAAATAGAATCATGAATCACTGCAAATAAAATAACAATTCTCACTCTTACAATAGGTTTTCATTAATGAATTTTTTCCAGGATGACTAATCTGAGTTTAATCACTGAGTTTAATTACTTATTAAGTGCTTATTCTAATTTACTGTTTGTTTATAATATACCGTGTATACAAGGTGGAAAATAAAGATATTTTGATTTTGATATTTATAGTACATTATTTAGTAGTTTAATCAGTACTTTACTTATAAAACTTTATGCATTTATTGCGTGTTGTGAATGACCAATAATTGCAATGTAAAATTTGGGTTTTTCCACAACTATTACTTATAATACATTGATTAGGTTGAAATGAAATCACTCAAAGTAGAAAAGCACCAAGTAAATGAGTTCATGGAGACTCATATAATTTGTGATATATAATTTGTGATATATAATTTGTGATATATAATTTGTGATATATAATTTGTGATATATAATTTGTGATATATAATTTGTGATATATAATTTGTGATATATAATTTGTGATATATAATTTGTGATATATAATTTGTGATATATAATTTGTGATATATAATTTGTGATATATAATTTGTGACTAAGAACAGTATTTCGGATTTTCTAGGACAATATTTTCTTTATGATTGTAGTCCTCACATTTATAGCAAATTTTGGCCCAATGCTCATGACAAGTGAACCTCTCCAGAATATTCCTAAGACATCCCCAGAATATCATTGGGAATATCATGCACTTCAATATCATGTCAGTATACTCATAATTTCATGAGATAAAAATGAATGCAGCTGATGAAGCTTCTCTTTAGAAGTGAAATGCATCCCTCCAGTATAAGTGAGTATGTATGTATATAGTACCATAGCCGATTCGACTGTAGGTGACTCTTCAGACCTCAACGCTATGTTTTAGTCCAAAGAGCGTACTACACAAACGAGGAGTGAGGTAGTTTGTGATTGCTTTCCTCACTGAGCTAACAGAATTGTATCAGTATGCCAAGCCCACCGAAACAAATTCAAACATATAAGTGAGTAAAAGTCATAATTTAAATAGAAATACAGTGACGATTTTGATATTAGATAAATGGACTTTGAGTGCCAACTAAATACATGCCTAGAATGATTCTGATTTGAAGTAGGTCCATCCCCTTCCAACCGGCAATGTCAGTCCCACACAATCATTTTCTGACCGGAATTGTGCAGTTAGCAGTGGTCTGGTTTTTGTATCATAACAAGTATTAACAACTTTGTCTAGCTCAGACCGGAATGCATCGATGTTGTAAGCTCTAACCTATATTTTAGTGCAAATGTCATAATGCAGTTATAGCATCAGTTGTACTTTTTTAGAGCAACTTGCATATATTTGTTTTTCTTGTGCATATACAGTATCCTTATGGCTAGCTGAACTTTTTATCAACCTCAGCTCTAACTGAGCTCCACTGCAGCACACAAGCATATGGTTTATGCTGGGGTGTAGTAAACATATCTGTGATGTTTTCCATGACGAAATACTTAATGAACAATCTAATATTAAAACTGACACTGTATTTCTCTTTTAAATAATGTTTTACTCACATATATTGGAGATGCTTGAGGAATGCATTTCACTTCTGAAAAGAAGCTTCGTCAGCCTCTTTTCAGAAGAGGTCTTCTGAAGAAACGAAGCTTCTTTTCAGAAGTGAAATGCATTCCAATATATGTGAGTAAAACATTATTTAAAAGTGAAATACAGTGTCTATTTTAATATTAGATTAAACATATCTATAAAAAAATATTTCATTCATTTCTTTGTATAATAAAATATAGTTTTTATTTATAAATCAGTTATTTTTTTAAAAATGCATCTGTTGTTTTTGTAAAAGATTTAATGTTGTATGAAGAAGTTTGTTTTTGTCTGTATAAATAAATAGTGATAAAATAAAGATGAACTGACGAAGTTTGATTTTTCAAATTCAAATTCCTTCATTATCACAAATTTTTATTTTAAAATACAAACAGAAATGGATACAACTAATTAATTAGAGTAATTTCAGAATAAAAATGTTTCCTTTAAATATTTGGCATCAAAACCAGCAGAAGGATACCTTGTTTGTTGGTGGGAGTAATACTGTTCAAACCTAATAAAAAAGTATTTTCCTTACAAACCAACCTCTTGTTTCAAGTAAAAAGATGAAAAAGAGATAAAAATGAAATATAATGAACAAGGATAAATAAATCCTGTACAAATAGATGATGATGGAATAAAAATGAAAATTCAGAAACCAGATTCTGCTAAATGGCACTATTTATGTGTGAGCTTAGGTCGGAAAGGGATTTTACGCCTTATATATCACTGGAAATATCAAAATAATATTTAAACACCTAACCTAACCTATCGTTTGCAGGGCTGCATGAACGAGCATATGCTTACAGGCTGCGCATTGTCGTCATGCGGTGGTATGGTGCTGGCCTGCAGCGAGGAGGGGGGGCTGGTGTGCGCCTGGGACAGCAACACTGGCACACAGATCGCACTCTACACGCACCTCTTTCCTGCGCATGCGCCTGCCGCCATCGCCTATCACCCGCACGAGCACATGTGCGCAATTGTCGCGCACACCCCCATCCCCCCCACCGTACAGCCACTCATCGTATCCAACTACGACCGGTATGTGTGCATTTCAGATTTTTTTTTAGGATGAAGCCCAAATAGGTCTTAGACCTGTGCGTGGGCAATGAGTTGGATGATGGTGATTGATGAGTTGGACCTACAGTTTTAGGTGGGTTCCGAACCACCGGGAAGTGATTTTACAGCAGAGAACAGTGTCTTTTTTGCTGGCCAATCTAATCGGTCACCGTTACAAACAGGTCCTACGAGAACGCAGCTTATCTCTATCTGATTGAACAGATACGAAATGTTTTTTATTATGTAAGAAATTTTTTGTGCTTTTCACTAATAAAAATTATTCATTCATTTAGTCTTACACTGTTCACAAAGTAATATCACATAATACATTTTAATATGGGAGAAATATTTCATAACCTTAAAACACTATACTAGAAAATCTTGAGAGATGAATCAAGCACTAGATGGAATTCACTTTGTCCCATAATGAACAGTGAATTTGACGGATTTATGTGTAAAAACGCTGAAACTGCGACTTTAGAAGGTTGTTTTCCAATTTTTTCATCCGAAAAAAAAGGTAAGTGATTTGGTGGTACTGGTAGCGCAGTTGGGTGGAGCGCTTGTCTATGATAAGATGAGGGGCTCTGGCTGGCTTCGTTTTCTACATCCTTGGGTTCGAATCTCATTCAGCCATGGATGTTTCTCATCATTCACCCATTCAACTCATTACCCACGCACAAGTCTCCAGACTCGTGTGGGCATCATCCGCAATAAAAAAAGGTATTAATACTTATAAAATCAAGTCATGGAAGCACGGTCACCCATCCAGATGCAGTTTCTATGCACTGATGTGAATCTCGAATCGCTCTGAAGACTGTCAGAGGCTGCATGTTCAAAAGTTGTCCAGAAGCTCCCTTTTTAATCTGTGATGTTTTTCATGATGAAATACTTAATGAACAGTCTAACATTAAAACTGACACTGTATTTAACTTTTATATATATTGCTTTACTCACTTATATTGGAGATGCTTGAGGGATGCATTTCACTTCTGAAAAGAAGCTTCGTCAGCCTGAAGAGGTGAAGTGAAATGCATCCCTCAAGCATCTCCAATATAAGTGAGTAAAACAATTATAGAAGTGAAATACAGTGTCAGTTTTAATATTAGATTGTCCCTTTTTAACTTACAAATTTTTTAAAGGGGTGAAAAAAGGGGATGTATCCTCCGAAATTCTCGATCATTCTGAAAAAACAACTTTATTTGTGTCTTTTATGGAGGTGGACGGTGGACCCCTTTTAGTAAAGGTAATATCCTCCTCAAAGTTTATTTCTCAGTTAATATCACCCAAATTTTAAATTGTGCACCACATATTTCTTTCAATGTGCATCCCAATCACTTTCGTTATTTTATTTATTTTTTTTTTTTTTTGCAGATCTTCATCTGGTGAAGGAATGAATTTGAAATTGTTGGAGGTAGAAAGCAACCAGCCGATGCTGTTAAAAGACAACAAATTGGATACGAAGAACAACGAAGATATTTGGCAGAAAATAGAGAGCTCGTCCAGCCACAGACTGGATTCGGCTAGACTTAGTTCTCAAGTGGAATCTTCTATTCAGACTAGTCAAACAATCGAAGACAACCGCTTACTTAAGCCATTTGATACAAATAACAGAATGTTAAAACACAAATCGAAGAACAAAAGAGTGGAGAAAAGAGAAAGCACCTGGTCGAAATTGACAAAGACCTCCGGGTTTCTAGTTGAGGTGACTACTAATAAAGGGGGACTTAATAGAGGGTTTGAAATCGATCATTTCACTACAAAGTCAACTGAGAATTTGCTCGATAATATCTGTAATCGAAATAGCATAGGAAATGAATGTTTGAAGCTTGATAAACACCAACCACATCCTAATAAGTTGGCTGATATCATAGAACGCATGGATAAAGTACTGCTAGCCGCAAATGATCAGACATAGAAGTTAATTTAGCAATATTTTAAGAACTGAGACAATAACTATGAATTATTTATCGATAGTTGTATAGGAAACTATCATTTAACGCAAAGTCTTTCTGTGGGAGACTAATGCCTGTATTTATGAACGTTCCTTCAGCCTATTTTGTCTCGAGGGTATCTTGAAATGCATTTATGAATACATTAAATTTCAAGATTCTCTCGAGTGAAGAGAATCTTGAACGTTCATAAGTACAGCAATAAATGTTCATGATTTAAGGTTGTGTAACCGATTTCTGACCTTAGTTATAAATACATAGTTTATTAATGCATACAAGAAGTAAAAAAACTAGTATATGCCTCCTTCAAAAGGGTTGAGTTTTGAGTTTTGTCAATGTTTTTGTGTGGGAGGGGGTGAGGGGAAAGGATAGTTGGTGATCATTAATCTATTGTAATAACAGTGCTGAAATTCATAATAAATAAATTATTCTTGTGAATCAGTTTTCTTTAATATTATGCGTTCTTTAAAAGGGTTGTTTTGAGTTTTCTCACTGTTTTGTGTGTGGGGGGAGAAGGGAAAGGATAGTTAGTGATCATTAATCTATTGTAATAACAGTGCTGTAATTCATAATAAATTAATTATACTTGTGAATCAGTTTTTTTTAAATATTATGGCTCCTTTAAAAGGGTTGAGTTTTCTTACTGTTTTCTGTATTGATTGGTGGAGGGGGGGGGGAGAAATAAATTGATGGTCAGTGATTACCAACCTATTGTAATAACAATGTTATAATTTACTATAAATAAATTATATTTGCGAATAAGTTATTTTTAAATATTGACACCAGTTTACTGTTCAAGAGTAGAACTATGAATTAAGTAATTTTAGAAGTATAATAATCATATCTATGATACAAAGTCATAGACCTATGAACTAAATCGTAGAACTATAAAGTAAGGAATTATAGAAACAATAATCACATTTCAGATACCTTCCATTTATTTCTAGATTATTGTCCAGCTGAATTATTTTCAAATAGTGATAATATTGAACTGGATCTTATTAATTTTTAATTAGCTGGGGAAGTGATAGCCGTGAGCCGTAGCAGGTATCTGTTCAATCAGATAGAGATAAGCTGCGTTTTCCTGGGCCGTCTTTGTAAGGGTGACCGATTAGATTGGCCAGCAAAAAGACACTGCTGTAAAATCACTTCCCGGTGGTTCGGAACCCACCTAAAACTATAGGTCCAGCTCATCTATCATCATCATCATCCAACTCATTACCCACGCACATGTCTTAGACCTATGTGGGCTTCATCCTCCAAAAAAATTAATTAACTTTCTATTGATAAAATACTGTATAATTTGAATGGTCTTAGAGAAGTACCTTTAGTACCTTTAGCACCTTTAGTACCTTTAGTACCTTTAGTACTTTTAGTACCTTTAGCAGATATAAAATAAAAGAGTGTTATTCTGTTATTATTTTCTAAATTTCATTGAATAGTCGAGAAAAATACAGAAGCTTTGTAAATACAGAAATTTTATTTCTGATAAAATGATACATTCAATGGCATAATTCAATTACAAACTTTGCAATATTGTAACAACTAACTTGAGAAACTTTCTTTAGAAAATGCAAGTCCACCATTTAAAGTTTTGCAATTTTATTTTTCTTTCTGTTGTTATTTATTTAATCTATTAGATTTGTTCGTTTTCTATTTTCCTCAATTCTTAATTTATTATCATGGCTTCTCATGCAGTTTTGGATAGATAATGGACATAAAGCCCTTATTATTCCTTTCATCAACCACATAGCATTGTAGCAGGATTATCCATGAAAATTTTGTCGACTTGTTTTTGTGATATTCCTTTAACCAACATCTTGGGGACAACATTGTTCAATAGATGTGCGAATCCGTGGCCTCCAAATTTTATCTGGAAATTCATAAACTGCATTAATGTAAGATCTTTAAAAATCAAGAAACAACATGGTTTGATTAATTCAATGGAATATTCATAACACAAAATATCTTAATTATTCATATGTATTATCTTGCTGTACAGAACTGACCTCTTTGAGTCGCGGCGGACGCGTTTCGAACTATGTTGTTCTTCTTCGGCGCTTTGTTGCAGACTGAGTAGTTTTCTAGTATGTAAGGTCTGGTGGTCGTAGGAAGGTAGTGGGAGGAGTGGATGTGGTGGGGGAAGTGGGTGTGGTGGTGTTTTTAGGAGGGGTTTGTGATGATGTTGAAGAGGGTATGAGATTTGAAATTAAGTTGGTCATTGAGTATGAATTGAGGATGTGAAATGGAATATTTGTAAATTTCGAATTGTTCAAGAGTATTGAGTTTTTGACTTTTGGGGGCAATGTGAAGGATGTGGAGGTTTTGATCAATGTTGGTGAATGAATGATCTTTTGTTAGTAGATGTTCAGCATAATTTCATTTTGTCTGTGGTTGGGTGAGGGCTTTTATGTGTTCTTTGAATCTGGTTGTGAAAGATCTGCCAGTTTGTCCAATATAGAATTTCTCAATTAATTTTTTTAATTTTTTAATTAGAATATCTTAATTAATTTTTTTTTTTGATTGGACGTTCTTGTAAATTTCTGAAAACGTTGTTAATAGCAGAATCTTCTCAAAATAACAGTTCTTGATATAGATTTACCAATTTCATTGAAATAGACTGCCCCGATGTATATTTACCATAGATGAAAATTTTTTATGTTTTTTTAAAGCTGTTTTTTATGCTGAATATATCTATATATTTGCGCAGCAACGGGAGCCACTTTCAATATAAAAATTGAAGAATGAATGTACATCTATAGAAACCTGCACTGTAGAATCCTTATTGGTAATAGTAATATTCTCGAGCTCTTACTAATGAATTAAAGATTCTACAAAATTATAAATACATTTATACTATTATACATAGTATAAATTTTGTTATAAAAGCTAAATGTTATGAAGTCATGCTATGACGTTCTAAACTGTGGCTATACTCGTGTTAGTCTAGCTCTAGACTTTCTGAGTCTACATTCTTTCAAGAGCGCTCTTTTTTTTTGAGGATGAAGCCCACATAGGTGTGAGACCTGTGCGTGGGTAATGAGTTGGATGATGTTGATTGATGAGTTGGACCTACAGTTTTAGGTGGGTTCCGAACCACTGGGAAGTGATTTTACAGCAGAGAACAGTGTCTTTTTTGCTGGCCAATCTAATCGGTCACCGTTACGAACAGGACCTACGAGAACGCAGCTTATCTCTCTGATTGAACAGATACCTGCTACGGCTCGCGGCTATCACTTCTATTGGATTAAATGTCTTCGTTTGGGCATATAGAGCCGATATTGCTTGAGACATGTTTCTGAAAATCTTTCGATGGTGAATAATTTAATTATCAAACCAGTAACTGGTTATAGAAACGAGAATAATCTTAACTTTTTATAGTAAATTCAACGACTTTTCAATTTTACATTATACAGGTACAGAAACCACAATTCCTCTAACGAAAAACCCGATCTCGGACGCCTTTGAAGATGAGTCTCCATAACTCGAAAAAGTTTGGCCAGAAAGTGAGTAGAATTCTTTTTTTTTAGAGGATGGCTTCACACCATCAATAAAACACCCTGTCACATAGGTCTGACACCTGTGCGTGAGTAATGAATTGGATGATGATGATTGATGAGTTGGAACTACAATTTTAGGTGGAATCCGAACCCACATTATTTACTCACATTTAAAAATGACTGCAAGTCGTTGGATTTACTATAAAAAGTGAAGATAGATTACGCCGATCGTTATAGAACAACAAATCCAAGAGAATAATCTCATGTACATACCAGTCTATGCTTGGTGTGTATATCATGTGACACCAATATCCTATCATCTCCACTGTTGTTTATCAATGATATTATCTGATCGATTCTCTGTGCGTCCGATCTCATATCCAGCGACACATTAAATTGATACAATGAGCATTCCGTTCCAAACAAATCAAATTGGCAATAGCCACCGAGCGCTGCAAACTCCAATAAAGATTCCTCTGTCATAAAAGTTCCTGAAAAAAGAATTAGGTTTTTTATTTTTCTTCAATTGAAACACAAGAATCTGTTTTTTTTTTTTTTTTTTTTTTTTGGAGGATGAAGCCCACATAGGTTTGATTGATTGATTGATTTATTTATTGTCTGTACTAGGTCTTGACAGACCCATTGCACATTGAACGTAAATACATAATTAGAATAAATTAAATTGAAGAAAATAAAAGAAAAATATATAAATTAAAATGAAAATAAATTGCATAACATTTACACTGTAAAAGATCCATGTAATAAAATGTCAAATAATTAGATAAATTAGATGGATAGACAAAGTATCTATTAGTTCTATATAAAAAAGGGTTAGAAAAAAAAATTGAATAAGAATTAGAAAGGTGTCAATAAGTGAATGATAAAAACACCATAATTTAAATGATGAAGATGACTAAGAGGGGGGGGGGGGAAGTGAAGACAGAACAAGACTATTCAAGAGCATTTTTTTTTCTTGATAACAAAAACCATCTCAAACATAAAAGGAAATTGATTAGACTTCAACGATCTTTGCACTTTGAGCAAAAGAGAAAACACCTGTCCTTGAAAAAAAAAAAAAATGTTGAAAGATAAAATATACTTATTGATAAAGCCTATTGAATGATTTGTGTAGAATCAATTTCACTGATAAGAATTCAAATGAACATAAAGTCTCCTTTTGAATGTGGAGAGACATCTAGAAAATACCACTCTTTCAGGTAGCTCATTCCATAGTCTAGACGCTGTCACAACGAAGGAGTTATTAAATATGGCAGTGCGGTGCAGCGGTATTTGAAGTGTGAAGCGATGAGACCTTGTGCGGCGACCAGGATTCACATCGTTCAACAAAGTGAAGGAATCAGACAGATATACAGGACCCTCCTTCAAAATTAAAATTTTAAACAATAAGCAAAGCAAAAAGTATTTCCTACGCTCTTTTAATTTGAGCCAACCAAGATCAATAAATAATGGTGTTATGTGTGCATCTCGTCTGGCATCATATATGTAACGAACAGCATAGTTGAGAGACCGCTGTAACCGCACATCCAATTCGTTGGTAAGATCGTTATAGACCACACAGCAATAATAGAGAAATGGAGCTATCAAAGCATTAACCAGAGCAACTCTCACAGATTTTGGCAGGTATCTTTTAATTCTCTTCAACTGATGCATTCCACCAAACACTTTGTTGCACACATGAGTAGTTTGCTCTCGCCAACTCAGAGAAGAATCAATCAGAATGCCAAGTATTCGGACACACTGAGAGTAGGGAACAATATTTCCCCTAATGACAACTTTTGCACTTTCAAGATTCAATTGATTCATGAGTCTGGGGTAACCAATGACAATGCTTTTAGTTTTCATAGGATTCAGTGTTAGCCCATGCGCATCAGACCATGCTTCAAGTTCAGAGATATCAACATTTACATCATTTACAGAGGCCTGGAACCGATCAATAGGGAAATGAAGGTACATTATAAGATCATCGGCAAACAAATGATACGATGAGAAGGAGAAAATCATGGGAGCATTATTTATATAAACAGAGAAGAGAAGAGGCCCTAGAACTGATCCTTGAGGTACACCTCGGATTACTGGACACCAAGAGGATATATTGTTGGAGCTGCAGGTCTGAGATGTGTGCGTGGGTAATGAGTTGGATGATGGTGATCGATGAGTTGGACCTATAGGTGGGTTCTGAACCACCGGAAAGTGATTTTACAGCAGAGAACAGAGTCTTTTTACTGACCAATCCAATCGGTCACCATTACAAAGATGGCCCAGGAGTTTCGTAGCTTATCTATGATTGAAGAGATACCTGCTACGGCACTCTGCTATCACTTAATATGAAATGTGCGAGCTGTCGTAGGACAACAGAACAAATACCCCAGATGAAATTTTACAACATATTTTCTCAATGTATGGAGCCCAGGTCAATCGTCTATCCTACAAAACTCCTAGAAATGCAATGTTTTCTTCCTGGTCTAGTTGATTATAGTTTACAAACACGTTTATAGCCCTATCTTCATTTGAATTATGTTTGTTTTTGAATTGAGGTATTGGAATTTTTTAATATTTATTGTTAATTTCTATTGATTTGTGAATTGTACAATGGACTGCACACCTATATGGGCCCTTATTTAAATATAGGGTCTACGAGTACTGTAATATTGTGATCATTGGTTGGAGCGCTTGTGTGAGATATGGCTCTGCCTGGCTTCGTTTATTGCAGCGTTGGGTTAGAATCCCATTCGGCCATGGATGCTTAAAGCCAGATGTTTAAAGCCCAAATTTTAAAGATCTCCAACTTCCCAAAAATGATAAGAATGATAAAGGAAGTCCTATTAAAAAAAGCCCCATAGCCTACACAATGGATGAATGTGTGGAGTTTTTGTGGGAAGAGAACTAGTTTTATTGCTTTTTCTTTATTATTTGATTAAATTCTCATCATAAGGTATGATCAATTTATCCACAGGGTGCTTCTAGGGTCTGTCTGTGTTGTTTAACGTCTCCTCTCCAGAATACTTTTTATTTGTTATTGACGATTCAATGTTGCTAAGCCTTGCTTATATTATGTGCAACTAACTGAATAAATATGATTTGATTTGATTTGTTTATCATTCACCTCATTACCCACGCACAAGTCTCCAGACTCATGTGGGCAATAAAAAAAATTCTGGAAATTAATTAATACAACAAGTAAATTACCGTCTAATATTATGTAGGCACAAGTACCTAACTATAAAAGTACAAGTACTACAGATGAAATTAGTTTGGAAATTGTTATATGCAACAGAAACCACCCAAAACAAAACTAAATACAGCAATTAGTTTGATTATTTACTTACTATCAAGATGTGACATTACTGATCTGTTAGCTTTGCCACCTGCCTCCTGAAATATGCGCATTACTTCAAAAGGAGCTTCCGCATCTCTTCCCGGGTGAAAACTCACTGCGCAGTTCACTTCCGATTGAACTTGGGCTGCAGTTTGAATTGCGCGCTTCTCAAAATCTGAAACAATTATGAAATTGTCTGCTGATTATGCACATATGAGTCTGAAACTTGTGATTAGGTAATGAAGTGAATGATGGCCATCTTCTTATCCGTTTTCACCATCTCCTCTTCGCTTTCTCAGGTCAATGCTACACAGACTGAACAACACTATCCAACGACAATTACAACACTGAACTAAACGCAATAAAATACCTAGCACAAGAAAACGGCTACAAGCACAACCTAATTGGCAAACTCAACCATAAAATAACAACCAAAAAAACAAAACAACAACACCACCGACAAAAATACATTAATCCAAAATCAGAGTAGCAAAAATCTTCAAAAAAGCCGGCCATACCATCGCATTCAGAACAAAAAACAAACAAAAAAATGCACTTGCACCCAAAAACACACTGAACACAAACAAATACGATCTCCTAGTTATATCTACAAAATGAACTGCTCTGATTGTAACAAATTTTACATAGGACAAACAGGCCGCGCATTGAAACAACGTTACAAAGAACATTTACAAGCCTTAAATACAAAAAACCAATCTACTTTTGAAGACTATATCATTCAAACTGGACACATTTTTACTGAAATCACTATACTAACCTACAAATTCTACATATAAATTCTAAAGGACACGAACTCAACATCTCTTACACAATATTAACTTTCCAAGTGAATTCAACGACTTGCAGTCAAATTTTCATTAAGAATAAGTAGAATTTACTTACTCTGTAGGCCGAACGTTTCGAAACGTTCACCCTACAGAGTAAGTAAATTCTACTTATTCTTAATAAAAATTTGACTGAAAGTCGTTGAATTCACTTAAAAAGATAATATTAACAACGCAGTTCGTTATGGAACAAGAAATCCAGGAACCTTACACAATTTGAAATTTACAAACACACCACACACAACAAACAAAACATCCTCAATGAACAATTAAATTACACGAAATTTTTGATCACATTATACAAAAATCACAATTCTTCAAACCAAAATACCAACATCACCGATCTAGGGCGCCTGGAAGATGAGTCTCCATGACAAGAAAACGTTTGGCCAAAGGTGAGTAGAAATATTATTTATTCACAATAAAAATTGGGTGAAAGTCGTTAAATTTACAATAAAAAGTTGGGAATAAACAAAATTAATTATTTTACATAGAGCATTCTAACTTCTCCAGCCATAAGGTTACAACAGGCAAAACTGTCAAATTACTACAAGCTTGTATTATTATGTTAGTGCTAATTATTACATTACACTCTCGTCCTGGCCCAAGACAAGCTCAACGAAACTATGGAACCCAAAGAGTGTTGCCAGATTTACAATACTGTATATTTTTTACAATATTTTCAACACATATGTAGCAAAACCCTCGCACAGAGCACTGTGTCTTTATCTTTTAGATAGTTTATCTATGAACTATTTTCTATCTCTGCTTTAACCATGACTGGGAGAGGAAAACAAATTAATAATATTTGAATTTTAATTAAGTATTTTCAAATGCGACAATATATTAGAGCTTATAGTATTCTGTTTAGGCTCGTTCAGATGAAATTAATTTTTAATTGCTCATTGTCCAACTACGAGTAAAATACTACTAACCCACACACAAGTTTCGAACTCATGTGGGCATCCTCAGCAATAAAAAAAAAACGTTAAAACTCACCATCTATAGGCCAAGAGCTGGCTTGCTCTCCTATCAGGCCACACCTGACATCAGGAAATCCTAAACAGCCATCCACCATTTCTGTCTTCATATAGTTGTACATCTCTTCTGAGCTCTTACAGAGAGCTGATTTACCTTGTACTCCACTCACATAATAGCCTGAAAGTGAAACAAAGTATCAAAACATTGAAAAAAAAGAGTGTAAAAAATTTAAAACTTATAATTCGAGGGTGGTAAATGAGAATCAGAACTTTTTTCCGGAGGATGAAGCCCACATTGGTCTGAGAACTAAGCGTGGGTGATGGTGATTGATGAGTTAGACCTACAGTTTTATGTGGGTTCCGAACCACCAGGAAGTTATTTTACAGCAGAGAACAGCCTTTTTTGATGGCCAATCAAATCGGTCACCGTTACAAAGAGCGCCCAGGAGTTTCGTAACTTATCTCTGATTGAACAGATACCTACTATGTCACTCGGATATCACTTCCCCCATGAAATGACTATGGAATGGTTTGTTTGAATGTATATTTTTGTTTGATTGAATGAAAAATTAATACTTATTACCGTATTTATGAACATTCCTCCATTATCTCTTAACTCGAGGTACTCTTAAAATGCCTGCTAAAATATATTAAATTTCAAGAGGCTCTCAAGTCAAGAAGAACGGTCTCCATGACGAACTGCGATTAGAGTAATAGATATTTTCACATAGACGACATGCAATACACCTACATAGATAAGAAATTTGAAATTTTCTTCCTTACTTGAGACAGAACATGTTTCTGCCAGGATGCCCATCCTCAGGAAGAAAGAAAAACATTTTTATACAATGTTTCATTTTTTCCTTCTGTCTCAAGTAAGAAAGAAAAGTTCAAATTCATTTTTTTATTGTAAATGTTCTTTGTGTTGCCCATGTGAAAAGTTATCTCAAATCGTAAAACTAATCCAATATCGTTCACTTCCAGCAGAACCAATTTATTCATTCACTGTTCTTTAATTTTTCAATTTGAACTAAGTAATGTAAGGTTTCTAGACCAATCAGACGCCTAGTTTTATGTACCGGTGACCGGTGCAACCGCTGCAGGCTCCCTGAACGTACTAAACATTAGCATAAGTTACTACTGCAATTTAAACTCCCCAATATTTGTAATACTTCCATTTATTCCTGGAGCGTGTTGCATAACATTTTACAAACTAGTTTTAATTCTTGGATTTCTTGTTCCATAACGATCTGCGTTGTTAACATTAACTTATTATTGTAAATTTAACGTCTTAATAGTGGGCCTAAGCTACTCGCTTTTGTAATTTATTATTTCAATATATTTTGGATGAATTTTTTAATGTTTATACACAATCATTAATTTGTAAATTTTGTTGTCAAGTGATGCAGTTGGTTCTAGTCTGGTATCGCAAAGTTTTCATGTTTTTAAACGATTTTATATAATCGTTAATTTGTAAATTGTTTTCAAGTCATATACCTAGTTTTGGCTCTAGTCTGCTTTCACAAAGCTTTCATGTCGTACCTAGTGAATGATTTCACAGTCTGTGAGAAGGATAGTCGATTTAGCTTATTTTTTTAGTTAAAGTTATTTAGGCCTATTATCATTTATAAATGGCCTAAATTTTATTTAATGAAGGTTTAATACCTGCTCTCACAAACTATTTATTGGATACCAAAACGCAGGTATTTAAACCTTTATTTATATTAACTAGTATCCGGAGGCTAAAGAATCCAATATAAATTTTATTATTCATTCAGATGAAGTACAAACACGAAATATTCCCATTTTGTCTTAATAATATTAAGGTACTAACAACATTATGGTATAACAATAGGGAAGTGATAGCCATGAGTGGTAGCAGGTATTTTTTAGTCAGATAATGATAAGCTACGAGAACTCCTCAACCCTCTTTCTAAGAGTGACTGATTGGATTAGCTAGCAAAAAAGACTCTGTTCTCTGCTGTAAAATCACTTCCCGGTGGTTCGGAACCCACCTAAAACTGTAGGTCCTACCCAACAACCACCATCATTCAATTCATTACCCACGCACAGGTGTCAAACCTATGTGTAAATCCTTAAAAATATAGATATTTATATCTTATATTGTAATGATATAATGAATTTTCATTGCACCCAATGTATTTTACTAGATATTGCAACCTAAAAAGTTGTTTATAAAAGTTCAACTGACCAGTGCCTAATATAATATTGACGCCAGTTTCTTTGCTAGCTCTCAGCATCAAAGGAATGTTTCTGTTCAGGCCGTAGGTTGTATTTTCTATTATGGTTCCGCCACCACATTTTTTGAAAAAACTCAGGTCTTCGATTACAGCTTCGTCAACCTCGGGGCCTCTGAACTCCAAGTTGTACTTGCTGCTATATCTGAAATTCGAAATTTATTTCATTATCATCAACTATTCATTGTAGTAGTCTAACAACACAAAAGTACTGGATGCAAATGACATAAATAAACTGTAAGTCCAACTCATCAATCACCATCATCTAATTTATTCATTACCCACGCACAGATCTCAAGACCTAATTGGGCTTCATCCTCAAAAATAAGATCATTTGAACACGCGTTTATATCTCTTCTAATTTTTAAACCGACTTCCAACAATGAGGAGGTTCGCAATTTGACCTGTTTTTATGTTTGTACATCAATTACCCAAGCTTTATTGAACCGATTTCAATATATAATTATAAGTTAGTTTGAAGTGACTGACAATTGAATAAACTGACAAATATACATAAACTGAATTTATTAATTTCGAGTTCCTTTAATTGCTATTAGTTTATACTGAAGACTTCTGCAATGGCGGATATTGACAACAATATCCGCCATTGTGGAAGTCTTCAGTATAAACTAATAGCAATTAAAGGAGCTCGAAATTAATAAAATATAATTATATTTCTTGCATTGAATAAAGTTTTTTGAAATATTTTTAATTGAGGGTCCATTAATTTTTTATAAAACAAGCGATGAAATTCAAATGAATTCTGAAAGATCTATTGTTGGGTCATTTCGTAAAAGAGATCAAGGAGCGTGAAGCTCATTTTTTCGTCACAGACTATGAACTAAGATAGGGTTACTTCAATGAAAATAGTCATTGAATGTCATAGAGCCTGCAAGTTCGCATGTAAGAGTATGAAATTGAATATCTATATTTTATCATCTCCATGTAAATGATACCGAATCGTATTCATCACACATAATATTTATAGCATAGTCAACATTTTTAGAGTAGTTTTGGAATTTGTCTGTTGCCTCTTCAGTTCATTGTAATTCTGTCCCTCAATAAACAATAAATAAATATTGGAAACCCAACACTATAAGAAAATCTGTCACCAATTATCATCATCATCAAGAAATTCAAGATTGATAATCAATTATCACCAATAAGGAAAAGCCAGCTCAAAAATGTGTAAACAAATCCTGCTATAGTGAAAATCTAGCTGATCAAAATTATCTATTCCGACTTTTGTCTTATCTAGTCCACTTATATAATTTGAGAAATAGGTGTGAATAAAATTAGGAATGGGCACGTACCTTTATGTTAACATTACAAGCATTAAACACAAAAACCTAATCGTCCTTTGCTGACCATATCATTCAAACTGGACACACTTCCACTGACATCACTACCAACCTTTTTTTTAGATTACGTCTTGGAGATTCCAGTTTAAGGAGTATAAGAGACAAGTCAGAACAACAATTATACACTAGATACCATAATTACTATATCAATTAGTTGAGCTGAGGCTTAATTTTGATGTGAAAGGAACACATTCTACATATAAAATATAAAGGACACGAACTCAATACCTTGAAACAATTAAAAATATTTTCTTAGTAATGGCGAAGGTGATATTGTGGAAGGTATCCATAATGAATAATAAGACGAAATTGTCACAACCACACTTATTAAAACTAGTTTCTTGAAGTTTTAATAAATGTGGTTGTGACAATTTCGTCTTATTATTCATAATTAAAAATATAAACACACCACACACAATAAACAAAACATCATCAATAAACAATTAAATTGTAAATCACACAAACATTTTAATCACATTCTACAAAATCCACAATAGCTCTTCTAACCAAAAAACGACATTGACGATCAAGGACGCATTTGAAAATGAATCTCTACAATTCGAAACCTAGGTGAGTAAAAATTAAAAATATTACTTATTCTCAATTAAAATTGACTGCAAGTCGTTGAATTTACCATAAAAAGTTAATATTAACAACTCATTATGGAACAAGAAATCCCAGAATGAAATAAATACTCACGGATACTGTCTCACAAAACCAACATTTTCAAGCGAGATACCACCACTCAAATAAGGCTCCAAATGTTTTGGAGGTGGATAAAAGAACGTGCCGAAATTGAGTGTCACATGCTCATGAGTAAGCGTTCTACCCAGTTTGTGCACAGAAACTTGGCCAAGAACTGGAAAAAAATGTTGAAAAATGAATAATTTATTAAAAATAATACTTGATATTAGTTATATACCTACCAATTTAATCTTATTATCATAATTTTCTTGATTACAAGCTCCAATAAATGAAGGAAAACTAAATGAAAATATGTGAAGTAAAGTAAAAAATATGTGAAAACATATAAAAAATATTTGAAAACATATAAAAATATGTTAAAACATATAAAAGTATGTGAAAACATATAAAAAATATTTGAAAACATATAAAAAAAATATAAAAAATATGTTAAAACATATAAAAAATAGATGCAGGAATTGATAAAGAATTATTTTCAGTTAATAAAGAAGTAAGCAATTTGATTGATTCTCAGAAGGAAAGAACGATTACAATTCAATTATTTTCAAGTTGTTAAAAGTTAAGATTTCTAAGTTATATTTAAGGAAGTATGAAGAATCTTCATTGAATTCAATACCGTATCGATCTGATGATACTCTATAAAAAGATTGATGACTCTTCTGGAGGTGCCGTATTCAATGAAAAAGCTGAATGGAATCAATACCATTGAAGTGTCCTTGGCCATAAACTAAATTCAATATCCACTTTGCTATCAAATAAAGTTGTGAGTAGGCTAAAGCCGCGTCTCCACCAACCGAACATGCTTGGCGAACAGTGTTCGCTGGAATCAGCTGATGTTGCCGAACATTTTTTGGAGTTGGTTTGGTGTGGACGCCTTCTCGAACATTAGGATCGGTGTGGTGGGTTTAGTGGCTGGAACTTGTTGTTGGTCGTCACTGTTCGCTCACAGAACGAACATTTCAATTGAACTCACGAACATTCGGTGACCCACAAGTTTAATGTTTGCCCGTTTTTTGTATTCACCAACAATGTTCGGCAGACATGTTCGGTTGGTGGAGACGTGGCTTTACACAAATATTCGAGTCATATTCAATTTTCACAAAATGAAAGATTTTTATAAGAATTGGCAAATATAAATCAAACGCTTTGAATCAATGTTGTATGGAGATTTCAGATTAGATTAGAGTACCTTATTCATGTAAATTTACAAAAAATAGTATTATCATCATTAAATTATTGTAAAGCAGATGATATGTTTACATTTGACATTCTTTGTAGTGGTGAAGGTGATATTGTGGAAGATATCCATAATGAATAATAAGACTTGAAGTTGTCACAACCACATTTATTGAAAACCGTGAGACACTTGTTTCGGTTGTTACACCATTATCAATCTCAATCAGCTTGATGTAATGGTGTAACAACCGGAATTAGTTTATCACGATTTTCAAGAAATGGGGTTGAGATTGATAATGGTGTAACAACCGAAACTAGTATCTCACGGTTTTCGATTAATGTGGCTGTGACAACTTCAAGTTATTATTTTTTGAATACTTATACATTTACAACCGATAATGGCCTACAGCTTGACGACAAAACAATCCTCATTTACCCAAAAGACTGGTCTTTACAAAAATAATGAATAGGCTTAACTATAAAGAAAAACAAAAAGGTTCTAGCTTCTCATGCCAAACGTAATGAAAGATTAGTAAAATGTTAGAGAACATTTAATAAGAAAGAGTAAATATATAAAAAGTAATATATAAGACAAAGAAAAAATGAAAAATAGGAGATATATAGTATAGTTTGAAAAACAATAAAAATATTCTTGAATTTCTTTATCCATAGCGATCTGCGTTGTTAATATTAACTTTTTTTTTGAGGATGAAGCCCACATAGGTCTGAGACCTGTGCTTGGGTAATGAGTTGGATGATGGTGATTGATGAGTTGAACCTACAGGTTTTTAGATGGGTCCCGAACCACCGGGAAGTGATTTTACAGAAGAGAACAGTGTCTTTTTATTATTAACTTTTCATGTGAAATTTAACGACTTGCAGTCAAATATTTGACTGCAAGTCGTTAAATTTCACATGAAAAGTTAATATTAACAACGCAGTTCGTCATGGAACAAGAAATCCAGGTATTTTTATTGTAACTTGTTAATAACTTGTTATTGTAAATGTAACAACTTGTAGTCAAAATGACTGAAATTCGTTAAATTTACCAAAAGTTAACAACAAAAATAAATGAATTTGAAGAGTTTGAACACAGAACTTGCGCAATGGATCACTATTATTATTTAACTAAAGAAAATCCTAGTTATGTATTTACATAAAATGGCAAAGTTTTGACAAAACTCGTCCATTCTTGATTTAACATTAGATAATATCACCAGCTAATGCATTTTGTAATAAATAGGCTATGAACTTAAATTTAACATTTATTCAGGTAATCTAAAAAATATATATATAAAATCTAACACATACAAGGGATAAAGATAAGTTAAAATTATTTTATTTACGTAAATTTAAAAAAAATATTATATTGTGACTGATTAAAAAGCATATTATTAACAACACAATAGATTGTACATGAGAAAACACTTGGTTATTGAAGGGATAAGAGGTGGTGAGATATTATCTTATTATAGAATAAATTATTTGGTACTTATTTCAAAAATTTTACCTGTATTAACATTGCTATTGCTGGACATGTTGAAGACTTTTGTAATCGCAGTACAAATCTCGTTAGACTGCCTAATAGTTTTCTTCGACAGCGAATTAGAACACAATTTTACTCTATTAATACCACATTCCAGTTATTAACAATCGAGTTATTTCAGCAAACCTTCATAGATTGCTACTAGATAAATATAATGCTCTGAAAAATTGAAATTATCATAATTATGCAAATAAAATAATTTCCAACATGAATGAAAATGTGTTACTTTTCCCATGGAAATATTTTTTTTTCAAATTGGAAGTACCGTACAGATTGTGTGAGCTTTTCCGATTTCAACCTTCATTAGAGTTGAAACATACATACAACACTTGAAGTACCATCTTTAAGCTTCAAGAGCCTTATAATCTTGGTAAAGACTATCAGACCGATAATTAATTCAAAAGACGCCGTTTTTCTTTAATAAACTGAAATGAATAAATGTATTGCTTTATAAAGTAATTGACATTGAATTTAGTAATTTCAAATATTAAGTAGGTAGCTTGTTTTTTTTTAAAATGAATGTTTGAATAAATCGAATTTCACTATAACGCAACTTTTATAAACATGAATAATTCTTTAAAAAAACTTTAATAGTGAATTTTTCAACACTTACATATTCGACCTATTCAAAGGCCTTCAGTCATGTCTGAGAAAGAATTCCAACAATGCGAAATGGCTATTACACTAATAGTGTTGAATTCACTAGTAGAGTTCTTCAAATAATTATTTATGTTTAAATAAAAAGTGAAAAATTAATTTTTATGTGCACATATTTTTTTTATTGAAACTTGTTACATTCAATACCGTAACTTTTTTCTAACATTCTGTGGAGAATCTTAGCTATTTCTTAAATATCTATCATTTCTCTATTGTAGTTAAAACTGAAGAAAAAGTTAAGAAAGGTTTTTAACAGCCATTAGAGATGATAAATTAATTTTTATCTGCATTCATTAAATCGTTTATGGCATGACATGATAGATGCAGCTATTAAAGTCTTACCATATGCCAAGTGCTAAGGCCAGGCGCACGTTGAGATGTCGGTGGCGCAGAGCAGAGCAGAGCAGAGCAGCACAGTTTCTGTGTCCCATGCGTTTACTATGCTCCGCTGTAGGAGCGCAGAAATCACGCGCACGTTGGCGCGCAGGGCAGGGCAGAGCAGGGCAGAGCAGCATTGGTCTGCGTCGCACTTGTGACAGAGACACAGAAACTGCGCCGTTCGTGCACTCGTTATAAGCTGCTCTCACGTTACTTTGTTGGTGGAACAATATGGAAGAACAATAATTGTTATTGATCGAGTTTTTCTTCAGTTCCCACAGGCCTTTGGGCGTTACAGCCCTCTGAGACAATTAAAGGTTTAATCATCTGGTGTACTTCTTCAAACTCTTCTCGACTAAGACGACAAACATTTTTAAACTGTTCTGGTGATAGTTCTTTTTTCATTGCGAATGCCCCATTCGTATTCCGTTTTTTCAAGTAGTCACTTTTCCCTCGCTTTGTCCCCTCTTGACCTCATGTTTCAATCAAGATGGATGATAGTTTATTTTTTTAATCTTATTAATCCACAGTAAAGTAAAAATTTCTTTGTTTGTTATAATATTGAAAAACATTGAATTGGCCTATATGCTAACAAATGTGAATAAGGAGATATTTTTTTTTTAGTTTATTGAGAGTTATATTTTAGTTTGTTGAAAGATATTTTCAGTCCAGGGTAAAGTTATTTGGTTAAGCGACTCACCCCTCAGCACAAGCTTGGCTTAGAGAGGGGTGAACAATCTTTTTTATTTCATTCTTAAATAATTTTTAGTTTAATATCCTATATTTATTTTGTCTTGAATATTCTATAATTTTATTCTATTTATTTTTTATTTGCTTATTTAAAAAATTAAAGTTTATTTATTTTATTGTATACTTATACATTTTGCACCTTGGAATGTATTTTTGTCATATAAAAATGTATTGTGCATTTTGATTGGCTGAATAAAAAATTATTATTATTATTATTATTATTATTATTATTATTATGTACAGCAATAGCAATGAATCAAACTCCGCATCCGAATCTGACTCTGACCTTTGATCAAGAAATCTTGAAAAAATGTTGACAAACACAATACACCTCAAAAAGCACATCCACCTGCGTCGCACTGTAGAATGAAACTGCCTCCCAACATGCGCTTTAAACTGTGCGACACGTTTCTGCCCTGCTCTGCTCTGCCCTGCGCGCCTGTGTCGCACTGCTCAACGTGCGCCCCATCTAATAGTAGGTAATAAATTATTATTCAATTACACAAGTTTAGAGTTGACTCACCGTTCTATTTATTCACTGTGGTATTTTAAATCAATTATTGCGCATAGGCCCACCGTATGCACTTTAGAATAAGTAGTATTTTTTTTAAATGTTTTCCAAACATATTTTATGATAAATAACTGATGTAAAACAATGTGATAAACATGATGACACGTTCAACTCCTTATCAACTCACTTGAAAAACTGTCAACATAATGATAGGACGAATAGCACACTCAAGTGATAGGACAAATGAAAGTTTCGGTCACACATACGCTACAAATGTCGGTACTTTTCAGTCTACTGTTGTGGCCACTCTGCATTGGCTTTGTTAACCAATTTATTCAGTACTATTATTTTTATCAGAGAAAATGCTTTAGTTGCGCATTGTACGCATGTCTTAATTATCTGAGAGAATTTGTACAACGTCGGTGCCAAAGTGCTGTTGCTGTCATTTTCAATTGGCAGGTAATTAGGCGAAAATCAGAAGGTTGCACTTAAAATAATTCGAGTTCTTTAAAGATTTCAAATGCTTCGCGGGTTCGAATCTGCGCCCTGAGTTGGCACTACAGGTGATTATCAATCAGCTGTAGCCTCGTGATGCATTGCTTGTTCAGTTCTGTCGTCTGTCGTATTGTGAGTAGGAAGTTTGTGAGGTTAGTTTTGAAGTTTCAAGTTTTGTGTGTAAGTAATCAGTCTAGTGTCTGCTAAAAAGCATTTAAATATACTATAAAATGCCGTTAAATAAAGTAAGCTTTAAAGTTTCAGTCAAGTATAATGGATGTTTTTCAAATTTCATTGTCTTTCGATCTGTTACATATTTGGGTGGTAAGTTGAATAGCACACATTTTTATAGTAATTCCCATCATGGTTAATGGAATTTCACTAACTTATTGTGAAAAATTGAATAATGGGTCAAGGGGCTGTATGAATTCCTTCTCCCTGATCTTCAGTTAGCATAGCTTTTTATTTTTACATTCAACACTTATGTAATGGGTAGACATTTGGTTGGGGCGTCGCAACCTCAGCTTGCTGTCGTTCAAGCGGTCGTGGGCTCGAATCTCGCTCATCCGCCTGGCATCTATGTGTTATCATTCACCTCATTACCCATGCACAAGTTGGACTCATGTGGGCATCATCAGCAATAAAAAAAAACTTACTGTAAGTAATAAAATTTTCAACACAGGCTACGCCACTGTAAATTTAATAGAAATTCCGGCATCTTCATGAGTAATTTATTGTTGTCTAATTTCATACTACAGTATTTCAAACTATGTAGGCCTACTTGGGAAGTATTTTGGTGGAAGTCCAGGTAATTGACAATAACCTAGTTTTCTTATTATGCTGTTGGTAGAATGTAAGAGCGGCCGACCACCAAAAGCGGTGCTGTGTTGTACTTTGCTAAGTTGCTTAGAGTGGAATAATCTCTGAAACAATAATTACTGTAATGTAGTAATGCGTCTGGGCAGTTTAATTTATAATAGAATAGGTATCAACTTCCTATCTTTCGATTTGGAAATCCAAAGACAGTAGACTGTAGAGTCTCAAGCAAATTCGCTGCGGTTGTTATCCGCTTTGCCCAACTAAATGTAAAAAAATTCATATTCTAGAGCGCCCGGTCACTAAACGTTGTGCTGTGCTGAGACAGCACAACTTTTAAACCCAAACTAATGGTTTTCAATGATCGTCCGACCACTGCCACAGTGCAACAATTTATTAGAAACCGTTATAAAAGCTGTCTTAGCCACAGCTTTTATTGGCCGGGAGCCTTGACACGGTTTTATTTCTTCTGTAAAATACAACTTCTTGTGTGTTGGATAAAGCGCCAGGTCCAATCAACTTGAAAATTCAAATTTTCCAATAGGAACCGTAGAAATGTAAGCTGATCAATCCTAATCACGCATTTGTAATGGATGACTAAAGGGTTGATTACATTGGGATAGTTACTCGCTAAGCGAGTAGCGAGTAGGATGTTACTGACCGACCGTGCTACAGCAGCTCAGCATACCACGCCAAATTATATAAAAAAAATTATTTCTAGAATCACCCCCATACTATGGAATTTCTAAGACAATAAATAATATTGCAACAAAAAATTAAAATATGAAGTTTACCAACAATTATTCAATGAAATTTCATCAAAACAATATACAATATATCTCATCTGAAGTGTTATGCTGGCAGCCTGCGTGATTAAGTGTCGGCTTTGGCCACAATAATATTGTATTTTGGTGTTGGCTACTCTGCCAGCGAGTATAAATGTGACCAAATTCAAAGTAGACAGGCTCTCAACTTTGAATTTGGTCACATTTATACTCGCTGGCAGAGTAGCCAACACCAAAACACAATATTATTGTGGCCAAAGCCGACACTTAATCAAGCAGGCTGCCAGCATAACACTTCAGATGAGATAATATATTGTATATTGTTTTGATGAAATTTTATTGAATAATTGTTGGTAAACTTCATATTTTAATTTTGTGTTGCAATATTAGTTATTGTCTTAGAAATTCCATAGTATGGGGGTGATTCTGGAAGATAAATTTTTAATATAATTCGGCTTGGTATGCTGAGCTGCTGTAGCACAGTCGGTCAGTTACGTCCTACTCGCTTAGCGAGTAACTATCCCAATGTAATCAACCCTAATCAAAGTGAAATTGGAAAAATACGGCTCAGCTTGTTAAAATATCTAATTTAAGTTAGTAGTTGATGATTTTGAGGATGGAAAGATTTGTGAACCTAGTGTAGGTGGCCACAACCAGTCTAAATATAGCTGTATTCTAACTTAGAAATAATTTATCATTCATTCCATCACTGGCATATCTTATTCACGTTTGAGTGAAGAATTCAGAGATGTATTACAGTATCCTCTGATTATTTACAATTTGATGATTTTGAAAAAGGCAAGAATCCAACATTCAGTTGGAATTATTGTGTAAGATGTTGAATTTAATTAATCATTGGTCACAAGGTAATTTAATTCGAATTTCCTTATAACGTTATAAACTGTGCTAAAGACTTCCGCTGACATTGCGGACCTTGACAACTATCATTCAATTAGTCTATTAAAATTGATGAATGCCACAACACAAAAATATTTAGTCAGCGCCGGGAATCGAACCACAGATTGCTGGCAACGTGGTCACTTGAACACCAGTTAGGTGATCCGTGGTTCTGACTGAATTATTTTACTAATGAAAATAGTCTCTTCACATAGGCAACCTTTCAGATTACAATAATCAATTAAATCCAACTACATTGTATTTAAATTTACTTTTAAAAATCAATCGTTTCCGTGATGTTGTAGGTTGCATCTAGATTGTAAAGATTTCTGTCATTTTTACTCAAGAAAATGGGAAACTGGAGATAATGAGAGAGAGAGAGGATGAGAGTGAGAATAAAAAATGAATACGATATTGGAGATGTCTGTCACATTTTGTTACTTGTAAACATTACTCAAACTTTACATGCATAATCCTTTCACACATTACATTACATTTATTGTTTTATTGAGTATATACTATCTTGTCAATTAAATATTAACGTCCTTGCTTATAACGTCGTTACGCTTCAATTCCAAACGATAGTTACTGTATAGAATTGTGTTTTTTAAGAAAATTTCAAACATGATTTATTTTTTCAAGTTTATACATTTTATAACTTTTTAAAGTTATCCATTTCATTTAAATTTCATATTTAGAGAATGAATTGTCGTGCCAATCAATTCATTTATTGATAAGTCATCCAACTGAAAAAATCTTAATTATGAAGCTCTTGTGAACCTTTTGCATTGACATAAGCCATTATTTTTGTTTTTTTGTAGATTACTTCTTGGAGACTCCATTTAAGGAGTATAAGACAAGTCAAATAACCAATAATACAATATTATACACTAGTTACCATAATTACTATATCAATTATTAGTTGAGGTGAGGCTTAATTTTAATGCGAAAGGAACTTTTGTACACTATAAAAAGCTTTATCAACTGAATAATTTTTCAATTGTTTTTTAAATATTTCTATATTTTCAAGACTTTAGAAGCTGTGGTAGCTTGTAGAGTTTCCTACCAATATAACTAGGTTTTTGTTTGAAATGAGTTGAAATTCCTCGCTACAATAACATCAGCTTTCTTCATTTTCAATAAATCTTTTTATAAGAACTGTTTTGTTTCAAAATTACTCACTTTATTTAAAAACATATAAATAGGCAATAAATTGAAGGTTTTTAAATACAAGAACCCACAAGTAGTCAAATATCTTAAGGAAAGCTTCAAAATCAAATGGAAATTCAAATCAAAATGTTTGTGAACACTACTGTAATAAAGTTATAAAAATTATTGACTTACTAATATCTCAATTTATGTCAATGATATGTGTTGTAAATGTTCAAAGGCTGCATTCCATATTTTCCCCACGAAACAATTGACTGGGCGAATCGACAGTCGATAATATTATGAAAGAAACATTAGGTTTGGGTACAGATATCGATTATTTTGATATCGAAATTTCATTCGACTGTTTTGTGGGAAAGATACGGAACTGCAACCGTTTCAAATATATTATTTTCTTGGTTCACAAAAAATCACTACTAATTCAAACTATTCAAACTCTCAACATCGATTTATCTCATTTATCTATCCCAATACAACTCTATTGACAAAGCTTGTTATAAACAGGAATATTACTCTCTATTTCATCTTATTTATTTAAACAGATGATAACTTCTCTTACAGGTCAAACATTTCTGGTACACGAATCAGATGAACTATGGTAACTTGATGAAATTGTATAATTCACCTGATTGAAGAAATGGGTCATCACAGTGTTATTGGTGATGTAAGTCTGATTGATTATTATTCTTGTAGATTGAGAAGTTTAATTAACTGGCAATCGCACACTTTACATAATGTGTATGTTAAGTTTTGGCAAACAATGTATCTTGAAACATTTTCGTTCACACTGCAGGAAGTAGAATCTTTGCTTGTGTTTAGTTGATTCACTCGGCTTCACATCGATGAATTGTGGCTCTAATCACTACTTTCGTTCTAATCGTTCATCACTCTTTAGTGCACAGAACCGGTTATCTTGCTTTTCACAATATTTATTCGAGATAAATGATTTGTGTGTCTGCTATTTACTGGTTGGTTAAAGAGCAGTGCTATCGTTTATATCAACCGAATGCTTTCGTCTGTGTTCAGTTGAATTAGTTAGAGATAGTGGTTTGGTTTTTAGGCTGTTCGAACAAATTTGAGCGGAATGATTCTGTAATTTGATAATGTACGTAGTGAATTCAAATATCCGTTTCTTCCCGCTAACCTCACAAATCTGCAACAAAATTAAATTACTAAGTTTGAAAAAGCGACAATTGGACGCAAGTTTGATTCATTCACAACCAGCAAGGTTTGTTATCAACATTGTTTGCATATTTTTCTAATAATTTGTTACATTAAATCTGGCAGTATTGCCAGTGAGCGTTTATACAGACCGTGTTAAACAAACGCCTGTTGTTAAAGTGATAATCGCAGTATTTTTTTTTTTTTTGGAGGATGAAGCCCACATAGGTCTGAGACCTGTGCGTGGGTAATGCGTTGGATGATGGTGATTGATGAGCTGGACCTACAGTTTTAGGTGGGTTCCGAACCACCGGGAAGTGATTTTATAGCACAGAACAGTGTCTTTTTGCTGGCCAATCTAATCGGTCACCATTACGAACAGGACCTACGAGAACGCAGCTTATCTCTATCTGATTGAACAGATACCTGCTACAGCTCGCGGCTATTGTGACAGATTATTATTCAGGCTTACTCAACAGTTTATACAGTGACTTGTAAGTGCTTGTAGAGTTTCGACTGTTATGCTTTAGACGTTTCTTCTTGGATTGTTGAACAGTTATTATTTAATAGTAGATCGCCCTTTTAACATTTAGAAATTGATTTTTGTACAATAATATTGCAAATTCTTTATTAGCTGAACATTATCTCTTTATCTGTTCTGATTTGATTTCTTTTGTGTAAGAAATAACTGGTTATTGTGAGTTGTGGATAATTTGTGTAAATAAAGTGCGAGTGTTAAATTTAAGTGTTGCCAGCGTTATTTTAGAGATAGAACCGGTAACAATACTTCTACTTTAATAATAATACTTCTGTACTTCTTTATATGTATTACTTCTTTTATAGATGTGAGAATGAAGCTAAGAAGTGCTTTGACGTGATAATAGTGGGAGGAGGCATAATAGGCACTGGCACTGCTCTAAAACTGAAGCAAAAATTGCCAGATCTCCATATTGCCATTGTGGAGAAAGAAAATGACGTTGCAGTGCATCAGTCAAACAGAAATAGCGGTAAATTATTATTCTAGCTTTTTATGAATATTTTAAAAATACAGTACTGCACAATTCTAAAGAAAAACAAGTCGGTTAATAATTAATCAACTCATTACAATGATATTATAATTGTTTTTTCCTACAACTGCTCGTAAAGTAGTTCTTTACGTACTGAAAACTAATTGTAAAATACCTCTTTACTGCTCAGCAAGCGGTAAAGTACTTTACGCTCGCCAGCTGTTTTCTTTACGCTTCTGTTTTGATTTTGATGCCTTCTCATTGGTGGATCACGGAATCCGTGAAATTCACATAACCTCAAAAATGGCGTACGCTAACCAAATCCGCTCATGGTCTGTGATGTTACAAACTACAAGCTTTTATTGTGTTGGAATCCAGAACTGCAGTTTTAGGAAAAATATTGTATGCAATTCGCGCGTGAAGCTTCTTTATCGCTCTCGCAAAATTACTGCGCTCCGCTACGCGTCGCGCAGTAAATGTTTTGGCTCGAGCGATAAAGTCGCGCTTCACGCTCTTAATACATAAATAACTATTTCGTGCTTATAATATAATAAGGCGGCTCTGGTAGCGCAGTTGGTTGGAGCGCTTGTCTGTGATGAGATAGGGCTCTGGCTGGCTTCGTTTCCTGCAGCCTTGGGTTCAAATCTCATTCAGTCGTGGTTGCATCTCATCATTCACCTCATCACCCACGCACACGTCCAGACTCATGTGTGCGTCATCCGCAATATAAAAAAAATTGTACCGGTAACTCATATTACAAGTTCTGCTGCTGTTAGAGGATTGGATTTCATTGAATAAATGCGTTTCTCTATTGCGAGTATATGATCATTTCCCGGTGTCTGATGATCCATGATGAAAAATGATGTGAATAATTACTTTTTTCGAAGAAGTCTAGGTAATGTTTGCTAGTAATTCGTGGAAAAAATATTTGTATAAATAATTTTGTATTTTAATTTATTATAATATGTCCTCTGTAATTAATGACTAGACACCTTTATGCATCAGCTCTGTCACTTTTAAATAGAGTTGAGTTCATAAATAAAACGTGTTTACTGGACAAGTATTGATTGCTTTAGGATTCAAGCTCTGATGAATTTTCTAGATGAATATTTACCAAGTTAGTTTGAAATGACTGACAATTTAACACACTGGCAAATATACAGAAACAGAATTTATTAATTTCGAATATTCCTTTAAGTGCTATCAAGTGTTTCTAAGATACGAGCCGATATGGCCAAGTTAAAAATGAATGCTGCTGTGCTGAGGGGTCATCATAGTGTAGTGGTTAAGGCGCCCGACCGGCATTTGGGAGGTTCGTGGTTCGATTCCCGGTGGTGACTGATATTTTTGTACAGTAGCATTCATCGATTTCCTTCAGCTATTCAATATTGTTGTTAATATCTGCCATTGCGGAAGTCTTCAGTATAAATTAATACCACTTGAAGGAATTAGAAATTAATAAATTCTGTTTCTGAATATTGTCATTGCTACTGAAATATTTTTACCTACAATCTAAATATACATTTTCTCACGGATTTACTTTTTGTACTTTCTAATCTTCATCTACCTTTATAAAGATTAGAGAGCTTTTTCAATAAATATATACCTTAAAATATACCTTAAAAGATATTACCTAAATAAATATAAAGGATATAAATATAATTTAAGAAAGACGTTTGTTAATTATTCCCATGGCCTTCATACACTAGTTGATATCTAAGTGCTTCTATTTTTTTCTCGTTTTTGTTCGATTCAATAGGTGGTGTGAATAAAGTTGAGTAAGTTGACTCTGTTGAGTGACTGGAGTCGTCTGTTGAGTCAACGGGAGTCCAATAAGAAGTAATGATAAACAGTTGTGATTGACTCAATTTTAATCACATCAAATAACAAGAATCCCAAGCATCGAGTCAAAAATTGAGTTACTCAACAAACTCAATTTTATTCACACCACCCAATAGGTTCAGGGTTGAGTGTAAGAGAGGACCAGGAGTCCTAACTCTGCCCTTAATAAAGGCAATCAATCAATGAGTCTATGTCTTGTTGATACAGGATAGAGGAAGGAGTTTCCATCTTGCTAGGCATCCTCAACATAAATTCAAGAACTTAATTTAATTTACAGTAATTTAACAAAAGCTCTAAGAATCATGTCCAATATTATTTAGCAATCAAGCAAGAATACAAATTATTCCTTTCATAATTTCAAATATGGCTGAAAAATTACCTCAACTACTCAACTTCATTTTTTTTAATTCTTTCAGTAAATAATATAATGTTGTATTCTTTATTTAGTTTCTATATAGATAAAATTTAATTTGTTTCTTCCAACTACTAATAGTTGTAAGACATTGAAATTTTCTTTTGTTGTATTTTTTTCATTTGAGAATAAACTATCTATCTATTCACAACCCTCTTTGCTTATCCCTTAACTGCTCCAAAACTCAAAATAAATTACTACCGTCTTTTAATTTTTTTTTCTCAATTTTAATTCTTTGTCCAATTGTATAACCACTTAAATGTGTAACCGTGTGTCATGTATGTAAAGGGCTGCGTAGCTCAGGTAGAATGAAATGATTGATTTCTCACTCAAAATATAATTGTATCTATATTTGAACATAATAATTTGACATCTCACTTTCTAACAGTTATCTCACAACAAAATATAATATTATTTTACTACATTGACTTTAATAACAGTTATTAATTGATTAGAAATAAGGGGATTGGCAACTCGCTTGGCGTATCTGATTATTTAAAATGTTATAGCAAGATAGATGTTGATTTGTGATGGGGTCGGCCTATTCTTTAGCTCATGAATGTAATTGTAAAATTAACTAAGGTCTTACCTTCTTTGTGATGGGATGCCATGCAAGATGGAAGCTCCTGTTCTATCCTGCATCCACCAACACAAGACACCAACTGACTACTGACTCTCTCAACTACTGACCCATCCCCGTAACTTGACAATGAATTAATTATATTAGAAACAAAAATGTTATGAGCATCCCAATATCAAACACAAATAAATTCATATATGGCATTGATTATCATTGCCATTGATAACCTAACCTAACCTGATAAATAAATAAATAACCTAACCTGACCTAATCAACATCTATCGCTTCCTCAATGTCACAACGTGTTTTAAAATAAAACATTCTACTGAAAATAATCCTTGAATCAGATTTGAGAAATAAAACTTATACCTTACAAACTTTAGCGTTAAAACCAATGGTTACAATTGTTACAGGAGTCATCCACGCAGGAGTCTATTATAAACCGGGCTCAATGAGGGCTGAAATGTGTGTCAAGGGGATGCTAGAAATGTACAAGTATTGTGAGGCGAATGGCATACCTCACAAGCGTAATGGCAAACTGATTGTGGCCACCTCGCCTCGTGAGGTCGAATGGCTGGAGGCGTTAATGGATAGAGGTCTGTCGAACAACGTGCCTGGTTTGGATATGCTGAGCGCATCACAAATCAAAGAGATCGAGCCTCATTGTGTGGTGGGTATTCAGCAAAGCAATGCTCAATATTTAATCATATCGTTCATGTTCATCTTCCTTTTCTCTAGTATTACTGAACAAATCCCCTTTTTTTCCCACACCACAACTCCTTATTGTTTAGCCTTTTTTTTTATTGAGTGTTATACATATACATATGTGGTATTATTGTATTGTTATGTTTGTTTTTTGGGATGTGTGTGTGTGTTAATAAATTGAAGAAGAACAACATAGTTCGAAACGCGTCCGCCGCGACTCAAAAAAAGGTCAGTTCTGCACAGCAAGATAATACATATGAATAATAAATTGAATTGGAATTGGAAATCTGAATAAGACTTACGGCTGGTTGCACGAAAGCCAATAAATAAGGAGTTTAATGTCAGTTAACTAACAGTCGTAAGTGTAACGAGTTTATTTCTGTTGATCAAAGATCCATTGGTTAGTCTTTGTTAACCGAACGGGCACAATCTGGCTACACTGTAATTTGATCAACCGCTGATTCTGAAGTTTAGAAAAAATATGAATTAGAATCATTTCATTGTGTATTATTTTAATCATTATTCAACTATCTCAATGTTATTATATTCTTAATAGATTTTATTCATTTTGAAAGGTTTTTAACACCGGACCTAATTTGCAGTTTCGTGTTCTGGTACAATGGTAACATAAGCTATAAAATGTAACTTAATGGGCATTAGTGAGATTTAATCATCGGTGATCGGGCGGTTAAATATTTCTTACGCCGGTTGACCTAGTCGGCGTTGTCGCTTGTAATTGTCCTTTGTGCAACTAAATTCTCTCCATTAAGTTTAATTTCTGTAGAATGACGTCATTCTACGGGGATTGAATTTAATTGGCTTTCGTGCAACCGGCCGTTACAATAAGATTAACTTTTAATTGGAAATGAACACTCATTCTTATGTTTTCATTCAGTTGATTATCTGTAAATAAATAACTTTTATAACACTTTACTGGTGAATTCAACACTCACTTATTCTTGGGATAGCTATTTCGCATCGGTGTAATGCTTCTTCAGATACGGTTGGAGGTCTACCGAATCAGGTTTTGGAAATTGGGGTAATGGGGTAATGGTGTGGCAGGGTAGGGAGAAGGATTAGAAGGCGGGAGATTTGGAATTATGTTAGATTTGAATAATAGAGTTGATAATAATTTGGAATTGAGTCAGGTTGTAGTTTTGTGTTTTCTATAAATTTCATGTATTTCTATTACTGTTGGTTTTCATGTTTTTTTTTAATGGAATATATCTAAATTTGTGTTGATGTTTGTGTAATTGTGGCTTGTTGAAATGGGTGTTTGGGTGTGTGATGAGTCTTGTGGGTTCTTTAAACCTAATAAAAATACTGTTCTCTGTTGTAAAATCACTTCCCGGTGGTTCGGAACCCACCTAAAACTGTAGGTCCAACTCATCAATTACCATCATCACCCACATAATATTTTTCGGCTCAAAAGTTTTTATAAAAATTTAATATTATTAACTATTTTTAACTGTTTTAGTGTTTAGTTTCAAGTCAACTTTTAAATTAATAGTGGTCAAGTGGAAGATTAATTTTATTATTTTTCGAGTGAAGGTTTTCAGCATATCTTAAATTTTTAGTTTGTGTTAACCTCAATGTTTTGGACAATGTAAAATTTATTCAAAATTTGTGAAGGGAGGAGTTTTAGACGTGAGTCTGTTGCACCTTCACACTCGTTGTAAATTTGTCACAATAAATAAATAAATAAATAAATAGGTCTAAGACCTATGTGGGCTTCATCCTCAAAAAAAAAATAAATACTATACCACTATTAATTGTGCAATGATTATCTATAGTCAATGGCTAATATTGATAAATGGTTATCTTGCTAAATCATTTTTATAGTCATTACGTTATTTATATCGTATATTTGTTCAGAAACGTTAACTAAAATGACATTGTATTCTCACTTTTACTAAAGAATTGTCTATCCAGTTTATCGATATAAAGAAGTGTGCATCTACGTGTGACTTCTGATTAAGACTGTTATGACTATACTGAGTAATAAATATTTAAAAAAAAACAATTGTTAAAAAAGTTAAACTTAACCAATCAAACATAAAAATTGGAGAAAAACTACATTTCAAAATAGAATACTAGATAAGCAACTGAATAAATCGACTGTAAGCGTCGGCAATGGCCGATCCAGGTAGCAAAGAAGTTGCAATTTGCTATCACAAGAAGCTTTCAAAGATGTACAAAAATATAATTTTTCATAGTTATTTTTGGAATATTTCATTTATTGAAGTTAATTCTATTCATACGATGAAGGAACTGCATTATTTCTACAACAGCTTGCCGTTATTGGAACCTATTATCTCCTGAAATTAAGAGTATTGAACTGGCTGGAAGATGGTGGTGCGGGATGCGCTGCGGAAATTTTTTTCGACATGATATTGAATTAAATAAATGACTTCTATTTTTCTGTATTTTTTCAACAAATTTCAAAGTAAAAATTTTTGAAACAGTGAGAACGTTACTGAATCCTGTGTTGAAAAAGTAAGCTGAATTAGTGGTATGTAAGTGTGTGTGTGTGTGTGTGTGTGTGATGTGTTTGAGTGAATAAAGAAAGTTTATGGCATATGTATATAATTTGATATTTATCTTATAATCATTTTAATTTTGAATATTGTATTCTGTTAGGATGCATTTCATATTGTGAACTTTTGAATTTTAGTTATAATTGAAGGGTTGATTGGAAGAGAGGACCAGGAGTCCTAACTCCGCCCTAATAAAGGCATTCAATCAATAATATCTCTGATCATCGTTTAAAGGATTTGATAGCGGTAATTTGCGCAAACTCTATCAACACGAAATAAAATGAAAAAAAAATATATACAACAAAATTATGTAGAACAGAGATTCCCAAAAAATTCTAAGGATCCCTTCATCCAGTTGCTATAATGACAAGGATCCCACACTAATTCCTCAATAAAATCAAATTCCTGAACTTAAATCCTAAATGTCTTTGTCTTATCAATAAAAAATTGATAAGTCAAAAAAGATTCAAAATAGTTTTCTTCAAAATTTGTTTCAGGGATTGAAAGCGATCTACTCTCCTTACACAGGAATCGCTGATTTCGGTGTTGTTTGTCATCATTTCGCTTCCAAATTTCGAGAGCTTGGAGGAGATGTCCGCCTGAATTTCAAGGTCATTGACCTGAACTCTGCTTCTGAAGGTGACGGATCAACTAAGCAAGATTGCAACAAGTATCCTGTCGCAGTTATTGGAAAAAAAATGGTGATAATTTGCATTCATTAATTTATAGTAAAAAAAAATACTGAACTGAGCTATGAGCTTTGTATCACTATGGGAAGTGAGCTGTAGCAGGCATCTGTTCAATCAGATAGAGATAAGCTGCGTTCTCCTGGGCACTCTTTGTAAGGGTGACCGATTAGATTGGCCATCAAAAAAAAATTCACTCTGCTTTAAAATCACTTCCCGGTGGTTCGGAACCCAACGTTTTACGTTTTTTACATGAACTAAAGAAATGAATAAAGTGACTATTTTCATGTTTAAGATTATTATCCACAGTTAAAGTTGATATCAATTCAAAGCTAAAATAGCCTGTTGCCAAAAATATGAATCAGCCTGCTAGTTCACTAATGTTTTAATAGGAAAGATTTAATAGTTCCTTGAATTCAAAGCTCAAATGAGGGAGACTGTCTTCAGAACAATATGAATAGATTCAATATACTAAAGTTGAAATAAATTTTATTTTTAATTTGATGTTTACAACACGGCAGAGAGTTTCAGACTGACTTCCGCCTCGATATTGCATTACAAAGTAGAATGCAGACTCAGCATTTTATTCTCACTGAGCGTTGGATCATAACTTTCATAACTCAATCACATTTTCAAACGTTGTAATAATCCTTTTCTATGAAATACTTATTCCAAACATTCAATTTTTATTTTTTTCTCTCGGTTTGCAGGTACTCCGTGCAGGTTTTGTTCTAACGTGTGCTGGCCTATATGCTGATGAAGTCACTAAGCTCACTGATAAATCTGATGACCAAAAAATCATTCCATTTCGAGGTACTTATTATCTGCTGGCCGAGGAGAAACAGCACTTGGTGAATGGGAACATTTATCCAGTAAGTTGCCAACTATTATCATCAATTTATCCAATAAACTTACATTTGACTGTAGCTAAATCCAATTCATGCTTATGGGCTGTATGGTATGCTGAAAATAGAATTACAAAATTGATTGATGACAAAATGAGTCAAAAAAAGCAATAAATTGTTTTTTTTTTTGGATAATGAAACCCACATAGTCTGTAGATCTGGTTAGGTTAGGTCCACCACCTTTTCTCCTTCTTCTCTCTTATTTTCGCATGTGAGCAATTGAATAAAACACATTAACATCAATTAGATTGTAGACTTGAACGATGCTATTTTTAACATAGTGCTTGAAATATGAAAAATAGTCTTTCCGGTGAAATAAATCATTGATGAGCTGAATGCTTAATGTACCGTAACTAAAATGCTTAATGTAACTAAAAAAGTTATGCATTTACTTTTGTTGAGGATGAAGCCTACATAGGTCTGAGACCTTTGCGTGGTAATGAATTAGATGATGATAATTGGTGAACTGGGCCTACAGTTTTAGGTGGGTTCCGAACCACCTAATTAATGGGTTCCGAACTAATTTAGGGAAATGATAGCCGCGAGCCGTAGCAGATATCTGTTCAATCAGAGAGATAAGCTGCGTTCTCGTGGGTCCTGTTAGTAACGGTGACCGATTAGATTGGCCAGCAAAAAAGACACTGTTCTCTGCTGTAAAATCACTTCCCGGTGGTTCGGAACCCACCTAAAACTGTAGGTCCAACTCATCAATCACCATCATCCAACTCATTACCCACGCACAGGTCTCAGACCTATGTGGGCTTCATCCTCCAGAAAAAAAAAAAAATTAAAATACACTGCTGCTTTTCCTGAATTAATTAAAAAAAAGAGTATTTGTTACTTGACGCTTGACAATTTTGCAGTCAATCCCATTTATTGTATATATATATATATATATATATATATATATATATATATATATATATATATTTACTAATAAACAGGGGTATTTTTAGAATCATACATTATTTTACTGTAAAATAGCATATGACGTTATTATCTTCAATTAAATTTTGTCATAGAAAATCTTCACTAGAACGGAACTTTAGTGAGTTTCTAGCAGGAGCTATAAAAATGAGAGATTGTAAAAATATATATCTGCATTAAATAGTTATAAACGATATTAGGCTACCTATTCTGCAATAGACTCTCAACCATTATGTTATAAGAATTGACTGGTCGAGAGGCCCAAACGTTCTAACTCCGCCCTTAAAGGTAATTAAAATAAATGAGTCTAAATTAAATTGCCTTCATGCTTCAGCTCAAGAAGGTGTAGAAAAATCGAATTAAAAAAAATTATTTAAACATTGCCTAATCGAGATTATCTGGTATTCATCGTAAACACAGAATTTTCCCAAATTTCAAATCAACCAGAATAGGGGGCTAGAATAGAATATAATTAATATTTTATTTTATTTTATTTATTTTAATGCTGATGATGCCCACATGAGTCCGAGACTTGTGCGTGGGTAATGAGGTGAATGATTACACATAAATGCCTGACGGAGGAGCGGGATTCGAACCCACGACCGCTTAGATGACAGCAAGCTAAAGTTGTAACGCCCCAACCAACTGCGCCAAGCGGCCCGCCAATCATTTAATATAATTCATGATTTTCGCCAATCACAAAAATTTTAAGTCTCTGCCTTGCAAGATCAAAATAAGAACACAAAATTGTCAAAATTATAAATTACACAACGATTAAATGCATTACTTAGAAGGATACTTGAAATAATATTGCATTATGCATTGTATGTAGATTAATTATTATTATTATTATTTGATTAATTATTATGTTTCTTATGGTGGGAAGACCCCTTAAGGATTTATGTGGACATCATCAGCAATAAAGAAAAGGAAAAAATACTGTGGTCAAAGAAATCGAAGAGTAGATGAAAATAAAGTACATAAATATTGTATATAAAATATACGGCGGCTCTGGTAGTGCAGTTGGTTGGAGCGCTTGTCTGTGGTAAGATAAGACTCTGGCTGGCTTCGTTATCCTACTGCCTTGAGTTAGAATCTCATTAAGCCAAGAATGTTTCTCATCATTCAATCATTCATCTCATTACACACACACAGAAGTCTTCGGACTCATGTGGGCATCATCAGCAATAAAATATATATATATATTTATAAGAAAATAAACTATATAAATAAAGTATAAAATATAGAGAATAAAATATAGATTTTCTCAAATTTTGTATTTTTTCTTCTCTTTAGGTTCCAAACCCTTCACTTCCATTCCTTGGGGTTCATTTTACACCAAAATTGGATGGAAGTATTTGGTGTGGTCCAACGGCTGCAGTAGCGTTTAGAAAAGAAGGATATAAGTGAGTAAAAATATAAATAATACAGTACAATTGAATTTTCGCTAAAAACAAACTTTCAACCATAATAAGGTAGGCTTCGGTCCTTTTAGAGTTGTCAGTTGTCACATATTTTTCTTATTTTTGGGAGGATGAAGCCCACATATGTCTGAGACTTGTGCGTGGGTGACTAATAGTTCTCATAGGTCCTGTTCGTAACGGTGACCGATTAGATTGGCCAGCAAAAAAGACACTGTTCTCTGCTGTAATATTATATTACGTTACAAGTGTGGGAAATGGTGTTTACCGTATGAGTATGATAAGTTCATGCACGAGACGAAGTCGAGTGCGGTATTATCATACGAGTATGGTAAACATCTTCCCGGACGAGTTACGTACGATATTTTTTGTCATACAAGTCATACAATAGCAGATAAGTTGAAATAAGAACTATAAATCATTGCTATACAAACATAACCACAACCCACCAAATCTCAGCAACTCTAGGTGAAATGGTCAATAATGATCCTAGATCAGCTGATCTAGCTTTCAGTCAAATGGTTTTTCAGTGAAATAGTAGCCAGTAGCCACCCATAAGCGTGCGGTAATAATCATCTGATGAACTTTACAACACAGTGTGCGGTAATAATCATCAAATAACATCAGCTGTTTTTGATTTCTGTAAACAGCTGTTTACTACATTGATTCCTTGACTGGTAAACTGTCCATAACCTACAAGTATGACGAAAAATCACTTCCCGGTGGTTCGGAACCCACCTAAAACTGTAGGTCCAACTCATCAATCCCCATCATCCAACTCATTATCCACGCATAGGTCTCAGACCTATGTGGGCTTCATCCAAAAAAAAAAAAATTATTGAACTTTTGAAATACCTTTTCTTGTAACTTTTTAGGTGGATAGCAACTCCAAACCTATGAATTTGTATGAGTGTAAGCTTGATAGCAAATAAAATGATTTATTTATTTATCAACATTTTCATCGAATTTTTCCAATGTGATCAATTAATAATAGAATATTTTTAACGTGATTAATCAATAAATGCTACTTACATAGTTTTGATGTATTCCAGGGTTTCCGATATTGATGGGAAAGAACTTCTGGAAATGCTGAAGTACAAGGGATTTCGCTCATTTGTTTTTAAAAACTTCACCAGCAATTTAATCGAACTGTTCAAGTCGACTAGTAAGAGAGCGCAACTTATCGAACTGAGAAAATACATACCAGCAGTTAATGCTTCCGATTTATTACCGTGAGTAAAAAACAAATAATTTTCAAATTTCAAATTATTTTGTTGAAAATTTTGTGGGTAGTATATTATTTAGCTTTTGTATTGTGCCATAGTATTAAGAAAATGTTGTAGGTAATATATTATTTAGCTTTCGTATTGTGCCACAGTATTCGGAAGCCACCTTTTTTTTGAGGATAAAGCCCACATAGGTCAAAGACCTGTGCGTGGGTAATGATTTGGATGATGGTGATTGATGAGTTGGACCTACAGTTTTAGGTGGGTTCCGAACCACCGGGAAGTGATTTTACAGCAGAGAACAGTGTCGTTTTTGCTGGCCAATCTAATCGGTCACCGTTACAAACAGGACCTACGAGAACGCAGTTTATCTATCTGATTGAACAGATACCTGCTACGGCTCGTGGCTATCACTTCCCTAAAACTGTAGGTCCAACTCATCAATCACCATCATCCAATTCATTACCCACGTACAGGTCTCAGACCTATGTGTGCTTCATCCGGAAAATAAATTTAGAACTGTAGATTTGGTGTTCTTGGGCTCATTATATGTATTAATCATGTTTAAATGAGCAAATATTGGGTGAATCACTAGTTATAAAGGTAAGGAATTGCATGTACACCTATACTCAACGCCACGAAATTAGGCGACTCAAATAATACTAATTATAAGTGTATGCATTTTATTGGTGGGGAGACCCTTACGGGTAGTTCCACCTCGCCGTTTGAGTCATGTTATGGGGAACATTGATATTTTTTTATTTGAGGATGAAGCCCACATAGGTCTAAGACCTGTGCGTGGGTAATGAATTGGATGATGATGATTGATGAGTTGGACCTACAGTTTTAGGTGGGTTCCGAACTATTGGGTAAAATAAATTACGGTGTAGCAAAAAACCAACTGACTGCTAGTGTCACTCTTGTAGACCAGGCAACATGGTATGAGCAGTGTTGTCAATTGAGCTTGGTGTTTCTCTACTATCAACTGCTGGCATTTTCCAATAGCTGACAACAGCGCAATTTTTCAGAGCAGCCTAATCTGGTGGCGTGAACTTTGGGGATGAATGTAATATGTTAATTTTCTCAATTTTCATAATTACAATGTAGTAAATGTAAATTCCAATGTTGAACCTTATTCATCATGTTCTGCTGCAACTATTAATTGATATTTTTTGTTTTTTTAGCATGGATAATGTGGAATTGGGTAAATTGTTTGTAGAAAGTATCACTATTCTTTTATAATCCTACTTATTTCTAAGATTTTGTAGTAAATTCGCATGCATGTTTCATCATTGTGTTCTAATATATGTTCATCTACAACTACACTATAAAAGGGTTTTAAGTAGAGTTAAGTCGGGTTTCTGAATTGTTCATCAAGTTTAATGGATCATTAATCCATTGCTCCAGCATTGAGTTAATGGTCCATTAATTCAACGAACAACTCAGAAACCGGGCATTAAAAAGTAATGTCATAACAGCTGACTTCAATCATGTCTAATCAAAACCTTTGCATAATGATGCTGATACGGGAGTCAGTGGTCTACACATTTCTTGGATTCTAAAAATTTGCATACATATTTCATGCTTGTATTCTAATATATGATTATCGTCAGCTACATTTTAAAGTGACTGACACATTAGAGTTGGGAAAGTGTTGACTTGACAGCTGAATACAGTATTCATGCCCAATCAAAAACTTCCGACACGGGAGTTACTTTGCAAGTATGGGGACTCTAGACGTCTAGACCAATGAGAATTTAGCATTTGATCAGTTCCGCAATGAAAATTATCAAATACGTCAGCCGACTTGAACACTTTGCAATTAAATTGCAAAAAAATATGTATTTGAATTTGAATATTTGTAATGTTTATTTCAATTTTTAGATAAGAATATTTTAATTTATATCTTCAGTGCATTATTTCTTATGTTGTTTTTTGTGGAAATAATTTTGAATTTGAAAAAAAAATTCAGTTTGAGTGAGTTCCAGTAGCCTGCAGTTCAACTAGACAGCACTGTACCCTATTAGAATAACACTGCAATCTAAAGTTTGCACAGACTATACTGTAGTTAACTGTTTACTTGAGGCTAATGAAAAGGTTATTTATTAACCTTGTGGTTTTATTTATTTATTCAAAACGTTCACATTATCCACATTTTTCTTATCGTCATATTTGAATTTGGAATTTTTTTTTGATGTGACAACAATCAATAGAGGCTTACTGTTAAACACCAAAACAATCCTTATATACCTGACTAATTGAAACAATTTTAAAAAGGTTCAAACCGTTTTAAAAAATAGAGGAAACAAAAAAGGGGTTTCAACACTATAGGTCTAATTGCCAAACGTAATAAATAATAAATAAAATAAATAATAAATAATAAAAAATAAATAATAAACAATAGATAATAGATAATAAATAATAATAGATAATTGATAATATATAATAGCTAATAATAGATAATTGATAATTGATAATATATAATAGATAATAATAGATCATTGATAATTGATAATAGATAATAAATAAATAGTAAATAATAAATAATTGATAATAGATAATAGATAATAATAAATATATAATAAATAATAGATAATTGATATTAAATAATAATAATGTAACTAAATAAATAATAGATAATAATGACAATAGACAATAGATAATAGATAATAAATAATAATAGATAATTGATAATATATAATAGATAATAATAGATCATTGATAATTGATAATAGATAATAAATAAATAGTAAATAATAAATAATTGATAATAGATAATAGATAATAATAAATATATAATAAATAATAGATAATTGATATTAAATAATAATAATGTAACTAAATAAATAATAGATAATAATGACAATAGACAATAGATAATAGATAATAAATAATAATAGATAATTGATAATATATAATAGATAATAATAGATCATTGATAATTGATAATAGATAATAAATAAATAGTAAATAATAAATAATTGATAATAGATAATAGATAATAATAAATATATAATAAATAATAGATAATAATGACAATAGACAATAGATAATAGATAATAAATAATAATAGATAATTGATAATAGATAATAAATAAATAGTAAATAATAAATAATTGATAATAGATAATAAAAATAATAATAGATAATTGATAATAGATAATAATAAATATATAATAAATAATAGATAATTGATATTAAATAATAATAATAATAATAATAATAATGTAACTAAATAAATAAAAATGTGCTTGTGTTATGCAGTGGTCCGTCCGGAGTGCAAGCCCAAGCCATGAACAGCTCTGGACAGCTTGTTGAGGATTTTGCATTTTCTTCAAAAAATAGCCGAATACTGCACTGTATGAACTGTCCTTCGCCTGCTGCCACATCTAGCTTAGCCATATCTGAATATCTTGCAAATAAAGTTGAAAAATCATTAAAACAGCTTCATTGAATTTCTTGTTGCATTTCTTTTTATCATCTCCAGCTACTGCGTATACACTATGTAACAATGTTGTACACCACAGTCTGATAAACAATGTTTTATAACAAATTTGTAAAAATATACGTAGATAAAAACGTTTGTTACATAACATTTTGATTTTGGAAACTGCAATTCTTGTGAATTTTTTTTTTGTTTTTTTGTAGTTACGTCTTGTAGACTCTACTTAAAGAGTATAATACAAGTCGGTGATTTGTACAACATGGTTTCATAACAGTGGTTTGTTACATAGTGTAAACATAGCGTAATGGCCCAATTAAACGTTGCGAGCGAGTGATCTAAAGGGCGGGATTTTTCTAAAGGGTGATTCTCATGGGAGAGTTTTATACACATGTTAATGGACATCAGCTGTATATCATGGAAAATGGCTTTTCCAAAAAGCGGCCCGCTTTGCGCGGTCGTGGGTTCGAATCCCGCTCCTCCGTCTGCCATCTATCATTCACCTCATTACCCACGCACAAGTCTCGGACTCATGTAGGCATCATCATGTTTGTACTAGACCTGTCTCTAGTTAACTCTATTAACTGAGCTGTACCTCTTATTTTCAATTCTACTCAATTACATTAACAAAATGTATTTGAAAATATTGTGAAGTATGGTGTAGCATGAAACTTGTATATGAAGTTGTAAGTCTTGAAGTAGAAATGTAATATGTAAGCAGGCATCCGCAGAACTCACCCCTACACACAGACGTATAGTCTTAGTAAGGGTATTCCTGCTGTGTCAATTTTCCTTTACTTTCATTGTACTGTTCTGTTTTTGGGAATAAATAATGAATTTGATTTGATTTGATCAGCAATAAAAATTTTAAAAAAAATTCATCTCACAAATTCTGACTCGATTTTCATCTCATACTTCCCTGAGGTGTCAAATAATATCAAACATACAGTCACAGTTCTAACAATAGAACTACAATAACAAGTAGAACTCCAATTCACCTCACACGATTACTTAACTCCAAATCTCCTTCCTCATTCACCCCCCCCCCCCCCCACAAATCATTCACAACTATAACCCCAATTTTCAAACCTGACTCAGTACAATCCGTGTCTGAGGAAGCATTACAACAATACGAAATGGTCGTCACAATACGGATATGTAAGTGTTAAATTCACTAGCAAAGTATTTTCAGCGATAATTTATGTTCAAAATAACGAGTTAATGTTTGTTTTTCGTTTGTTGCATTCGAGTTTAGTTAAATTTTGGTTTTAGATTCGCTCTTGTAGTAGAAGTAGCTTAGTTGTTTTTAATTATTATTTAACATAACATAACATAACATTAACATAACATAACATTAGTTCAAATTAGTTGCATGAATTGTAAACTGCTTATTACTGCTCTGTCAGTTTGAGTGAGCCTAGACCTGGATAGGGTTGTACATTTTGTGTAAAGCGATCATAAATCATTTCTACAAGAAGCTACCGCAGTTTTTAAAGAGTCTTGGAAATATGGGAATATTTCAAAAACAATTGAGAAAATATTTAGGTGATAAAGCTTTTTATAATGTACAAGAGTTCTTTTGAGAAAAAAATTGAGCCTCACCTCAACCAGTTGAAATTGTGATAAGTGGATAAGAATTGTAACATTCTATATAAATCTTTTTTTTTCTTCGGAGGATGAAGCCCACATAGGTTTGAAACCTGTGCGTGGGTAATAAATTGGATGATGGCGATTGATGAGTTGGACCTACAGTTTTAGGTTGGTTCCGATCCTCCGGGAAGTGATTTACAGCAGAGAACAGAGTCTTTTTTTGCTGGCCAATCCAATCGGTCACCCTCACAAAGATGGCCCAGAAGTTTCGTAGCTTATCTCTGATTGAACAGATACCTGCTACGGCACTCGGCTATCACTTCCCTAATTGTTGATCTGAATTGACTTGTCTTATACTCCATAACCAGAGTCTACAAGACCTAACCTTCAAAAATAAACAACTAACTATACATGAATCAAGCCACGCTCTGATGAGAGAAAAAGATGTCGACTTGAAATCTTGAAAATTAATATAGAAAATATAATTTTTCAACCGCTAGGACAAGTAACAAATGTGAAAAGATCTGATAATCTGAAAATATTTCTTCAAAGTCTCTATAGATTTCATTTATATCGTTCTATTTCAATTCGTCGTCCATGACAAAACCGCAACCAATGTGTGTGAGTGTGTGATAGACATAAACAGCAACGATAAGAGATGAATAGAAAAACACAATATCCGTTGCGTTTATTGCAATAAGAGTTCAGTTTTTTATAGGAGAGGGAAAGAGAAAGACGCGCATGTAACAGATTGCTTATGTTAGTAAAATCGTAGACTGTAATGCAAATTCTGCATGTTAAAAAATGTTTAAAATAGTTGAAAAATGCGTTGCTGAAAAATAGTGGTGTCTAGTTCCAACAGTCAGTCTACAACTCTCTGATTTTTCAAGTGAGCATGTGAGTAATATTTATTTTTTCAAAGATGAGATACGAGAGATTAGAAACTAGGCAATATAAATGTAATTGTTTAATGCATTCAAAACAATAATTATAATATTTATTTATTCATCACAGCACAGTACACAAAAGCACAGGCGAATGAATATCGTTGCTTTACCTAATGTTAAAAATAACTCAATACTACACAACTTGATAGTAAATTCTGACAATCCATTGCAAATCACAGAATAAAAATGATTAAATACGGTATCACACATAGAAATAAATAATTTCAGTCACATTTCATCCGAAAAGAATTCGTCTACTGAATAATACGCCTTCCTACTCAAGTATGTAAATAATTGAAATCTAAACTTTTTCTCACTAACAATACTTTTCAATTCGGTTGGAAGCCTAGAGAAAATTTTCGTGCCCTTATAACTAGGCTTCCTCTGGAAAAATTCTTAATCTGTGGCGCTGTACTGCAATACTGTTTCGCTGCCGTGTATTTTTATTTTTTATATTTTTTTGGAGGATGAAGCCCACATAGGTCTGAGACCTGTGCGTGGGTAATGATTTGGATGATGGTGATTGATGAGCTGGACCTACAGTTTTAGTTGGGTTCCGAACCACCGGGAAGTGATTTTAAAGCTGAGAACAGGGTCGTTTTTGCTGGCCAATCTAATCGGTCACCCTTACAAAGAGTGCCTCGGAGAACGCAGTTTATCTCTATCTGATTGAACAGATACCAGCTACGGCTCACGGCTATCACTATTGTAATCTTGATAATCAGCATTGACGCGAAGGAGTACATATTATTTTTAACAAATGAAAGCTTTGAAAATAATATACAAACAAGGAACTGTCATAATAGCTAGCTTCATAAACGACACTGGGGTATTTGTCCTGCGACAGCTCGCTAGATTGAATGACAAAAAGTTACTTTTTACAGCTTACCATGGGCTCTTACTGTCACATATTAGGTATGCTATCTTAGTATGGGGTAATTCATCAAAACAAAATCTTGATAGGGTGTTTAAGATCCAAAAGAAAGCGGTTAGGTGTATAGAAAGAGTAAATAGATTAGATTCATGTAGGCCGTTGTTCAAGAGACTTGGTCTCCTAACTGTACCCTGCTTATATGTGTATGAAGCTACTTTATATGTAAAAACGAATGATATTAACCAAAATCTTGATGTACATGATTATAATACAAGAAGCCGAGGAGATTATCACTTGGTGAGTCACAATAGTAGCTTATTCAAACAAAAACCCAGTTATATTGGTAGGAAATTCTACAACAAGCTACCGCAGTTTTTAAAGTCTTGAAAATATAGAAATATTTAAAAAACAATTGAAGAAATATTTAGTTGATAAAGCTTTTTATAGTGTTCAAGAGTTCCTTTCACATCAAAATTAAGCCTCACCTCAACTAATTGAAGTAATCATGGTATCAAGTGTATTAAAAAAAAAGTGTGCTGATATTTCAGACCATCCAAATGCCTGATAGTTTGTTTTGTTAGAAACAATTTTTTTGTAAATTTTGCTTTTGTACTTCCCCATGGCTGAATTCCATTACTTAAGTGTGAGTTTATGAGTGCATAATACATACTTTTTCTGTAGCCTTAAGCACACACTTGACATTATTTCTCAAAACAAACAGAGCCTTACTTAATTTCACTGCTATTTTTCAACATGATCCTCCCAGTGAAGCTTAAAACCAAGCTTAGAGTCAATTGATAAACCCAACAGGTTGACAGTTGTTTGATGTTTAATATCTGTTTCTCCCAGCGTAATGATTGGTTCAAATAAACGAGTTCTATAACCGAAATTGATCGCTTGACTTTTGTTCGGAGTCACTGAAAGATCAGATTTATTAAAATATTGAACTATATTATTAGAAAAAACATTAGCTTCAACCTCTTTTTCCTGGAGTTCAGACTTGTGGAATAATAAACTACAATCACCTGCATATAGAGCGATATTTTTAGTCTCTGGCACATGGAATTGTATATCGTTTATATACAATATGAACAGCGACGGCCCCAAAATGGACCCTTGAGGGACGCCTCTAGTCAACAGATTCGAAAAGCACTCACAGAATCAACTATACCTTCATCTGTGAAGATACTCTTGTGTACTGAAACCAGTCAGTCGTGTATGACTCAATCGAACTAGCCACTCCCCTGACACCTCACGCCAATAATTTTCCAAGAAGAACATTCACATCAACACTGTATAAGTTCCTTGATAGTTCCTAGCCTTGGAGAGGTAAAGAAAAAGAGCAGTCACAAATTTAGCCGCATCAATCACACTCACCTACCTTTTAACAAGGTGAACAGCAGTGGTGATCGTCATAGTTTTCCCCTTAATGAATCCATTTTGGCCGTCGAAGAGTAAGTCAAATTTTCTTAGGTAGTCTACAATTCTATTACTATTGAGCCCAACGGGCTGGAGAACTTGCTTGCAAACAATTAATTTTTGAAAGGGAAACTCATTTGGAAAGCTTATCGTAGGGGTAAGGTAGTAACGAAAAACGCTTGCTTTGAAGATACTTATTTAAAAATTCACAAGACATATCACTTAAGTTCAAGTTCATCGTTGCTCTGATACACAGATTTATTTTCCACAAAAAAGACCTACCGTAATCACATACCTATATATCAGGGCAATGGAGATACAATAGTAGATTTTTTTCCCACATAAAAACAGCTGTTCATAATTATATCCAAATATCAGGGCAATGAAATTAGTATATCAGATAGAGATTCTATAAAAAACCTGATCACATTTATATTCACCTACAGCTGATAATAACTCAAAATCTATTTTGGAATCTATTGCGAATGCCATCATATGGTAGAATCGTAGAAACAACTATTTTCTATTTATAGTGATATATAGATATATCAATGAAGGGCCTATTTGATTCGCCTCAAAAAGGATGAAGGAGTCGGTTAATTTTATTGGCCAACGAACTTGACCTGTCTAAAGATACCAAGAATCTGTGTTTCAAATTTGAAGTTGATTAATGAAGGCGTTCGAAAGTTATCGTGGAACATACCCACAAACACACAACGCCTCGAGCCTCAAGTCAAAAGGAAGAACTCGCTTCGCTCGTTCAATAAATTATTATCTCAAAAACGTTCGAGATCAGAACTGAAATTGGTCGATAATCATTGGTATCCAAATGGCTTCCTTTCCTAAATAGGGGTTTAACTGTAGCTATTTTTAACAAGTCTTGGAAAATACCTGCATCAAACATTGTATTAATAAAACCTTTTTTTTGTAGATTACGTCTTGGAGACTCCAGTTAAGGAGTATAAGACAAGTCAGATCAACAGTTATACTCTTATACACTAGTTACCATAATTACTATATCAATTAGTTGGGTTGAGGCTTAATTTTGATGTGAAATGAACTCTTGTACACTATAAAAAGCTTTATCAACTAAATATTTTTACCTGTTACATTTACTAACTGTTTCATTACAACAGGCTTTGATTACCGAAGCTGGAATTTTGTCAAACCCAACAGATTTTTTGAATTTGAGACTATTGATAACTTCTGTTTCTTATGCTTCTTAGGATTTCATTCATAAAATACGGTGAATAATTGAGCTGTATGATCAGATAGAAACGTATGCAGAACATCAACCTTGTAACCCACATCTGGAATATTACAAATCACATCAATAGCTGTAGCACTATTTGGTGTTACTCTTGTTGGTACTTGTGTAGTATATAATAAGCCAAATTGATTTAAGACAATTCCCATTCACTAAATTCCTATGCAGAGGAGAGTCTTGTAAAAAATCAATATTGTAATCACCAGCAAGAATAATCATATGGTTTAAATTGAAGAATAACTTACCTGTTACGATTCATTGCTCAACAGAATATTAAAAACACCATATAAATTCTATTTGATCACATACTCACTGTTTCATAAGACTGAAACACTAACCGACTTTTAATCGAACTCTACACTGATACTAAAAGTTCACTAAAAACCCTCCTAAACCAATAATGATAAATGACTAAATAACACAAAGCGAATTCGTCAAGTACCTAACTGTAAACACCAGGCATACCAACCGATATGAAGTCCGATTTAAATTTCTATAATGTACAAGCATCTATACTTGCTATGTACCTGAATAAGAGGTTTAGCATTCTCAATGTTCCAGTAGGCTTTTACCAAAGTATTTTAGTTGAAGCTTGAAGGCAATCGATAATGACACGAAATTTTAAAACAAATTATTTATAGTAGAATAACTACAACTTTTAATATTGATTTTAATCTGAAAGCAACCCTGGATCTCTAATAATGTTTCATGAACTAAGTAGGGTAAAGTTAGACAAATCGGGGTATCATTCTTGGTCTTTCAATGTACGGAAAATAAGTTACATATAAATGAAGTAGACAAAGCGCGGTTACGCCGAGAAGTGTTGGTTTATTGATCACACACACAGATACATAGATCAAGTCAACATAGGCTCTATGGCGGTTAAGTTCAAAATACTCTAATACTCCTCCTCGATTTCATTTTTATGTGCTTACAAAAAATAGAAAATCGTCAAGTACAATTCAAATAAAATAATGAACACAATGCAAATAGAACGATTATAGTGCAAATAGAATGATTACAATGCAAGTATAGATAATACAAAGCAAATATTGAATACAAAAAGTTATTAAAAGAAATCATACAATTTTCAACTCTTGTCTCAATTTGAAAAATTTGTCATATGACAGTGCTTTAGTCAAAATGTCGCTCAAGTTTTCCTCACTTCTAACATAATCAATACTTAATATACCTTTATTTATAATGTCTTTAATGAAATGAGCCTTTATATCAATGTGTTTGCTTCTTTTGCTGTTTTCAAAATTTTTTGTCATTTGTATGGCAGATTGATTGTCTATAGATAGATAAGTTTTACAATTGTAACCTAAGTCATTAGCAATTCCCTTCAAATTCATTAATTCTGTGGCTGTGGATGCAGCAGCCAAATATTCAGCTTCTGCGGTTGACAGTGCAACGCAATTTTGTTTTCTTGAAAACCATGACACAGGATTTCCAGCAAATAGAACTAAGCAACCACTTGTACTCTTCCTATCAAGTTTATCACCTGCCCAATCTGCATCACTAAAACCCTGCAATAACTCAGGTGAATTTGATTGAAATGTGAGATTACAATTCTGTGTTTCTTTCAGATATCTTAAGATTCTTTTTCCTGCTTTCCATACTTTTTCACTAGGTTTGTCCAGAAATCTACTCAAGTAACTAACACTAAATGCTATGTCAGGTCTTGTACTAGTTGCAATATACATAAGACTTCCAATTAATTCACGAAAAGGAACATCAATCATCTCATTATTATTTGACAAATCTAATCCTTTTTCCATAGGAGTCTTCATACCTTTACATTCAATCATCTGAAATTTTCCAAGAAGTTTCTTTATGAATTTAGATTGATACAATTTCAAATCATTAATGCTCCTCCTGAATTCTATGCCTAAGAAATGTGATATTTCACCCATATACTTAGCATTGAATTTCTTTTGCAAGTTTATAATTACATTCTCAGATTCACCAGCAATTAAAATGTCATCTACATAGACTAACATGTTTACACCATTACCAATATATAAACAAAAATCATGATTGGAACGTTTGAAATCAAGTTCATTAGCAAAATTGTTAAATTCATCATTCCAGCATTTAGGCGACTCTCTGAGTCCATACAAGGCTCTATTCAATTTCAAAACTTTATTTTTGTCACATTTAATTCCTTCTGGCGGCAAAATGTAAACTTCAGAATTGAGTTTTCCATTCAGAAAAGCTGATGGAATGTCCATATGAATTATATTTTGTTTTCTCAACAAGGCTACAGTTAAAAATATCCTAATACAACTCATCTTAGCTACAGGAGCATAAATATTATTTCCTTTATCCTCAACTTGAAATCCCTTAGCTACTAATCGGGCCTTTTTAATACCATTATCTTTATTCCTAAAAACCCATTTTGTTTCTATGGCTGTCTTCCCTCTTGGCAATTCTACTGGTGTCCACGTATTCAATTTTTCTAGTCCATCAATTTCTTTTTCAATTGCCTTTTTCCATTCTACTTGTTTCATTGCTTCTGTGAACGTTATAGGTACTTCATCTGACTCTACATACAAAGCAATTGCTTCATTACACTCAGTAATGAACCTCTTTGGTTTTCTTAAAATTTCTCTTGGTCTTAGATTCAGTTTATTTTCTTCTCCTTCTTGCTCATAGCCTTGTTCATTCTCATTAGAATTGTTGTCATTAACCAAAATTTCATTATTCAACTCTTCTTCATTGTCCTCGATTTGTTCTTGATTTCTACTTACATCTTCATTACATAATTCTCTCTCGCTATCCTGTGATTTTTGTTCTTGATTTATATCAATGTAAAATCTACTTTTGTCAAAATCTACATTGTCATATTCTGGGAATTCATTTTCATTGAATAATGCATCTCTAGTAACTACTATTTTGTGTGTTATGGGGTCCATTAGTCTATAATTATTTGAATTTCTGTCATAGCCAACTAGTATCATTTTCTTTGATTTAGGATCCAATTTCTTTCTTCTACAATCCGGTATCAATGCATAGGCTTCTGAACCAAATATTTTCAAGTGTTTCAATGAAGGTTTTTTACCTGTCCATACCTCAAAGGGAGTAGAGTTTGGGGTTTGACATGTCCCTGATCTATTCAAAATGTATACACTTGTATTCACTGCTTCAGCCCATAGATTTTTAGGTAAATTTTTTGACAATAACATACAACGAGTCATTTCCATAATTGTTCTGTTATCCCTTTCAACCCTAGCATTTTGTTGTGGAGTATACCTTGCTGTTCTTTCAATCTCAATACCATTTGCATGCAAGTAATTTTCAAACGTTTTATTGACATATTCAGTTCCATTGTCTGTATGCAAATACTTTGGTGTACGTCCATACATGTTCTGAAGTTTATTTACATAAGTCTTGAAAGCATCAAATGCATCAGATTTATTCTTAATAAAAAATACAACTCTGTATCCTGAGCAATCATCTTTAAAACAAATAAAATAATTGGCTCCTCCAATAGAAGGTACTGACATGGGTCCACAGACATCACTAAAAATTCTTTCACCTGGCTTGGAAGATTTCCATGAATTTCCTACAGTAAAAGGTAATCTATGTTGTTTTCCTAACGTACAGCCTTCACAGAAAAATTTCTCAGTGTCATTAATTTCAATACCGTTAATTAATCCTTTAGAAACCATTTCTTTAATTACTCTGCAATTCAAGTGTCCTAATCTTTCATGCCACAGTTTAAGATTTGCAACAGATTTATTACTTGTTAAAAGAAGCTCAATATTTTTTGGCAATACAGTTTTAAACAACATATTATACAAATTATTTTCAGTACGAATTCCTTCAGCTACAAGTTTTTTGTCGTGATAAATTTTTGCTGTATCATTTTCCTTAATAATAGTCATACCCTTTTTAGTTAATTGACCTTCTGAAAAGAGATTTCTTTTTAAACTCGGTACATAAAGAACATTGGTAATAATGGAGTCGAACCACTCACCTTCAATCAATTTTTGGATTTTTACAGTACCTTGTCCTTTAATAGGAAGGCGGAGATTACTTCCAAGTATGACTGTCTTTGCATTGTTGAACTCTTGAATTTCTTCAAAGTATTTGCCGTTCCCCGTCATGTGAGAAGAGGCTCCACTGTCGAGTATCCAAACTTCTGAGTCTAGGTTGGTTTCTTCAGTTGCATTGAATGCTGAAAAATTTCCTTCATTCTGCTTCCTTTTGTCTCCTGGGTCGTGATTTTCATGTGTAGATCGAAATCTGTAGTCTCTTTGGTCATGATTTTCACGTGTAGATCGAAATCTGCTGTCGTTTTCACGCATAGATCTAAATCTTCTGTCACTTGGTTCATGATTTTCACGAGTAGATTGAAAGGTCTTAGGCTTTTTGCAGTTTCTAGCGATATGATTTTTTTCACGGCAGTTATAACAGATTAAAGTTCGTTTATCTGGAAACGGTTTCTTATTTTGAATGGAAGTTGCAAGGGCTTGATCGTTGGTCTCTTCTTCCGCTAAAGCTCGTTCTTCATCCAGAAGTCTTGAAGTTAAATTGGCAATTGTCTGTTTATCATCCGGCATAGAAAACCATGCTTGTCTTACCGTCCTGTACTTGGATGGTAGGGTGCTCAAAACTTTTGTAATTATTGAAAGTTCACTTATAGTTTCACCTATATCCCTAGCTTCCTTGGCCAGTCCTTCAATTTTGTTGATATGTGTAGCTACATTATCACAAGAGTTCATTTTATACTGATGAAATTTGTCTATTATTAGCATTTTGTTTATTTCAGATTTTTGGCAGTAAATCGAATCAAGTTTTTGTATTATTTCAAACGATGTTTCACAATTTTCAATTAACACAATTTGTTTCTGGTCCATAGCCGTTGATAGAGTAAACATTGCATTCGCGTCCTTTTTATTCCAATCCGCTAGTTCTTTATCAGCAAGTGGCTTTGTTTCCTTGCCAAAGGCAACGTCCAAACAACCTTTAGCTCTAAGAGCACACTTCATTTGGAATAACCATTGTTTGTAGTTTGTCCCGTTGAATCTCGTAATTAAGTCGGAAGAATTCATTTTGCAGGCTTAAATTGTCCGAAATAAATTGTACATTTACCAATTTCAAGTTCATTTATGTTAGCACAAAGCACATCATGTGGCACACAGCGACGTCGAATTTTCACACAGAAGTTTTCGATTGTAAATCCTTTTCCAGTCCGATTTTCACTGAGAATAACTCACTTTGACATTTTTACACTTATAAAAAACAACCATAGTGATTAAAATCAATAAAATAACTCATTTTTAGAGCTTCCTGGGTCCATAACCTATAAATGAAGTAGACAAAGCGCGGTTACGCCGAGAAGTGTTGGTTTATTGATCACACACACAGATACATAGATCAAGTCAACATAGGCTCTATGGCGGTTAAGTTCAAAATACTCTAATATTACATAAAACGGTGAGTATATACTTTTGTAACAACATTTATTGAGGCACACAAGAGCATATTTTTTACTATTTTTATTATTCTATTTTATTAAAAAAGCAAACCCCCAGTAGATCCCGGTTTAGCAGCATACGGTAAGTTACTTGCCGTTTAGTATACAAAATATGATATAGGAATTAGGCTAGATGTAACGTTTAATTTTTTGTATAAATTATCTATAATCATCAGTAGGTCTATGATGATGATGATTTAGTCTACATATTGTATTGTATTGTATTGTTTAGTTGAAATCAATCAAGCTTCGAGCAAGTTTTTTTTTAATTAATAAACTAAATTTGCCTTAGAATTTCATAATTTTATCATGCAAACATTGGTTATCACTCTCAATAGCCCCATGTTCCTTTTTATTAAATTCGTTTTCAAATTTCAGGTGAAAATATTTCTTACCATTCGATGTTAATGTTAGTTAATTATCTAATATTAAAACTGACACTGTATTTCACTTTTATATGTTGTTTAATGCATCCCTCAAGCATCTCCAATATAAGTGAGTAAAACAATATATAAAAGTGAAATATAGTGTCAGTTTTAATATTAGATTGTTCATTAAGTATTTTCGTCATGGAAAACATCACAGATTAATTAATTCTTAGATTTCTTGTTCCACAACGATCTGCGTTGTTTTTTTTTTTTTGTTAATTAATATATTACTCCGATTTCAGAATTTTTTTTCAAGATTATCCAGAATGTTATTTTCAAATTTAATTGGTATGTGTCTTATGTAATAAATAGATAACCTATTGAGCTTGGAATAATAAGCTATTGAACTTTTATTAATAATAATAAATTGTAAATTTTCCTGTTGAGTCTACTTGGTGCGCTTGCTGAAAATCAATAAGCATTTTGTATAATTTAAATGATCATTCATTGATGAAATAGAGTTCTGTAATGTTTTCCACGTGATGAAGCTTCCCTTTAGAAGTTAAATGCATATCTCCAGTATAAGTGAGTAAAATTTTTCATAGCTTAATCCAGCTTATCAATGATTTGACGATAAATTAATGTATAGAATAAAACTTATTTTCAACATTTTAGCAGAGTGTATCTTTCCTTGCAGATAGTAGTTTTTTTACAAAACTAGAGGACTAAAGAGTGCCAAAGGATTAAAATTACCATTTTCTGTGTAAAAAAATGAAGTGGAATAAAATATTAATAATCAAAGAATACTTTATTGCTTTTGGTATCCAGGATGAATGAATAAAGTTTTTTCTGATTAATTTCTCAATCAAATACTCTCTCAAGTCTGCAGTATTCATAATAGTTTTATGGCTCACCTAATACACATTTATCCATGTATAATAAGTGTAATACAGCTTTATAATATCAACTATTGCTCGTTTTCTCACCAAAACACTTATTTACAAATAATATTTTTGAAGGATGAAGAAATATATGAACTCTTTCCCACTTCCTTTGTAATCAAGAAAGGAAGTCAGAATCATATTGCTTCTCTCGCTTACATTCACTTTCTCACTTTACTCATTTACTCTTTCTTTCATGAGAAACATGATTCCTGTATTTTGTCTTAAATTCTATAAATAGTTTTTGTAAAATCTCGAAGTAACTGCTCTATCCACGTAGTGACTGCTTAAAAACCGTCTACATAGTTTATAGAATAGTTATTTGTACTTGTGCACAAAGTAGCTCTTTGCTGCACAACCTAACCTGACCTAACCCAACCTAACCTAACACAAGATAAATGCATGTATTTAATGTCTGTAAATGTAATAAATGCAATTATCATTGTATTATTATTATAAATGTAAATGCACGAAACTAATCTTAGTTTAGTTTATGATGATGTTGCAATGACAGGTGAAATGCACTACAAAATTTTCTCAGGATACTAGATATCAACAGAAAAGACACCCTCACACCCTGTCAACCACTACCTATAGACTGCATGCTAGTGTGGAGTAATTTTTGGGTGCAGCAAAGATACTTTCAGCATGAGTTCAACATATTGAAAGTTTCTTACAGTTTGCACACCCAGAGTGCGACAAATTGAAAGAGTGTGGCAAAGTCAGCTAGAGTGCGGCAAAGTGTAGGAATCAGCTGTTTTGCGTACTATAATGAGTGCATAAATAGCAACTTTGTTGGGTAACTGTAGGAAAACTTTAATGTGTAATTCATGCTGAAAGTATCTTTGCTGCACTCAAGAAACTATTCCGCACTCGCCTTCAGCTCGTACTGCGTTTATCTCATGCAGCAAAGAGCTACTTTGTGCACTAGTTACACAATTAACTATCTTTGTAAATTTTATATTCTTAGGTCATTACATCTTTCCATTTATCACTTTGCCTTAATTTATTTTGTCTTATTGTGATTTGAGGTTATTTAGTTTCATTCATCTCATATACAAAAAAAAAAGACTATCTCAAATACAAATATACCACAACATTAATAATTGTGTTGCATTCAAAACTTCTTTGTTGAATGATGGCTTGGACGCAGGAAGTAGCTCAGAGGTGTGCTGGACAGTATACACACTCACCTGTTCAGCCAGGCTGTGTAAAGGTGGGAGTGGACTATTGAGTGTAGAGCTTCAAAATTTGTTGATGGATGATATAGAGTTGGATGATGGTGAATGATGTGCTGGACCTACACTTTTTTAGGTGGGTTCCGAACCACCGGGAAGTGATTTTACAGCAGAGAACAGTGTCTTTTTTGCTGGCCAATCTAATCGGCCACCCTAACAAAGAGTGCCCAGGAGAACGCAGCTTATCTCTATTTGATTGAACTGATACCTGCTACATCTCACGGCTATCACTTTCCCTATTGCCACCTACAGTCGTCGAAATCGGCTATGATGCTCTTTATTAGCATAATTATCATACTCCAAAGGTTATAAATTATTTGTGAATTTTATTAAATATCAGCTACAGAATTCTTACATGTTTTTTTTTTCAAATCAAATTTTGATTGCCTAAACAAATTTTATTTATAATCATGGGAAAAACAAGGAAAAGTTATGAATGGAAATGATAACAATAAAGCGTGGGTGGTACGAAATTAGAATGATTATTTTCATCATGACATCAATCAAACAATTTCATCGTGACGCTATGAGTCGGAGTCTCTTTGTAGTAATTTTTAATAAGAGCAATCAAATTTTAATAAAGATAATGCAAAAGTGCTTAATAGAAATAATTTATTACGATGTTGTGCAGCAGTTAGGCGCTTGATTACCACTTTGATAGTCTGGGGCTCGATTAACGATCCTGACTAGATTTTTGAATTCTCATTTATCACATTATCTCATTTGGGAAGTGATTACCTGCAAGTCAGATATCTCTCAGATACGAGCGCTTGGAATAAAATCTGAATGATGACCGATCTGGATTGCCAACAATAAGGACTCTGTTCTCTGCTGTAGAATCACTTCCCGGCGGTTCGGAACCAACCTAAAACTTAAGTCCAACTCATCAGTCAGAGAGACTCAGATAAGTTGAGAAACTAGCGCTTAGAACAAAATCTGAATTGTGGCCGATTCAGATGACCAGCAAAAAAGACTGTTCTCTGGTGTAAAATCACTTCCCGGTGGTTCGGAACCCACCTAAAACTGTAGGTCCTACCCAACAACCACCATCATTCAATTCATTACCCACGCACAGGTGTCAGACCTATGAGGACATCATCCTTAAATATATATTGTAGATATATTTCCTAATGATGTATCAACCTAAAAATGTAGATCCATTTCATTTTCATATCATCCAACTCATTACCCACGCACAGGTCTTTAACCTATGTTGTCTTCATCCTAAAAAAATACGGGTAAGATAAAAGAATCATAAAAAAGGCACTTGTTCTTTGTTGTAAATAAAGACAATCTAGAATTCTATCTAGATCTAAATTTAGAATTCTAGTAAATTTGTGAAAAAAATAAGCCATATTCTCCGAAGAAAATAAGTAGGCCCACATCAATTACCCACAATTAACAAAATTGATTAGAAAACGTTTTCCTCATTTCTCAGAGTAATGATGATATTTCAATGGTTTGGTTCTTGAAAAATACATCAATAGTTTATTTCATCAAGTAAGAAAATTAGAAATACCACTTTTTCCAATTTACTCACTCCAATAATGATTAGTTCATCGATTAAAATTGGTAGCCCCGATTTTTTAAAAAATATATCAGTTAACCAGACTTAGAATAGAGGGAAAATTCAAACTGTATGTTAAATTATTATTGTATGCCATATCTCTGCTGTACATTAGTGACACTCTTCTCCTTGGAAGACTCAAGCATTGGTACATAAGAATTTAGTATATAAAAATATACAGTGTGTTTCGGAACTCTCTACCAATACATCTAGGCAGTGTTTCTGGACCACTAACAAAAGTAGATATCGTAATAAAAATTTTCTAAAATCCCCAGTTACACAGCCGCCATTTTGTTTTTTTCACTTATTATTTTTTTATTCGAACACCTCTGAATGCATAATTTTGAAATTTTGCAAACAGCATTATAACAACTAAAACAATCTTTAAAAAATCAATCACAATTTTCCGACATCAAAAAGCAAAATGGCGGCCATTTAAAATCTTTGAACAGGATTAAATTAATAATGGCTGATGATATCAAAATTTGACTGGAATAACGACTTTTAGATATTTTTATTGCGACTCCAACGATATCTCATTCCCCAAGATTGGCCAACAATGAATAGAGATATGCTACGTTTTAGGGTGTGCGGTGGTTAGAAGCGAAAATCTGCAACCCGTTCTCAACCACCGCACACCCTAAAAAGTAGCATATCTCTGTTAATTGTTGGCCAATCTTGGAAAATGAGATATTGTTGGATTTGCAATAAAAATATCTAAAAAACGTTATTCTAGTAAAATTTTGATATCATTAGCCATTATTAATTTACACCTGTTCAAGGATTTTAAATTGCCGCCATTTTGTTTTATGATGTCGGAAAATTTTGATTATTTTTTTTTGGATTGTTTCAATTGTTATAAAGCTGAATGCAAAATTTCAAAGTTATACATTCAGAGGTGTTCGAATAAAAAAATAATGAGTGAGAAAAACAAAATGGCGGCTGTGTGAGTAACTGGGGATTTTAGAAAAATTTTATTACGATTTTTACTGTTGTTAGTGGTCCAGAAACACTGCCTAGAAGTATTGGTAGAGAGTTCCGAAACACTCTGTAGAATAAAATTAATGATTAGTCCAGGTGACTAGTTTTAATGAGCATATAAAAAAATATCTCTGCTGTAGAATCACTTCCCGGTGGTTCAGAACCCCCCTAAAACTGTAGGTCCAACTCAACAGTCAGAAACCAGACATGAAACAGAGATGAAAATTTTAAACTAAAAGTCTTGTGCTTACTATTTAATTTCTTGCATTATTTGTTCTTTTTCATGTTTTCAATGTAACTTTGAAATCAAATTGTTCCAGAAATGTGTGAGACGAATAAACAGAGATCGTGAGCATAAAAAAATATAATTATTGCAACCATTATGTCACACTTTTCCATAAAAATCATAACTACGCTGCTGATTATGCTGTATCTCAGAGAACTACATTCTTCTGAATGTAGATACAATGATGATTGCCACATTAAGAATCGATTGATGTGCCAGTCAAAGGTTAGTTTGATTTTGAATTTATATAATAAATTTATTTAGTTGTGGCTTATTTCATTTTATTGTGTTTGTTTCAACTAATTTTCCCATTTGTTCATCATATCTAGACGTTCTCATCATCTATTTATATTCAATATAAATTCTAATAAATTCTGTAAAAGTATTTTCTCTTTCATTATTGTGTTTAACTGATAAAGTTGGTATTTTTAATATGAATAAAATATTTAAAAATGCATAAATATATTAAAAGAGCAAGAACTAATGCCTCAACTACTCCTTGCAAGCAAGTGATCAAGGCCTATTATCAGGGGGGAGTCTTATGTACACATGTAAGTCTTGTTTTTTTTTTTTTTTTTTTTTTTTTTTTCTTTGTAGATTACGTCTTGGAGACTCCAGTTAAGGAGTATAAGACAAGTCAGATCAACAATATTATACACTAGATACCATAATTACTTCAATTAGTTGAGGTGAGGCTTAATTTTGATGTGAAAGGAACTCTTGTACACTATAAAAAGCTTTATCAACTAAATATTTCTTCAATTGTTTTTTAAATATTTCTATATTTTCAAGACTCTTCAAAAACTGCGGTAGCTTGTTGTAGAATTTCATACCAATATAACTAGGTTTTTGTTTGAATAAGCTACTATTGTGACTCACCAAGTGATAATCTCCTCGGCTTCTTGTATTATAATCATGTACATCAAGATTTTGGTTAATATCATTCGTTTTTACATATAAAGTAGCTTCATACACATATAAGCAGGGTACAGTTAGGAGACCAAGTCTCTTGAACAACGGCCTACATGAATCTAATCTATTTACTCTTTCTATACACCTAACCGCTTTCTTTTGGATCTTAAACACCCTATCAAGATTTTGTTTTGATGAATTACCCCATACTAAGATAGCATACCTAATATGTGACAGTAAGAGCCCATGGTAAGCTGTGAAAAGTAACTTTTTGTCATTCAATCTAGCGAGCTGTCGCAGGACAAATACCCCAGATGAAATTTTACTACATATTTTCTCAATGTATGGAGTCCAGGTCAATCGTCTATCCAACATAACTCCTAGAAATGCAATTTTTTCATCCTGGTCTAATTGATTATCGTTTACAAACACGTTTATAGCCCTATCTTCATTTAAATTATGTTTGTTTTTGAATTGAAGGTATTGGCATTTTTTACTATTTATAGTTAATTTCAACTGATTTAAAAATTGGACAATGGACTGCACACCTATATGGGCACTTATTTCTAAATTATCTAGAATGGAATTGCTGAAAATGAGTGAGCAAATAAGAGGGCTCTACCACTAATTAATTCTTTAGGTAAACGGTTGACATATAACAAAAAAAGCAATGGACCTAGTATTGACCCCTGAGGCACTCCAGCTTGCACCTCTAATTTATTAGATTTATTCTTTACTATCCTATTACCAACTACTGTAGTTAGTTCTACACATTGTTTTCTCCCAATAAGATATGATTCAAACCATTTCAGTTCAACCCCATTTACACCTACATTTTGCAGTATTTCCAATAAAGTTCTATGATTAACACAATCAAATGCCTTTGACAAATCTAAGAAGATTGCAGTAGCTTTATCACCTGAATCTATTATATCTATTAGTTTTTCAACTAGGGAAACTATGGCTGTTTTTGTTGATCTCCCTTTCTGGAAGCCATGCTGTTCATCACAGATAAAGTTTGCTTCTTGAAGGTGCAGAAGTAACCTATTTAGAACTACTCTTTCAAAAATTTTACTTATTACATTTAAAATACTAATGGGCCTATAGTTTTCTACCTTTTCTCTATCACCACTTTTGAAGATTGGCAAGATCTTCCCCTCTTTTAAGTTATCTGGAAAAACACCTTGTTCTAATGAATGATTGATCAGATGAATCAAAGGGTCTAACAATTGATCTTTACATTCTTTCAGAATTTTACTGGATACACCATCCATTCCCACAGTTTTTTTATTATTTAAACTATCAATGATATTTGACAACTCGTCTTGGCATACTGGGTGGAATTTTAATTCGTTCTGAATCCCCTCAGTATTCCTCATGTTTGCATCACTAATACCTGTATTAAGAGATTTTTGAAGATCCTTAGCAACCAGTTGATAATATCTGTTAAAGAAATTACAAATGTCTACACTATCATCAATATATTTGTTATTTTCGTTAATTATTCTGGGGACACTAGTATAAGCATCTACATGAGCTACTTGCCTATTTTTGTTTATTACATCCCACACTGCTGTGTTAAAGTACACACTATTATTCAAAATTTCAGCTGTTTTCTTACATTTCGCTCTTTTCACTTGTCTTGTATAATTTTTCTTTAGAGCTTTGTAATTATCTTCACTTAACATATTTCTAGATAGTTTGAATTCATCATATGCATCTTTAACCCTATTTCTTTCTGCAAGGATATCATCAGTTATCCACTCTTCAATCTTGTCTAATTTGTTCTTTACAGGGACTTTTTTAACTGGACAACTCATAGTAATATGAAACCTTAAAATATTAATGAAACTATCATATTTGTCATTTAAACTATTGCTATTGTAAACCCTACTCCAGTTTTCTTGTAGCAGATTCTGCTTCAAACAATCGATATTCCCCTGTTCACATTGTTGAATTTCTTTCATTACTCTACTCTTTTTAATTGATTTATGACCTTGCAACCCCACCTCTAAGATTTGATAGTCATGATCAGATAGTTCCGAGCCGCCTAATCTTGTTTTAGAGTAATCTATATTAGTAAGGATGTTATCAATTATTGTTTGTGATGTTCTTGTGACTCTGGTATATTCATGAACTTTTATTTCCAAGTTATTCATGTATATAATATCCTTTAAATCTCCTGTCATTTTATTCTGTGTTGCAAAGTCTGTATTGAAATCTCCCGCTACAATAACGTTTGTAAAACGAGTAGTAGTAATCTCTAAAAGCCTATTGAATAGTTCACAAAAATTGTTCCATTCCCCATTTGGTGACCTGTAAATACCTAACACCGCTACTTCGAAATTATTGTCGATTTTTACTCTCAAACCAGTAACTTCTAAATCCATTTCCACAGCAAATTTTTCTATATATTCTAAATTAAATGTTTGCATATTCTTAGCATTTTTAGTGAAGATAGCTACTCCCCCACTTCGATGCGATGTCCTGCAATACGAAGTTTTCAATGAATAGTTTGGAATATTAAGTTGTGACAATTCATCTTCTTTTAAACCATGCTCTGTGAAAATAGCTATATCAGGAGCCTCTTCTTTAAAAAATACTTCGATTCTATCTATTTTGTTACGAATGTATTGAATATTCTGATGGAACACAGTGAATACCGGTACTTCCCTATCATCCCTTATTACTTTATCGTTGCTTTTGCATATTGAAGTAGATTTACTTAATCTCTTAGAATCTTGAGAGCCTATCAGATTGCTACAAGAGTTCCTTCCACTAATGTTATCCTGATTTTTTGATCGATTAACGTCTTTTAATACAATTGAACATATGAATTTATCATCTGAAACTAGTTTCCCTTCCCGGTTTTGAGCCACTTTACTAAAAAAGGTTCGTTAGATGATTGTTTAGGAGAATTATTGACAGTAGATTGCAAGCGACTTTCAATCAGCTCTGCCAGCCTATTACAAAATATTACTTTGCCAGATTGATTTAGATGTAGACCATGATTAGTGAAGTTTTGTTTTTTCAGCCTTTCATTTAGAAAACAAATCCCCAACTGCTTAGAATTCTTATTTTTTAGGCTGTTGATTGTATTATGAATTGATTTATTTGTTGACTTAATGGCTTCATTTAGCTCTGGCCTATCAAACCTATACGGAATTGTACTTATTATTACATTTGTTTTTTGGCTGAGTGGCACAATCTCTTTAATTTTTTCATTTATTTCAGGAAGATGTTTTAGATTAGGTTCATTTATATTGTTTGAGCCACCCAGTACTATTAGAAAATCGTTTTTTCCAAAATCTTTAGTTTGTTCCTGTGCTGACTCTACGATTGCGTTTATAGGGGCACTTGGTTTGAAAAAGCTCTGAACTTCATACTTATTTTTTAATCTTTTATTTAGTAGGTCACTACAGTCTCGTCCATGACTGGATGTCAAGAGCAGTACTCTACCTTTCCTATCGTTATTTGCCCTTACTTTAGTTTTGGTTGCTGTTTGCAAAACCTGACTATACGTTTTTGTTTGACCATTTCTATTTATTTCTTCCCCATTTGATTTAGGTTCTACTTTTTTTGTATTGATCAGAGGTTCAGATCTTACATTAGCCAAGTTTATTTTTGATTTTAATATTTCTATTTCCTCTGACATAGACCTACATTGACTCGTGAGATTTAGTATTTCAGTTTTATGGTCTTCCTGCTGCAATTTTACAATAACTTCCAGAGATTTTATGTGATCCACTAACCCTATTCGTTCTTCCTCAGAATTTTTTAGTGATGTTTCTAATTTTGTTTTCAATTTGGTGTGATCACTCAATAGTTTAGCAACCTTTTCTTCTACATCTACAGTAGCTTTAAGAGCTGTTGGAGATTTTTTTGTTAATAATTGCTGAGATCGCGTAGCTACCTGAGTTTTAGTTAAACAATTAGATTTAGATACCTTGTTTGGACTCATTTTCCTAGCTAAAAATTGTTTTCAATTGATTTTAGTTAAATGTTTAATGAAATATTACTTAATTTATTACAATTGTCAACTTGAGACTATTTAATTACAAGAAAATTTATCAATATCGGTACACCTAACCTCGAAAATAGAATTTGACTTTTTATTTAAATACTTTAACTTATATTAGACAAGTTAATGATGTAAATTATTAAGATATTATAAATACTAATAATAATAAACAAAAATACTACTTATCCGTTCGAATTAATATTCTATTCTTCAAAATTTGCAGAGCCTGTTCTGACAACGTATGCACAGTACCACTTCTAATCATATAAAATCAACATGTTATGTACACATGTTATCAGATGTTTATTGTGTATAAAATGGCTTTTAGACTTGGATTTAAAAAAAATTTACCACTTGCTCGTAACGTGTAATTGAGGCATTAGTCCTTGCTCTTTTATATATTTTGCATTTCTAATTTTTTTTTAAATTAACATTTTATGGTAAATTTAACGACTAAATTTACTCACTTGGCTGGAACGTTTTCGAACCACGACGTTTCAACAGCCTGTTAAAAATTAAAATTTACAATAAAAATTAATATTAACATCGCAAATCTTTAGGCTCATGAATAAAGAAAATCAACAGGCTGTTGAAAATGAATCGTCGCGGATCGAAAACGTTCCAGCCAAGTGAGTAAATTATTTGTTTATTCTCAATTAAAATTGACCGCAAGTCGTTGAATTTACCATAAAAAGCGAAAAAAAAGAAATATTAGTTGAATAATAGGGACTAAGTTTTATTTTTACTGTTGAGTGCTCATTGACAGTATCAAAATAATAATAGCTTATAACTATGATATCAAATGTTCTTATCATATATTGTTAATTATTGTTATATAAATAGGATATCCACATTTACCTTCATTCGTAATATATTAATAATACCAATTCCATTTGTCTTTATTGAGCAATTTCGTCTTAAGTGGATGAAGTTGGGGCGTAGTCGAAGTCAGCTCTCTTTTAAATTAATCATCTAGTAGGCCTAATCTATATAAATAAAATTAGAGTTTTGTCTGTACATTTATCAGAATTATATATTTTTTGGTTATTTTTACGTTTTATACATTAAAGAAGCCGAAACAAGTCTTATCTCAATTTCTGTCTGTCTGTCTGTCTGTCACGGCCCCGAAGGCATTTTACGCGGCCTTCTTCTGAAAAACGAGAGCATCGATCGGGATTTAAGTTATTTATCAGTATTGAAAACTTTTTTGAGAATGTCTTTAGCTATAAAAACGAAATTAAATTTTTTATTAAAGGAATAATAAACGTTTAAAAACCAAGTAATGTGCGATTTTGGATAGATTTCTTCCAAGTATTATTACCACAAAACAACAAATCACGTAATTTATCATGATATATCAATCAGCTGTTCTCAAAATATTCTCTCTGATAACTGTCACTGAATTGTTTACGTTCTAAGTTGTTTACTAAGCTGCTAACAACTTCATGATCGTTGCTATCAAAAAAGCTGAAGCATATTTAGTCTTATTTCTAAACATAATCCGTACGAAGGACGGGTACAATAGCTATTAATTAAATAAATGAATAAAAAGTTATATTGTAATTATTAGAAAATATGCGAGTCATGGAACTTGTTATCAATAACTCTGAACTGCAGGTATTAGGCCAACTTAGCTCAGACATTTCATCGAATTATAAAAAGAAATAAAATTAATGTGACAACAATTATTATTGTGATGCAATAATAACTATCTCTAATAACTCTGTTCGGCTTTTAAAAGATTACATTATTTGAGTTCAAACCGGTGTAAACGAGGAACTAATAAGCATTAATAAAAATAATATAATTAAATAAAAATTATAAGAATAATAATTTTTTTTGACTGCAACATTACGGTAGCTTTTAAATTCAGTTTATGAATTGATTTTTAATAATTAAATGTATGATTTTGAATTTTGAGCTCCTGCAATAAATTTCTCACCATAAAATTCATGTAGTGATTCGAGATATTAAACTCAATAATTATTTTTATTTTCAGCGTTCCATACTGCCTGTTAGCTGGAAGAATGGTACAGTAAGATTCTTTTATTAAAAGTTAATTTTTATATGCATAATATAATTTTTTATATTGCATATAGTTGTACAACTGAACAAATTTTTTTGCACCGTTTAATTAAAAATATATAAAAGTTAAAAATGCGATGAAAAAATATCAAATACATTATATATAAATATATGAAAATATATTATATTATAAAATATAATTATATAAAAATATATAATTGAGAATATTAAATTTTTTAGAATGTACTGCATATTAAATTGTACTCATTGCACTACATTGGTTTTGGAAAAACATCTATAGCTCATGCATTATGAGATATGAGATCATCTTAATATAAATATGAAAATCATTTGAGTAACTCTTCAAGTTACGAAGTTCAAGTATTAATGAAAATACATGTGAAATGAATATCAATAATTTAATAATCAAATGCAGATAATTATTAGTTACGGCTAATATTATTATTGCAATAATTGTTATTTAGATAGTTTTCAAAAATGGTGAAAATTCTCTAGTAGCCTGGCCTTGTTCTCATGAATAAATAAGTTACAATGTCAATAAATGTAACGTATTGTGAAGTGTGAAACATGAATCCGTGGATCATGGGTGAGGGCTGAGTGGCGGAGAGGACCATGAGTCCTAACTCCGCCCTTAATAAAGGCATTGATAATCAATCAACCCATCGAATACTACTTCATTAGATAATATGGTTAATTGGTCACGTTAATTGAAAGGCAATGATAACTTATAGGAACAGAATTTATTAATTTCGAATTCCTTTAATTGCTATTACTTTATACTGAAGCCTTCCGCAATGGCGGATATTGACAACAGCATTGAACAGCTGATGGGAATTCTGTTTATGTATATTTGTCAGTTTATTCAATTGACAGTCACTTCAAACTAACTTGTGAACTTATAGGATTTGGTTTCATCAACAATTAATCATCTGTGATGTTTTCCATGACGAAATACTTGATGAACAATCTGATATCGAAGGAATACAGTGTCAGTTTTGACATTAGACTATTAATCACTTAGTGTGGTACCGAAAGTTATTTGTCACCAATAGTTGAGTTCATGGGAGCTTTACCGTTTACCGGTAAATTAAATTTTACCGAAAACCAAGACCAATTTACCGAACCATTTACATACCATTTTACCGAAAACCAATCTTGAATAGATTGGTCTATTCAAATTTGTGGATGTTTAAAAATTTGAATGGACCAATCAGATGCCTTTTAGTTTCCGGTAAAATTCAATTTATCAACCGTTATCAATCGAGTGAGATTGTCAATTGGAAACTTTTCAGATTGCATTGAAATGGACTGTGATTGCTCCAAAGGTGATGAGTCTAAATCTCCCATAAAAATGACAATGATTGACAAAAATTTTGGCAAATTGCTAGTGAATTATGCAATTGTCAATGATCTAACCAACGAAAAAGAAACTGAGGTTGTTCTCAGAGTCAACAATGAACTCAATGAAACAGAATGCTACAGAAAAGAGAATCAATTTGAAGACATCATGAGGAAAACGTTGAAGCTGAAGCAGTGTCACTCATCCTACAACCACAGTTGTGATGAAGCAACAGATGTGAGTTTTCTTTTGTTTGTTTTTTTGAGGATGAAGCCCACTTAGGTCTGAGACCTGTGCGTGGGTAATGAGTTGGATGATGGTGATTGATGAGTTGGACCTACAGTTTTAGGTAATTAAGTAAATATGTGTTTCTCAGAGTCAAATTTATTGAGAATGAACAATATTATTTTATCTTTTGCATGTTTTATTAATCATGTATTTTTATTGTATAAAAGTTACATGCTTTTACAAATATACTTCAACTAGTTATTCAACTAGAGATTAACTGGTAAAACTTACTGTGACAAAAATTTTGTATATAAACAGTTTGTGATATAGTTTTTTCACATTACAAACTCTTTGCACCGTACCTATCATCCCGTTTTTAGCTCTCACTGTACGAAGTACATAGGGGGAGAGCATTATGCGGAGGCTCTGTCCGTCCGTCTGGCTGTACGCATATAACTTCAAGTAAAAACTATAGGGTGTAGAGGTACCAAATTTACAGGAGGTATTAGGCACCTTATAAGAAGAAAAATAAATTTAAATTAAGTTCGTCGGTCCTCGCTGAAGGACACAAAAAGGAAAAATCTATCCTTAAAGGAACAGCTGATAAAAGTTAACAGTTTTTTGGGGCACGGCTTTGAGGCATGCCTTCTCTCAGTTCTAGTGAATTTGGAAAATTTGTATCGATCTGTATCAGCTGTTTCCGTGTGGAATAAAATTGATTTTCCTTCAAATGTTTTTAAAAAATAAGGTCGGGACAGTGAGAGCGTCCCCTTTGAATTTACCGTACGGTAGATTCATTCCACTTTTTTTCTTATAACTCATTGAATACCAGTGCTTTACCCGCCATTTACAAAGGGCAGGACATCAACACGACTTAAGAAATAATAATAATATATGTATAAAACAAAGAATAGTTCTGTTGTTATAGAAATCTTGAATATAAAATGAATATAAGGATGAAAAAACCGATATTACTGAGTATCCAAGGAGTAACCAACGAATTAACATAGATAATAGTGTTATTATTACCAGTTCTGCTGATAGGCGTGATTTCAATTTTTTATTGCGAATGATGCCCACATGAGTCTGGAGACTTGTGCGTGGGTAATGAGGTGATCATATCATCAACCTATAATTTATTACACTATAATAATAAAGCTTTATTTACATTCCTTGACAAACAAAAGCTTCTCTGAATATGGAGTTATAACATGAGGTTGGCAATGACAATGACACGTATTTTACTTGTTTATCAAGTGATCTTTGAAAAGTTCAGATCATATAATTTCATCACAATTTTGTTCTCTATTAGTATAGTATAACCTACTATAATTCTGTGAGTTATATTATAAACTAATAATTATTGAAAAAAATTTAGTTATTGAGAAAGGTTCTTATGGAGAGGAATCACACTGACATATCACACATTTCAACATTAATTTCAATTTTATAGATTAATATTTTTGAGTATCATTCTCTTTCAATTTTTAGTTTTTATTGAATAGTTGAACAGCGATCATTAAACTCCGATAAAAGTAGAACTTGCAATAGTGGCAATCATCACTGATTGTGATACCCGTAAGGGTCTCCCCACCACGAAAAGCCATACGAATTTACTTTACTGATTGTGATTTTCAATCACTACTGACTGTAATTTTCAATGTTCGAATTTTACAATGTAATATTAAAACTGACACTGCATTTCACTTTTAAATAATGTTTTACTCACATATATTGGAGATTCTTTCTTTCTTTCTTTCTTTATTCTTTATTCTCGTATCAAAGAAAATACAACACAGTACAGTACTTATAAAATGAATATTAGAACCCACCTAGACTTTTACGTCCGTGTGTGGGAGCAGTTCTTAGAATTTATGTGTTAATCATATATTGGGAAATAATTATTATAAGATACATAAATGGTAATAAGAACTAATAATAGAATCAATAATATTTTTTTAGAATTGGTAATATTAAATATTAATTTACAAGAAGAAAGGAGGAAGATAAGATAGATTAAGTGGAAGAGGAGTAGGTAAATGACTTGTAATATAGTTGTTATAATTAAATAATTAATATTTATCAAATTCCAGAACAGCCGGCATCGCTTTTCTATTTTATTCAGGAAAAAATGTATTTGATAAGAAAGAACAAAAATAAAAATTATAAATTTCAAACATAAGGTGATTTAATTAAATTTTCTGCACCCTGCCATCCAACATGCATTAACCACTCAGTAATTCTGTGCTTCAACACAACATCTTGATAGGGTGTTTAAGATCCAAAAGAAAGCGGTTAGGTGTATAGAAAGAGTAAATAGATTAGATTCATGTAGGCCGTTGTTCAAGAGACTTGGTCTCCTAACTGTACCCTGCTTATATGTGTATGAAGCTACTTTATATGTAAAAACGAATGATATTAACCAAAATCTTAATGTACATGATTATAATACAAGAAGCCGAGGAGATTATCACTTGGTGAGTCACAATAGTAGCCTATTCAAACAAAAACCTAGTTATATTGGTAGGAAATTCTACAACAAGCTACCGCAGTTTTTGAAGAGTCTTGAAAATATAGAAATATTTAAAAATCAATTGAAGAAATATTTAGTTGATGAAGCTTTTTATAGTGTACAAGAGTTCCTTTCACATCAAAATTAAGCCTCACCTCAACTAATTGAAGTAATTATGGTATCTAGTGTATAATATTGTTGATCTGACTTGTCTTATACTCCTTAACTGGAGTCTCCAAGACGTAATCTACAAAAAAAAAAAAAAAAAAAAAAAAAAACAGTGACTCGGCCCGCCCCAGCCTCAACTATTTCTGCAGGAAGATTTCTATACAGCCATTGGGAAATATAAAATGAATTGTGCCTTTGTAAACTGATACTAATAATAGGATTATACAAACGTGACATTATATGGTTTCTGGTTGAATGACTGTGTTGAATTTCTCTGAAAAAAGTGTCTTTATTATTGAAAATGTAAATTACCAAAGTTTTTATGTAGATCTGCCTAACATTCATTACTGGAAATATATTAAATAGTAGATTTGTGGGAAAACGTTGATTTTTTTGTAAAATGGTTTTTATAATCAACCTTTGGGCGACTGACAGAGGCTCCAAAACCGCCGACGACGACCCACCCCAAGCCAAAATGCCATACTGCAATAAAGACTGCACGTATGCATAGTACACAGTCCTGCAGCGATCCACTGTCAGCACTTGGCCCAGCCGAGAAAACGCATAAATCAGTTTCCTCAATCGGCTCTTCAGCCCTTGTACATGGGGAACCCAGCATAATTTGTTGTCAAGGATGACTCCTAAATATTTATACCGATCCACACGCTCAACCATGCCACAGCCGCATACCTCCGACTGAGGATCGCCACAGGTGTGCATTCTCAACACACAGCCATCACAGTCAATATCTTGTCGACCAATAAATGGAAGACATTTTGTTTTATTAACATTAACCGTGAGGGAGTTGTGGTCGAACCAATTTTTAATTTTGGCAAGATCATAGGATGCCTGTTCGTATGCCTCACCCCACGTGCAGCCTTCTGAGACCACAGCCGTATCATCCGCAAACAAGAACAGTTTTCCTTTGATTTTCAATTTGTTGATATTGTTTATATAAATCAAGAATAGTAGAGGGCCCAATGTACTACCTTGGACCACTCCGTACTCTATAGGTAATAGTTCACTAAAATTTCCATTAATTGAAACAATTTGTGATCTATTTTCAAAATAACTAGTAAACCACTCCAATTCTCTGTTTCTCACTCCTATTGTTTCTAGTTTATTGTAAAGCTTTTCCCTATCAATAGCATCAAATGCTTTTGCAATGTCTAAAAATGTTATGAAAACTTTCTTATTATTTCCTAATTTTGTAGCTATTTCTTTGGTTAGGTCAAACAAAGCATCTGAGGTGCTTTTGTTGGTAATGAATCCATATTGTTCGTCTGCAATAATATTTTTTTCAACAAGGTATCTTGTAAGCTGTACTTTAACACATTTTTCAATGATTTTACTAATAGGTGTGAGAAGAGAGATTGGCCTATAGTTGCTTATTGTTGACTTTGGTCCTGCTTTACAGATAGGTATGATTTTTGCTGTTTTTAATGATGTTGGAAATTTCCCTGTCTTGATACTCAGATTTATAATATGCAATAAAGGTTGTTTTAATTCATTATAATTATTTTTGATCATTTTAGTGGGTATATTATCCAAACCGGGTGATGAATTGCCTCTAATACTATTTAGAACGTCATAAAGCTCTTTAGGACTGATCGGCTGTAGTCTAAATATGGACTGAATGGCATGGTCAGCATCGTCAACCTCAGCCGGCCCCGTCGGGTTCACAGCCTCTGCCAGTCTCTTCCCCACCGAGGAGAAGTATTGGTTGAAAGAATTGCTTAGTTGTGTTTCGAGTGCTGTGGCAGCCGAGCCACCCATGGTGTGCCGAAAAGCCCCGACTGGAAATCCCTCCCTGCTAACTGGACGCCCTGAAATCTCATTGACGACTTTCCAGAATTTTCTAGGATCGCCAGCTGCAGAATCTATTTTTCTTTTATAAAAGTTATTTTTAACTTTTTTTATTAGTGAGTGAAGCGAGTTCCTGTACCTGATATATCTTTGTTTAAGATCGAAATTAAAAGGTTGAGCCCGAACTTTTTTGCTAAGCTTATCGCGCATTCTTATAGATATTACTAACCCAGAGGTTATCCACGGTTTTATTTTTTTATTTTTTGAAGTTATTGGTACACTACTTGAATTAGACTCTAGAGATGTTTTCAAAATACTGATAAAAGAATCTGTAGCAATGTCAACATCAGTTGTATTTAAAATTTCATCCCAACACTGAAACTGCAAACTATTCTTTATGCTACTCCAACATACTTTTGAATAAGATTGGTTCATATTGGTATTGTTATTATTATTATTATTGCAATTATTACTATTGTAAATTATGTTTAAGCAGATGGGGTAGTGGTCGGTTATTTCAGATTTTAAGATGTAGGATGATAATTTTGTTTTGTTTGGAATTTTAGAAAAAATATGATCAATACAAGTGTTACTATCAGGCCGGGTTACTTTATCAATACATGAGATTAAGCCGTTTGCATACATCACCTCCATGTAGCGATCTAATTGCGCATTTGGGGTTGGATTAAGGATATCACAGTTAATATCGCCTATCACTGCTGAAAGGCCAGAGTTTTCAAAGTTTTCGCCACAAAAATCATTTAAAGCATTCGTAAATAGCGATTGATTGGAATTTGGACTGCGATAAACAGCTAAGAGATTGCAAGGAAGGTCAAACCAGTCGAAGGCAAGGTTAAGGCAGGTGGCCACCCCTCCCAAACACAGCTCAGTGCATGATACGGATAGAGCACTATCAATGTAGACAACAATACCATCATTATTATTGATACTATTAAATGATCTAAACACATTGAAGCCATCAATGTGTATTAAATCACTATCGCCTTTAAGCCATGCTTCGGTCAGAATGATGCAGTTAAATTTTACTTTAAGATCTTCAATTAATACTAAAAATTCATCGAAATTGCGATTATAGCTCCGGATATTCTGGTGAATAATTTTGAAAGATCGAGTATTACCTATCTTATCTTCCTGATTAGCCTGATAAAAGCTAACTGTATCTTCACAGTATAAGCACTCTACTAACGGGTAATCAAAAACACAGTTCTGTTCAACCATAAAAATTATTCTAAGTGAATCTGTCTTCGGAAAGCTACTAAATATATATAGAATCACATTGAGGCCTCTCAAGCGTTACAAAATTAATAATCGTTTTTAAGTTTGATAAGATTAGAATTGAATAAGAATCTATGAATCGTTCAGAATCTACTGCTAAGAGAATAACAGTATATTGTTGTTATAGTAAAAAATAATATATAGACTGAATATGGAACAGTTTATGAGAATTCTCTTATTAAAAGGTTTTTCAAGATCTATGCGATAAAATCATATTATCAATATTGCTAATCAAACTTCATGTCATTCTTAATAGGTTAAATAATGGAAAATTTACTGTTGAAAAGGTAAATTAAACATAAAAATTAACGCAAAAATGATTACCATGATTTTGAAAATAATAATAACTGTGAAAAGTTGTTCTGGTAATGTAATTTACCACACAACTAAGTTAGATCATGCTAAAACAATTAATGTTACTAAGTATGATAAATATAGTATCTTTCGATTTGAATTTCTACTTTAAAATTGAAGTAAGATAATTTAAACAAAATTAAATATAGGTACATTATACTGTAGATGACCAGTTCAAGAAATAAATTAGAGTTTGAGTTCTTATGATTTGATTAATGATAATAATTAGAAACAATTAAATTCAGGAATCTTTCTTAGATTTCCTCCTATTGACACAAGTTGTGATAAATAAACATTTCTAAGGCATCTCTTGATAAAATAATAATATGACAATGTAAAATAAAAATTCCTACGGTTACAGTTAATAAAACTAAAATACTGTAATTTAGAGTTATCCAACAGTTATTATTATTATTTTTTTTTTTTTTTTTTTTTTTACTCGACTTATAAACATGTCCTAAAACTCCTACCGATTACTATAATCATATTGATTGTCTATACCGATTGTAGCCTATCTATCAATAAATAATGATCATTTCTAGTTGTAATAGAACAATATAATACATTCAATTTCGCTTATCAGTTAAAAAGAAAAATTCAGTGTTCCTCAGTTGGTTTAATAAATAAAAACTTGATAAATTAAATTAAGCTAGAAGTCCTCTGCTCTATGATAAAGTTACTGGCTATAATAGGTATATCAATATTAGATGTATATATTTTATTTTTATTATTTATCAGTCTCATTTGTAGATTGGATAAATATAAGTAGTAAAAACTCACAGTTGTTCCATTTCGTTACTCAAGACACTTGCAATGTTATTTATTGACGGGCACAGATTCTAGACCAGCCGCCTCCGGGTTTGATGTAACCGCTACCACATCACTGGTCACATCGGGAGCGGCGGGGAGCGACTCGGTAACGGCTGCCAAGGATTGTAGCTGATTGTTCTCCAAAAATTGTTGAAAAAACTCCACATGTTTTACTCGCAACGGGGTCGCGGTCTGCGTCCGCTTGACCAGCACTCTACCGTCGGCAACCCACGCAGCCGCCAGTTTGCCGCACTTGACTTGACGCCTCGCCTCAAAGTAAATAGCGTTGTTTTTCTCAGTAAGGTGATCGTTAATATAGATTTGTATACTCGGAAAAGAAGGATGCAGTTCATGGGCAGACATCCCCTTTCTCTCTCGCCTTGCATGAATCCACTGGTTTTTTGTCTGTCTTGAAACAAAATTGACTACGATTGACGGTGGTCGATCATCTTTCATCTTATGTGGTAGACGATGGGCGGCAGACACTTCATAACTGTTGAAATTAACTTGTAAAAGTCTAGCAAGTCCCTCAAGTATTTGAAAGATATTCTCACCTCGCGATCTCGGCACACCAGTAATGATAATATTATTTTTCCTGGTTTGCTGTTGTAGGTCTGCTACCTCACATTTTAACAAGTTCAATTGAGAATTTAAACGTTCGTTTTCATTTCTAAGGTATTTCACTTGAGTAGTATTTTGCTCGCACTCTTTTCTAACACCCTCGAACTGTGACGTGAGTGATCCCAAATCTTTGGCAACACTAGCAATATCCTCTTGCATTTTTTTAAAAGCAAGTTCTGATGTGTCACTACGCATGTTAAACTCTTCGCGAAAAGAAGAAATCGCCTCAAGCACTGACGGATTTTCACTGTTAGTAGCGGGTACACAGTCACTACTGTTAGCCGAGTTAACAAGTTTCATACATGAATCACACTTCCAGTTCTTACGCGTGTTCACTTTATTTTTTGCGTCGCCCGAAACACATTGAGCATGAAATTTGACCGAGCATTCGCTACACTTAATCATGTCTTTCACTAACAATTCTTTCCCACATTTTCCGCAATCATCACCCATGATGAGAATAATTTCGAGACGAAGCAGTACTTTAATAAACAATTGAAGTTATAATTTGGAACTGTACACGTTATTGTTAGGCCGATTACAAAACTTTCCGAAAGCAGATCCAACAGGTTTAGTAACGTTTAAGCAGGAGCTCTAGCAAACGATCCGATCCCATCAACTGTCTGATAAGAACAGATGTTTGAGGAATGCATTTCACTTCTGAAAAGAAGCTTCGTCAGCCTGTTGGAAGTCTGCTGGTCCTGCAATGTTGAAATCTGTGATGTTTTCCATGACAAAATACTTAATTAACAATCTAATATTAAAACCGACACTGTATTTCACTTTTAAATAATTCACTTCTTTTCAGAAGTAAAATGCATTCCTCAAACATCTCCAATATATGTGAGTAAAACATTATTTAAAAGTGAGATACAGTGTTGGTTTTAATATTAGATTGTTCATTAAGTATTTCGTCATGGAAAACATCACAAATTGGAATTTTATATCACTTATTTTAAATTCATCTATCATTATTTATCCAATACCGTCTAAAAACTGTCGTTAAGTCACATCGAACTTATTCAAGTGCAACCTGATAACTCTGACACCAGACCTGAGCCAGCTCACACAATATATTATTATTCAATTCTATTTCGAAATCAAAAACTTCCTGAAGTATATTTTTTCTTAAACAGAATTTATTAATTTCGAATTTCTTAAATTTCGAATTTAATAAATTCTGTTTAAGTAAATTTGTCAGTTTGTTCAATTGTCAGTAACTTCGAACTAACTTGTGATATTTTTTCTGTTATCATTCATAGTTATGTTGATTACAATTTCTCTTTTTCAGACAGTTGCTGTGAATTTTCAAAATCTTCACACAGCTTGCTATCAGGTTGAGGTGAGACATACATTTACTATATCGGATGACAGCAGCACGGATGAAGAGACAGTTGTTTCATGCCCCAAATTTTTAACAACTGGTCATTCTAAGCCTTTTGACCATAGAAATTTTAAACCTGATGTGGCTTGTCAGGTCTTGGACAAAGAGTAAGTGTATGTTTCAAAATCAGCACAATTTAAAAAAGTTATTTTCGTGTTTTGAGGCTCTCATTCTTTATCTATATCAATAGATCCACCCCTGGTTGCACAAACGACCTACTGTTAATACCATGACCTACATACCATACTTTTTTGTGCGAAAAAAATAACGTCTTGAAGACTCCAGTTTAAGAGTATAAGACAAGTCAGATCAACAATTATACACTAGTTACCATAATTACTATATCAATTAGTTGAGGTGAGGCTTAATTTTTATATGAAAGGAACTCGTGTACACTATAAAAACGTTTATCGACTAAATATTTTTAAATTGTTTTTTAAAAATATTTCTATATTTTTAAGACTCTTTAAAAACTGCAGTAGCTTGTTGTAGAGTTTCCTACCAAATAACTAGGTATTCTGGTATGTATGCTAGTATTTTTACAACAATAATACAATGCCTATATACATGCTAGAAAAATGCATAAAATTTATTCTCTCTGTGACTCGAGATTTCACAACATATAATGCAAGTTATCTTTATTTATTATTTTTCGTTGAAGTAGATAAATTCTTTTTGTAAATTATACTTTTTAGAGCTTATTCCTATTTAATGTGAAATTAATCATCCAAATTATTGTGAAATTAATCATTCAAATATGAAATTTCTGCTGATGCAGAAACATTATGTGCTTCATTCTTATGCTTGGAATTAATGAACATTTTCTTAAATAATGCACATAGTTTTTTTGTAAGCTGTCTTGTTCTGCAATCTAATATTTATAAATACTATCTAGTAATGCAACTTATAATAATAATAATTATAACTTTGTAGTGGCGAAGGTGATATTGTGGAGAGTATCCATAATGAATAATAAGACGAAATTGTCACAACCACGTTTATTAAAAATATTGAGATACTAGTTTTATACCAAATATTTTTATTCATTATAGTATCTCAATATTTTTAATAAATATGGTTGTGACGATTTCGTCTTCTTATCCATTATGGATACCTTCCACAATATCACCTTCGCCACTACAAAGAAGATTATTATTGCTATGAGTTCTATGTCTACAATAACGCTGGCAACACTTAAATGTCAAAAGCAGAGTAATTAATTGCTTAGAAGTAAACATTTACATAGCAGATAACACTGAGAACCACTGTTTCTTCTTTCTGTTTTCAACTCTCACTACATTATATTCATTCTGTAGTTTACCTGTACTCTATTTTCACAATCATTTTAAAGTAAGGTTCAAACTAAGGTCAGTGGAAGATGTAGCTTCACAAATCGGTTAAAGATATTATAAGTTTAAGAAGACATTTCTCATGACAGTAATTTTTTAATAATATCTCATTGGGTGTGTTCAAGGAAGTCGTACAGCTTCCCGGTGCACCGGAAACAGAGGCGATAAAACCCTATGAATTTGAATAGATCAATCAGATGCCTTGTTTCCGGTAAGCGGTGCAGCTCCCATGAACGGCTACGTTGTGTTTCTATTAGGTTACCGATCTTTGTTGAAAGGCTAAATTTTAAATTCAAAATTTAAAGCATGGTGATTAGCTAATGTTGAGGTTTCCTTTTTCAGAACACTGCACATCAATATACCACCACTTATTAGTGGGTACACAGATCCCGAGCAGTACTGGACTATCATTGTTGATGAGAACAATGCTACTAATCTTTATGTGAGTCGTTCATTTTCTCTTAAAAAGTTTCTGATCTTCTCTTATCGTTGATTTTGTTTCAAAATTAATCATATTTTTTAATCTATTATTCATGGATAGAACAGGAAACTCCTTATGTGCCTCTTATACAAAATACATGTAGAAAAAGTACAACTTATATAGAAAAAAGAAATATAAGTATACAGTAATAAATATATGTAACTTATACAGTGATAAAAATAGACTAGAGAACAGTGATTAGAAAATAAATTTGTAAAAAGTGTGGAAGTACTTTTCCGCACTGGAATTTACTTTCCTGCACTGGTGCAGGAATAGACTATTTTGCATGCTACAGTTAGTGCAAAAATAGGCCCTTTTTCAGGTCACTGTAGGAAAAGTACTTTTCCTACAACTGCTCGTAAATTAGTTCTTTACGTACTGAAAACTAATTGTAAAATACCTCTTTACTGCTCCGCAAGCGGTAAAGTACTTTACGCTCGCCAGCTGTTTTCTTTACGCTTCTGTTTTGATTTTGATGCCTTCTCATTGGTGGATCACGGAATCCGTGAAATTCACATAACCTCAAAATGGCGAACGCTAACCAAATCCGCGCATGGTCTGTGATGTTGCAAACTACAAGCTTTTATTGTGTTGGAATCCAGAACTGCAGTTTTAGGAAAAATATTGTATGCAATTCATGTGTGAAGCTTCTTTATTGCTCTCACAAAATTACTGCGCTCCACTACACATCGCGCAGTAAATGTTTTGGCTCGAGCGATAAAGTCGCGCTTCACGCTCTTAATACATAAATAACTATTTTCAAACTCCAGATTTGCAACCTAACAACACAAAATAGTGAGCATGTAATACACAGGTTCCCTATTCTGCATTCAAAAATAGGTTGGCTACTCTGCTTCAGCTGTGAAATAGTTGTTGTAGTTGATGTTGATGAAATCTATTTGATTCAAAGATAGGTTATGTGAGGAATTTTTAGGTATGTAGGCCTATGTCCTGTTTTGTTCTGTTTAAATTACTTTATACATTACTGTAGGAAAAATTTAATGTGTAATACAAGCGCAAAGTATTGTTTCTGCACTCAAGAAACTTTTTCACTCGCCTTCAGCTTGTGAAAAAAACTGTTTCCCTTGATGCAGAAAATCGCCACTTTTACACAATTAACTATTTGTTGCACTTGATAGAAAGTAACTTTCCATAGATTTGTCATGTATGGAAAGTGCCTCTTTTCTGTACTAGATCGGAAAAATCAGCTGACAAATAGGGCCTTATAGCTGTACAAGATAGGAAAAAACATATGGAGTGTGGCAATAGTTATTCATGTATTAAGAGCGTGAAGTGCGACTTTATCGCTCAAGCCAAAACATTTACTGTGTGACGCATAGCAGAGTGCATTAATTTTGCAAGAGTGATAAAGAAGCTTCATGCGCGAATTGCATACAATATTCTTCCTACAACTGCAGTTCTGGATTTCAACACAATAAAAGCTTGTAGTTTATAACATCACAGACCATGTGCAAATTAAGGTTAGCATTCGCCATTGTTGAGGTTATGAGAATTTCACAGATTCCATGATCCACCAATGAGAAGACATCAAAATCAAAACAGAAGTGTAAAGAAAACAGCTGGCGAGCTTAAAGTACTTTACCACTTGCAGAGCAGTAAAGAGGTATTTTACAATTAGTTTTCAGTCATAAAGAACTACTTTAGTAGCAGTTGTAAGAAAGAAAATTTCTGTTGACTCGTATATATATATTATAATGTATAGATATAGTCAGCTCATTACATTACTCATTACCTGTGACTCAATAACTATCTCGAATATTATCCAGCTGATTGCACTAGGCTATCATTATATTTATTTTGATTTATGGAAGTTCGCTCATCAAATTCTAAATCTAAATAAAGCAGCTGATTCAATTGTCTTGCATACTTTTGAATGTCTTGCATATTATCCAGCTGATTGGAGCATGCCTCTCTATCAAGTGGAACAAAAATATCATACATTACACAGCTGTAAACTTTCAACCTTTCTGCACTTGGCTATTGCCTTGTGCATGGACTATCATATGCTCGACCGGCAAAACGTTTCTTTCCAGCCGAGTAATGTAATATACTATTCTTACATAGACTCCAATTAATAATTTATTTAGTTGACTGTTTTATTTAAATTTCAGTATCCAAATAAAAGCGGTTCGGGATTATTGGATAACGGAATGATAAGATACCATTATGACTCACTGAAGCCAGGAAACTACTGTCATGGCATCAGATTCATGGATGACAGGTGTCTGCTTACTTATGCCTGTGATCCAAAAGAGAACTGCTTATGGAGACATCGAATAAGTACGGTCCATTTTGATTTTTAAGCATAATAGTAGTTTATACAACGATTGTATCATGAACGCCTTTAAGCAACGAATGAGATGTAAGCTAGAGCTTGAGCTAAGCGGTTTTTCTAAACATTTAACTAATTGCCTTAAGGCAAAATACAATATTTCTTCTCCAACTACCAATAAATTAAGTTTAATTCAACTTACCAATGAATCCAATAACCCAACCTACAATGCATGATTGTTGTCGACAGTTCCAATTTGAAATCCAGTTTGATTTTGAAATGTTGAAATCTGCTGATATGTGACTATGCATAACATTCATTTTGACACATGTTTGAAGAAATTCTGAGTTCTGGTTGGTCTAGACTCCTGTACTGAAAAGTGACTAGTGTTAAAATCATTGATATATATTATACAGAATGTTTCGGAACTCTCTACCAATACTTCTAGGCAGTGTTTCTGGACAACTAACAAAAGAAAATTCGTAATAAAAATTTTCTAAAATCCCCAGTTACACAGCCGCCATTTTGTTTTTTTTCACTCATTATTTTTTTATTTGAACACCTCTGAATGTATAATATTGAAATTTTGCAAACAGCTTTATAACAATTAAAACAATCTTTAAAAATTAATCAAAATTTTCCGACATCAAAAAACAAAATGGCAGCCGTTTTAAATCGTTGAACAAGATTAAATTAATAATGGCTAATGATATCAAAATTTGACTGGAATAACTATTTTTAGATATTTTTATTGCAAATCTAACGATACCTCATTTTACAAGATTGGTCAACAATTAACAGAGATATGCCACTTTTTAGGGTGTGTGGTGGTTGCAGTTTTATGAACAATCAAGGAATAACTTACAAACAAAGAATAAAATGAAAGTTTATTTACCATAGATAATTACAAAGAATAAATAACCATGAGAATGAAAGCCTTGCAATGACAGTTTAAAGAACTGCAACCCGCTTCCAACCACCGCACACCCTAAATAGTAGCATATCTCTGTTAATTGTTGGTCAATCTTGTAAAATGAGGTATCGTTAGATTTGCAATAAAAATATCTAAAAAACGTTATTCTAGTCAAACTTTGATATCATTAGCCATTATTAATTTAATCCTGTTCAAAGACTTCAAATGGCCGCCATTTTGTTTTTTAATGTCGAAAAATTTTGATTAATTTTTTATAGATTGTTTTAATTGTTATAAGCTGTATGCAAAATTTCGAAATTATACGTTCAATGGTATTTGAATAAAAAAATAATGCGTGAAAAAACAAAATGGTAGCTGTGTGAGTAGCTGGAGACTTTAGAAAAATTTGATTATGATATTTACTTTTGTTAGTGGTCCAGAAACACTGCCTATTGGTAGAGAGTTCCGAAACAGCCTGTATATAAATAGCTTAGTTAAAATAGTTAATAGTAGTTAAAATAGCTTCATAATGCATCTAGTTTGATAATCCATGGAATAAATACGAGCCTTAGTTTTATTCTTATATTCCGCTTTTGATTACTGATTTTAATAATCTTTCCAAATTTCTGTCCACAGTTGTTACAAGATCGCAGGACATGATTGTTACCAAAGATCCGATAGTGGAATCTTCCTCAAGTTTTTGGATTGTAGTGACTTTGATTCCTTCGACTGTTCTACTTGTAGCATTAATAGTAATTTTAGTTCTTGTCATAAGTACGATGAGAGCACGTCACATTGACTTTCCAACAAAGAGAGTTGAGAAAGAAAATGAACTTCTATTGAGTTTAGTGAGAAGAAAAATTCTACTGCTCTATCCTCGTGATTGCTCACTATTCATGGAAGCAATTGCCCAGTTCAGGATGGTTCTCAATTTAAATGGTTGCGAGGTAAGAGAAAACAGAAATATTCATCCAATTTGATAGTCTACTATCATACTTTCATAGTTTGATGTTTAATTATTTGAATATTTTACTAATTACGCTAAGTGATGTTGATCAGAAAATATTCCTCAAATTTCACTTATACCTTCTTTATTGGTCTCAATTTTCACATTCATTTGTACATCGATTATCAGCACTAGCAGGTAGTCCGATACTATTGAATCTGGATTTCTAGAATGTGTAATAACCTATCTACAAATTTAATTTCATAGCCTCGTTTTTCTCATCAATATTCCCCTTCCATCTCTTCCTCTTCTTCCCCTTCTATACCTTTCTCTTCTTCCTCTTCCATCTCTTCCTCTTCGTTCTCTTCTTCCCCTTCTATCCCTTTCTCTTCTTCCCCTTCCATCTCTTCCTCTTCGTTCGATTGCTTGGGAGCCTAACTTTGGTAACCGGTAACTGGTAACCGATAATTGGTAACTGGTAACCGGTAATTGTTAGCTGGTAACCGGTAATTGGTTGCCGGTGGTTTCTGATTGGTCTATTCAAATTCATAGACGTTTAACAATTTTAATAGACCAATCAGATGCCACGGGTAACACTTATCGGTTACCGGCAAGGCTCTCATGAACTCAAACAATGATTATCATTATAATTATAGTATTGTGTTTGAATATTTGATTGTTCAAATATTTGGTAACCTAACCTAATCTAACCTTACATTAACTTTATATTCCTGGATTTCTTGTTCCATGACGAACTGCGTTGTTAATATTAACTTTTCAAGTGAATTAAATGACTTGCAGTCAAATTTTATTAAAAATAAGTAGTATTTCACTTACTTTGTAAGGCCAAACGTTTTCGAGTTGTTGAAACCCATCTTCAAGGCATCCGGATGGATCTAGGATGATATTACCTAGGATGCCTTGAAGATGGGTTTCAACAACTCGAAAACGTTTGGCCTTACAAAGTAAGTGAAATATGATGTTGAAGATCCATCTTGTTTCCACTAATATGTATTATAAACTTAAAAAACACTTTTGAATGGAAATTGACTCACGTTATGGCGTGACGGCCGTTTCGCTCTGTTGTCTAGAGCATCATCAGACGACCCACAGTACACTGGCATGTACAAGGCATGAGTGCCTTGAATCAGTGTACTGTGGGTCGTCTGATGATGCTCTAGACAACAGAGCGAAACGGCCGTCACGCCATAACGTGAGTCAATTTCCATTCAAAAGTCTTTTTTAAGTTTATAAGTGAAATACTACTTATTTTTAATAAAATTTGACTGCAAGTCGTTTAATTCACTTGAAAAGTTAATATTAACTTTATCTTTTTTTGCAGGTCTTTGATGTCTGGGACCCTCGTTTAACTGAGCAAATTCGACAAGATCCAGTGAGATTTGTGCAAATGAAGGTGATCGATGATGAAACAACTACAATTGTCGTCGCTAGCGACTGCTCCAAATTAATTTGTGACAACTACAATGACAAAATTCGAGTTCGTTATAAGGAGCCTCAAGAATTTGATAATCTCTTTCTATATGGAGTCAAATATATCATAGACAATTTTCAAAAGAGGTGCTTTGTTGTAAGGTATGTCATTAGATCTTCTTATGTATTGTGGATTTGGACTTTTTGAGATATTTTCTATCTTCGAATTTTTGGAGTAAAATTCTTAATGTATGATGTTGAAGATCCATCTTGTTTCCACTAATATGTAATATAAACTTAAAAAACACTTTTAAGTGAAAATTACAGTGGCGTACCGATAATGGAGCGAGTGGAGCAGTCGCTCCAGGGCGCAAGGCTCTGAGGGGCGCACCGTTCTTGAGAGAAAATTACCTTTTACTTACAAAAAAATGTATTACTATAATGAAGGTCAAAAGGGTGAAATGCAACACAATTTTAAAAAACCGTATGAATACATCGCTGCGCATTACTAAAATGTCAAATTTAAAAGAAATCGGTTCACGCGTTCAGCCGTAAATGCGTTACAACCATACAGAATGCAAAACGGTCGAGTCAAAAGTAGCAAATAGTCGAAAGTAGCAAAGTCAAAACAATTTAAATTGGGTGGCAAAAGGTATAACAAATTCAATTAATTGAATGAAGACTTTGAATTTATTCTGAAAAAATAAATCCACAAAAAGTTCAATGGTTTTTATATTAAGAACAGGACTGAAATACTTCACTTTTGAATCCTATTTCCAAAATATAAAAAAAATTTCATAAGGATGACTTGCAAAATGCGAAAAAATAACTGCAAATAAATTTATAGAAAAGTGAAAAAATCCAAAACAAGCTGTTTGGAAATTGATAAAAGCAGAATCTGGCCTGGCGAAAAATCATTCCTTGGAGATTCGCATCTCTAACAAATACTGCATAGTTAGAGGCGGAAAAAAAGCCGGTGGTTCATTAAATTACCACTATATTAATATCAGCCCAATCGGGTGGTTGAGTGTAAGACTGATTTTTTTTTTGTTGGGGGGGGGGGGGCATCGTTAGACACTTCCGCTCCAGGGCGCTTAAAACCTCGGTACGCCACTGGAAAATTATGACTCGCGTTATGGCGTGACGGCCGTTTCACTCTGTTGTCTAGAGCATCGTCAGACGACCCACAGTACTCTGATTTAAGGCATGAGTTTGAGGGTTATGGATGTTGGAACTGTGGGTCGTCTGACGATGCTCTAGACAACTGAGTGAAACGGCCGTCACGCCATAACGTGAGTTAATTTACACTTAAAAGTGTTTTTTACGTTTATATTAAAATTCTTAAATTGAAATTGACCATAAAAGCGATTATATTATAATCACTTATATTATGCGTGTGATGGCCATTTCGAACCATTGTAGTAAAGTAAAATTCTTAAATTTAAATTGACAATAAAATACTTCATAGCGATTATAATCACTTGTATTATGTGTACGATGGGCATTTCGCACTGTTGTAATGCTTCGTCAGACATGGCTGGTGGCCTACAGGATCATATAATGTGTTTACATTCACTATGAAGTATATTATGATCAATTTCGAGTTTGAAATTTGTACAGCTTAAAGCATAGAAATGGAAATAACTCACGTTATGGCGTGACGGCCGTTTCACTCTGTTGTCTAGAGCATCGTCAGACGACCCTCAATACACTGGAGTTAAACACCTTGAAGTGTTTTTTAAATATATATTACATATTAGTGGAAACAAGATGGATCTTCAACATCATAGAAATGGAATTACAACATAAATTTCTTAACGTTTTGTTGTAAATTTAACCATATTTTTTCATAAATTTCTTATAGATCAGTATATGGTGGAATACTAGGGATTAGTCAATGAAAATCAGTTATTGTGTCATCAATACTTATAATATTTTAATGCCTCTTCAGGGCTTTTTAGATAAGGACAATGCATTACTTATGACCACATAGCCAGGCAATTCAGGCAGACTATAAGTTGGTCTTAAATAATGTATTTTCCTTACTTGAGAGATCCTTAAAGATGGAATAAAATTTTACAAAACTTGGCGAAACAGATATTTTCATTAGCCGACACCTGAGATTCCAACCTCTTTATAAAATTCTTTGGACCGTATTTATGAAAGTTCTTTCAGTTTCTCTTGACTCGAGGGACTCTTAATAGAGACATTTCAAGAGTTCCTCGAGGTGAGAGATACTGGAGGAACGTTCATAAATATGGCCCTTTTAGTTACAAAGAATGGCACACATGATTTTCAAGTTGAAAATCAATGAAGGAAATAATCACAAGTTTGTTTGAAGTAACTGACAATTTACAATCCTCAGATATTACAATTATTAACAATTGATAGATCAATATAGAAATGTAATAACTATCTGTTCTATAAACTTAATAAAACAACTTTTGAATGGAAATTAACTCACGTTATGGCGTGACGGCCGTTTCGCTCTGTTGTCTAGAGCATCGTCAGACGACCGACAGTACCAAGTACTCGAGTGTACTGTGGGTCGTCTGACGATGCTCTAGACAACAGAGCGAAACGGCCGTCACGCCATAACGTGAGTTAATTTCCATTCAAAAGTTGTTTTATTAAGTTTATATTACATATTAGTGGAAACAAGATGGATCTTCAACATCATAACTATCTGTTCATCTAACCATATAACTTGATAATAATTTATCCACGTTATTTATATCATCCATATTTATACACTTATACATTATTTATTCTTAACCTCCTTATTTGATTGGATACTTAAATCCTGAATTTAAAACCCTGAAATTGCATAATTTGATTGGTTATGATTTATAAACTCTTATATTAATTTATTTTTAGATTGGATAATGTTAATAAAGTTTTATTGGTATTGATTTATAAAAACTTATTTTCATTTCTTTCCAGATTGGCAAGTCAGCATATCAATGAGAAATCTTATAAAGTAAAATTAACTTGTTTAAATGATATTCTTGAGGATTACAAATTACCTCTGCACTTGGAAAAATTAATTCTCGATATTCACAGGTTTGTATTATTATTATAAATATTTTTTTCTATTGAGATTGAACTACAGTTTGAAGTTGACAAGATTTTTGTTGATAATTTGGATTTCATTCATCTCGAACAAATATGAAATATTGATGCAAAGGTCACATTCATATGAAATTCACAAGATATGTGTTTTTTGTTAAAAAAAACCTTTACTGATGGATTTTTTATTGCGGATGATGCCCACTTGAGTCTGGAGACTTGTGCGTGGGTTGGGTGAGTGTGAGGTGAATGTTTAACACTCACTTATTTATTTGATAGATATTTCGCAATTGTGTCATGCTTCCTCAGACACGGTTAGAGGTCTATTGCATCTGGTTTTTAAAATTGGGCCTATTTCTTTCAAAAAAGGCAAAACAAGCAGTTTTAGAGCAATCTGAAATTTGTAAAACACAGAACTACAGCCTGACTTAATTCTAAATTATCAACTCCAATTCACACAGAATTGCCTGTCCACATGCCTACTGAGAAAATAACTGCATCCTTTGAAAATAGCAGCTTATTGCATTCATAATAGATGTACACAACTGACAATAAATTGTTCTACATAAGTAGCTTGTAAGTTATATTTTTCTGTAATAGGCTTGCTATACCTATTTAGAGGAAGCTATTTAGATTATCACTTGGTCGGTCACAATAGTAGCTTATTCAAACAAAAACCTAGTTATATTTGTAGGAAACTCTACAACAAGTTTTAACCGCAGTTTTTAAAGATTCTTGAAAATGTAGAAATATTTTTAAAACAATTGAAAAAATATTTAGTTGATAAAGCTTTTTATAGTGTACAAGAGTTCCTTTCACATCAAAATTAAGCTTCAACTCAACTAATATTGATATAGTGATTATGGTAACTAGTGTATAAGATTGTATAATAATTGTTGATCTGACTTGTCTTATACTCCTTAACTGGAGTCTACAAGACGTAATCTACAAAAAAAAATAACAGAAGAGAAATAATAAGGGGAAGGATATACAGTTGGCCTGCAATTAGCTTTTTTAAAACACCATATAACACATTTTGCGTCTAAAATTCGATGCAACTTTCTCCTCAACATACTTCAAAGTTTTTGTTGCAATATATCTGTGTTTTTTATTCACTTCTCATAAAATTATTCACTCCTTTGTTGTTTACTCCTTCACTATTATTTAATTTCTTACAATTAAATATTATTTTATTTTTACAGTGTTAGTGGAGTTGATGTACAACTGCGTGGCTCGGAGGAAATTCGCCAATTTAAAAAGCTGGTCGATGATTACAGCGAATATAAATTACAAGATCCAGATTATTTGTTCAAGAAATTTATTTCGATCTGGCTCAATGACAACGCATGAAAAGCGCATATGTAGCTTTAGATTTATCAGAGCAACAATCTCAAAAATTGTCGTGACTTTTGAATTTAATCAGTGCTTAAATTCTCATTATCATCTGAATCTCAAAAAGATCTCGAGAAAGATATCTAGTCCATTTTTGAGCTAGCATCAGATAAATATGGTGAGTAGCTGGGATGAATTTCCATATTCAAAGTTATTCTGGAAG
>OX418220.1:67491540-67526319 GCA_948455865.1 Conomelus anceps | reverse complement strand
CCAGTCATCCCTGGCTGGCAAGTAAGCATGATATCTGCAAGCAATTAATTTCAGATAAATCGATAGATATAACACAGTACAAAAATTACCCATGTGCAAGAAACAACTTGGATATATTTAAACTAAATTGATAAACATTATCCCCAATAGTTCATTGTATGTTTCCAAAACATAAAATGCAAGTAACAAATTGACTATAAACTTGGATAGCTAGGAATTTATTTTTCAAGTTAAGATTATTAAAAGTGAAGTTTTTGATTATTGTTGTTACATGTTATTATCATGAGCGTTATCTTCCTCTCTAACCTGTTAATTTCATTGATTTTATATGCTTTATGTATTATATTGTAACAACTAGTTAAGTGTTTATAGCTAGCTGAAATAATAACTGTTTATTTATCAATATTTTTGTCCAGAACTATAATCAAATGATAGTTAACAGAGATCAAGCAAATAAATATTTTGTTGGAAATGCCACATGATAGTGCATATTTTGTTTCATACTAGCGGTTCACCCGTGCGTTGCAACGGGATTTTAGTTATAATAGCGGTACCTGGTGAATTCCCAAGAGCCTAGCACAAACCGCATCTTCCTAACTTTCCTAAAATGTTATTTTTTGTTTTGTTAAACTGTAATCAAAATTTTATATCATCCACCAAAGATATAATGGATGAAACATAAGCTGAGCTTTGATTCTCCAGTGATACGTTTCCTACATGACTACAATGCTCCGACTACACGGTACGCTCGTAAGTCTGCAGACAGCGTAAATAACGCCGCTGAGGGCCCACCATACGATTAAAAACTATTGACTTCTATCAGCTGTTCCTTTAAGGATAGATTTCTCCTTTTTGTGTCCTTTAGCGAGGACTTTTGAACTCTCAAACTTCACAGGAACCATTTCGGGACTATTCTACATTGTGCCTGAAAATTTCATAAAAATCGGTTCAGCAGTTTCGGAGTTTACTGGGAACACACACACATCGTCTTTTATATATGTAAAGAGATATTACTAGTGAGCAGATTATATTTTAGATTTGTATTTTATCTCTCAGTATTATTTCAAATAATTTATTTGATACCATATTTTGGAATATTGGTGTAAATTTGTGTATGCATGTAATAAACTAATTATAATTGATAAATGTTGAATGAAATTGCATACCCATCCAACCCGTCCTATCCAAAATCTATATATATATATAAAAATCTATATAATATAAAAAAAATATATATATAAACATGTATGTATGTATGTATGTATGTATGTATGTATGTAAGTTATGTATGTTCTCTATAGACTTCAAAATCACTTGACAGATTAGCATGAAACTTTGGGAATATGTTGTGTGAATATTGAGGATGGTTTCTGACCAAAAATTTCAATAGAAGAGCTAATAATTACTATTAATTAATCCATTTTATAAACCTTACCTACTGAACTTGCCGGCCAAACAGCTTAAAGGAGCAGCTGATAGAAGTCAACAGTTTTTAATCATATGGCAGACCCTTAGCGGCGTTATTTACGCTGTCTTTGAACAGCAAAAGACTTTGCACTTTGCATTTAGGCTACCGTGCAGACGGAGCCTTGCAATATGTAGGAAACATACAGACTGGGTATGATGAAATGTAATTATGCCAGGTTGATGACATCTGTTAACCAATGAAGTGCTAGCTAGAAATTTGAAATGCAGCCTCTGCGGGAGGTGGCGAATAATAAAATCAAGGAGAATTTTTTATGAGAACGCAGCAACGCGCGTCGAGCCAGCTAGTATTCAATATTTTTGGATGTGTCTTTGCTATTGGATGATTTTACATTTTGTTTTCATAATTAAATTCTCAAATATTTTTGTTAAACAAATTAATATTGGTTGACCACCCAATAAATCCACTTCATTAAAAGCTGCTGTTCAAGTTTTTAAATATGACAGTTCTTTATGCAACTTAATTAGTAAAAATAGGTAGCCTAATCTCCTAAATACATACAAATTAAATCACGGCTATTTGGGCTAATTTTATCATTGAAACATTCCAATGATAACTCTGAAAGTTTGAGTGTAAAATTAATACATATCTGAATGATTTGTTGCTCTCACTTCCACCTTTTATTCTATTAATAGATAATTTTCTAAAAATATTATTCCAATTATGTTCTGCATCATTTATCATTCCATCCTAATGTGGCTGACTATTAAAAATATAGCGAAAGTTCTATAAATGTAGTCAAAAGTTGATAAACTCACTTAGGTGTTATTAGCAAAAATAGTCTGAAAATAGATTTCCACTAGATTCAGCACCAGCCATATTTTATCAAATTCTTGAGTTTTATTTCATAAAATAATAAGAATAGACTACATTCTTTTGTGACAACGGGTAGAAATATTCTTAGACTTCCGTTTTTAATTATTGTTTGTTATTGTTTCTCCTAGAAAACTTCCAACTTCTATCTATGTCTTAGATTAACGCCTACTGAAATAGAAATTATATATAGTAATAGTAAAATAGAAATATTCCATAGTAATAGTACAATAAATATCTTAATGGGATGTGTTGTAAAACATACAATAGTATTATAAACTTAAAAAACACTTTTGAATGGAAATTGACTCACGTTATGGCGTGACGGCCGTTTCGCTCTGTTGTCTAGAGCATGCTATAGACAACAGAGCGAAACGGCCGTCACGCCATAACGTGAAAAAAACAGACTTCTGCAATGGCAAATATTGACAACAGCATCAAATAGCTGATGGAAATCGATGAACGCTACTGCTCAAATATATTTATCACCGCCGGGAATCGAGCTTCAGACCTCCGAATTGCCGGGCAGGCGTCTTAGAAACTAGCGTACAGTGACCCTTCAGTGATTTTTTTTGAGGATGAAGCCCTCATAGTTCTGAGACCTGTGCGTGGGTAATGAGTTGGATGATGGTAATTGATGAGCTGGACCTACAGTTTTAGGTGGGTTCCATAACACGGGGAAGTGATTTTACAGCAGAGACTGGTGTCTTTTTTTGCTGGCCAATCTAATCGGTAGCCCTTACAAGGAGTGCCTAAGAGAACGTATAGCTTATCTCTATCTGATTGAATAGATACCAGCTACGGCTTATACTTTTATACTTTATATTATATACTTTTATTTATATTATATTATACTATATTCACTTTTAGGGAAGTGATAGCCGCGTGCCGTAGCAGGTATCTGTTCAATCAGATAGATAAGCTGCGTTCTCGTAGGTCCTGTTTGTAACGGTGACCGATTAGATTGGCCAGCAAAAAAGACACTTTTCTCTGCTGAAAATCACTTCCCGGTGGTTCGGAACCCACCTAAAACTGTAGGTCCAATCACCATCATCCAACTCATTACCCACGCACAGGTCTCAGACCTATGTGGCCTTCATCCTCAAAAAAAATTACATTTACGGTTAATGGACAACCACTAATGCATGCTATTAATCTTCTATTTGGGATATTTTTTAAAATCAGCGCTTCAAATTTCTAAATCATTCATTTTTTCGATCAATTTACATATTTTTGATATGAAATTGATGCCGTAAGGCCAGCTTGACAGGAAGGGTGTAAGCTGAATAAAAAAAGAGAAAACCGACTCAAGTTTTGGACAAGTTGTTTTGAAAAGTAGACTGACATAATAAATATGTGTGAGCTTAACCACGGCCTTGCTGCGAAACTCCCAAATTCGGGTCAAAGCCAAAATTGAGAGCAAGGTAAGGAGAATGAACTTGGTTCATTTATAAAAATGCAAGAATTATTGTAGCCATGATGTATTCTTCCCTAATGTAAATAAATTGACCGTCATGCATTTGAAGTTGGAAGGAAGTCTTTCAAGTGGTCTTCAACTGCAACTTGAAAATAAAATAAAGTTTGATAAACACTGTTAAAGTACAACCAGAAAATATATCAAGTAATTACATATTTTTTAATATTTCATGAAGAAATTATTTGATATCAACTTATTTAAATGTGTTTCTGTTTATTTTTAGCAGAATCTGTTACTCTTGTTTATTTATTTATTTATTCATATACATGTCATAGGCTATACATTAGTCAGCATTGACAATAGTCATACAAGTTAACCTAATCAACAATACATAAAGTAGAATCGAATCTATTTCTATAAACACATAAGCTCCTTAAACAAACAATTCATTAACTAGAGCAGCAAAATCACAGTCAATTTTAAAATGATGGACAACAATGAAACACAATCATGTAATGTTAACATTAGTTGAAAAAAAAAATAATAATAAATACTTAGCCTATGATTGGTTCATAGTATAGTCAAAACTTTTTATTCAATAATCAGTTACTATAGTCTTAATTGATTAGAGCCTGCCAACTATAAGGGCATTCATTTGTCAACCAGTCCTTAAGCCTACTTCTGAAAATGCTAGCTGATTGCGCTTCCTTTAACTGGGTTGGCAACGAGTTGAAAACTTTTTTACCCATATGCTCAGTGCTCAATTTGTAAAAAGTGGTACGATGATGTTCCATTCTTACAGCTTATTTACATTCTTATTTGTTCTATTTGAATTAATTTATTTACATTATAGTGTATAGCAATAGTTACTTTTGTTATAAATATCATTTTTAATTATTATTTTATTGAATTGTGATATTTTTTCTATTTAGATTATTTTATTCTCTGGGACAATTAACTGCTAAAGTGTTGAATATAAAAAGGGACCATCAGTTTATTTACCGTACTTTTTTTTTAATTTTATAATATAAACTCAGTTGTTATTTTATTTTGAAAGACTTATCAACTGATTTCTCGTGTAATTGTATTTTCTGATCTCTTATTTGATTTGGCTTTTAATAGGCCCTATTGGCACCCTCGCCTGAACTTAAATAAAGTTCTTCATATTTTTCTTCTTCTTCTTATCTCTATATATATAAAAATGAATGTCTGTCTGTATGTATGTATGTTCCACTATAGACTTCAAAACTACTTGACAGATCGGCATGAAACTTTGGGAATATGTTGTGTGAATATTGGGGATGGTTTCTAACCATAAATTTTAATAAGGGGGCTAATAATTATTATTAATTAATCCATTTTATAGACCTAACCTACTGAACTTGCCGGCCAAACAGCTTAAAAGAACAGCTGATAGAAATCAACAGTTTTTAATCATATGGCAGGCCCCTTAGCGGCGTCATTTACGCTGTCTTTGAACAGCAAAAGACTTTGCACTTTGCATGTAGGCTACCGTGCAGTCGGAGCCTTGCAATATGTAGGAAGCATATGACTGGCTGTGATGGAATGTAATTATGCCAGGTTGATGACATCTGTTAACCAATGCAGCTAGAAATTTGAAATACAGCCTCAGCGGGAGGTGGAGAATAATAAAATCAAAAACCTAACTTCTACCCTAACAGTCGTAGAAGGTTGAAATTTGAAATGTTTCTTCATTCAGAGGTGGTGATTAATAAAACAACGAAGGAGGCCTCTATGACCAGCTGGAAGAGCCCTAGGACTAACTTCTTTCCTAATTTGAAATGTAACCTCAGCGGGAGGTGGCGAATAATAAAATCAAGGAGAATTTTTATGTGAACGCAGCAACGCGCGGCGGGCCAGCTAGTTTATCTATAACGTAAAGCTGTCTCATTTTACAGAGGTTATATTTTATAAATCAGTGCATAGGAGGCCATTTCTTCAAAAGGCTCGATGCATAGGCCTTTGGAATATTTTTTTAACGTTTTGTATTTTGGCTGATATAAAGCAATCAAAATGTAATAATAAATTGGCCCGCCTTGAGTTGCATTTATGAATAAGTTTACTGTGTGCGTGTGTGCTCCGTAATTACTAGCACTAGAACTTGGGATTTCTCAGAATTGAATATAACTTATCATTTTCTAATCAGATGTAAAAAAGATATCAGAGATTAGAGTTAATATTTCTCATTAATAATGTACAGTACTTTCTAATTTGGAATTTCTCACAGAATATTAATTAGCTCATCATTCAAGCTGTATTTTTTATTGTTAAATGTGAAGAAAATGAGATTATAATTGCCAGAACAACCTCCAGTGTTTCCTAATCCAAAATTAAAATTGCTGTACAGTTTTACCTAATATCACATTTTTTCATCTCATTTTCATTTTTTCATTTCATTTTTTCATTTTTAAAATCTCAATTTGCAATCAATGTTCTCTTTTTCTCTTCTTGTCCACCTCCTCCTCCTCCTCCTTTTCTTCTTGTTAGGGTCATGCGGTGAGCACGGTCTTTATGCGATCGTGATGTTCAGTCACTAGCACTCAATACTGCGCTTGGATGGGTGACCGTGCTGCAATGACTTGATGTTATAAGCTTTATCATCACTTACCCGGTGATTCGGAACCCACCTGAAATAGTAAGTAGGTCTACCATAACGTGGCTCAAACGGCGATGTGGAAAACCCCGTAAGAGCCTCCCCACCAATAAAACAGGCATACGCTTATTATTATTTCTTCTTGTACTTGTTCTTCCTTTTTGCTTCTTCTTCTCCTCCTCCTCCTCCTCCCCCTCTTCCTCTTCCTCCTCCTCCTCCAACTCCTTCTCCTCCTCCTTCTCCTCTTCCTCTTCCTCTTTCTCTTCCTCTTCCTCCTCCTGTGCCTCATCCTCTTCCTCTTCCTCTTCCTCCTCTTCCTCTTCCTCCTCTTCCTCTTCCTCCTCCTCCTCTTCCTCTTCCTCCTCCTCCTCTTCCTCTTCCACCACCTCCTCGACCTTCACCTCCTCCTTCTCTTCTCCTACACCTCCACCTACACCTCCACCTACTCCTCTCTTCATCTTATTTTTCTTCCTTTCTTCTTCATAATTTTTCCTCTTCTCCACCTTCGATCCATTATTTTTCCATAGCGCTAGTGTTCCGTCGACAGAGGACTGCATCAAGATGTTTATACAGTAGACTATAATAAACGATAGCAATTTGAAGTTATTTGGCACGCGCTACAAGTCCATTGTCTGCGCATGCGCTGTTATAAGAAATTACTATTTTCACTGTTGTCTGTAATTCATGCATATTCAAAAACATGAACGCACTTGAAAGGAACCCGTCGTTCAGCTCCTTGTAATTAATATGGATTTTTGTTAATTAACACATTAAATATTTATTACTGGATGGCTGTGAAAGGAGAAATCCTTACAGAATATTCTTTATCCATCAATTTTATAGAGCTACTTTGAAGACTGCGGGACTTCCCGTTTACTTTCAAACAAGTTTGCTTGATTGAAGTCTGACTCAAATTCAAGTTCGTTAAAAATGCACCTTCCAATTTGTTATGCTAAGTAAAGTAATAATTTTGTACATTTTGGAGCAACTATCCGCTGATTAAGACAAGTGCTAAGACAGTGCTAACAAGCAGGCGCGTACCAAGGGGGGATGATGAGGAAGAAGTTGGGAGGAGAAGAACAAGAAGAAGAAAGCACGAGGAAGAAGAAGAAGACGACGAAGCAGATGGAGAAGAAGACGAAAAAGGAGGAGGTGGCGATGAAGGAGGAAGAGGATGAGGTGAATAAGGAATATTAGGATAATAAATATTATTATCATGAGCGATGTAGAATTTTGATAAAACTTCATAGATTGCAGAAACTATGCAGATTACTATACACTAATACTAACTACTCTCACTCTAATAATATGCATAAAAATATTTACTATATAAAAGTAAATTATATAGTAGTTGATTGATAATACAAGTGTTGCATGGCAGTAGCGTAGCGAAAATCTTTTCATGGGGGGGGGGGGGTATCAAAGATTTGGGGGGCCCCGGGGGGTATGGAATACCCCCCCCCCCCCAAGGGCTTAAATCCATTCATTTTCGTCCACATGAAGGGGAAATTTTTCAATTCTCGATGTTGAGAGCTTGATTTGAGACTTAAAAAAAGTAACTTTATACAAGTATTTATTAAAATGAAGTTTATAAATTGGGTAAAGTGATAGCTTAAATTCAATAAATCATTGCTTTTATGAATCGTTTGTCTAAGATATAGTTAGTTCATTAATGAGTTTTAAACAAATTTTAATGTATACAATCCAAAAAATACTACTTTTATAAAGCTAATTTTTAACAATCTATAATGTTTTCAAATTAAGTTATTATTACAATCATGGCAACCCAGAGACATTTTAGAGGCCCGGGGCAGAGTTGTGGCTGGAGGCTCCCTTACACCAAAAGGTGAGGCTGAATACACTAAACACCAATTTTCAATAATTGAAAATTATTAATGACTCGATTTCCCAACTAGCATTGAATATGTATTCCAGCTATGCCTAGTTGCCTAATGTACTCGAAAAAATGTGTAATTAATTTGAATTGTTTTTTTAATTAAAAGATAAAATTCGAGTGTAGGCCAACTGAAAACCATTCCTTGAAAAAGTTGTGGAAGCTAGGGAAAAGGGCAATGAGTGGCACCAGAGAGAGCAATAAACTTCTCTTTTTTTGTGTAATCTCTTGAATTCGCATTGAACTAATACTGGAATATGTAAAATGTGTAGAAATATAAAATTTATTATGACTGAAAGGAACTTGATTCAACTTGCAAAGAGAGAATGAATTAATATCCAATTCCAAACTTTGACTTATAGCAATTTTGCATTTACATAATTATTATTATCGAGTGACAGAACCCCAAAACATTGGGGATTCTGAGAGTTCTCCACCGGAGAAAAAAATTGTTTTCCAGGTCTTGAAAGTGCAATTCTAAGCTTTTTTCGTGGCTATCAACTCTTCCCTCATATTATTTGTTGATTGATTCATGGCCTGACAAATTTCATGTCCACAATATCGTGGGGTATCAGATCTGAACAATAACAGAAATGAGCATTTGAAGCCCGTCTGCAAAAATATTGAGAGACCTTTTCTCCTTTCAAGCCTACTGTGTCAAATTAATTCGTGGTCTGGGGTACCTTCAAACCCATGTTTGGGGGCTCCGAAAATACTGGGATTCACCAGCATCGTGGGGCCTTTGATGGCCCAAAGCCGAGGCAATATAGAGGACCCTTGTTTATAAACGTTGAAATTTGAAATATTCTAGATGCAGCCTACTTGAATCTCTACCTCACATGTCTAAACTGGCAACAAAATCGGGCCCGCGGCGCCAGAGGCCTCTAGGGTCTGTAGTTAGGCTTTTAAGGAACCTCTAGAGGTCTAAACTGGAGAAAAAAGGGCCCTGGAGGGCCCTAGTTGGACAATTTGGGGCCCCTTATTTTATTTTTGTTTTGCCACTTGCTTACATTTGTAAAATAATGTGGCTTGACGTTGATAACCAAGAAAACTTGCCTTGTTCGCCCCATACCCTCTGTAACCTGAATTTATTATTTACAGTTAACTGAAGTATTTAAAATATTGAAATTAGAGTATTTTTTCTAGCTGTAACACTTCACGTATGAAAACTTTTTTACCTCCAGTAACCGATATTATCGTATTACTGTTGATGCCTCCTAACTCCTTTTTGGGGCCTCTTTTACATGCTCAAGGGGGGGTTGTAACCCGGAACCCCCCCCCCCCCGTCGCTACGCCACTGAATTGCATGGTAGTCCATATTAAAATAGCTTTGAATTAATATTCTATGACTGATTTATATAGCCTAGTTCATTTTCCAGAGTTTACTTACTAACGAAAATGCTCATCTGTAGGATGAATTTAAGTTCTAATCGCGGTTGCAGACTAATGATTACCAGTTTAATAACGTATAATTATATAATTATAGGATTATAGGACAACTCAAAAACCTTATCATTATATGCAATTAAGGTATATAATGCCCTCCTTTCCACTATAAAAAACTATATGTAACAATAGCTAGAAACACAAATTTGGAAATAACTAACTAGGAATTGAATATTTATAAAATAAGATGATTTAAAAAAAATAGCTTTGGCCAAGAATAAATAATAGACTACATATAGCTTGAATGATATTTATTCTACATTTTCTTAAAAGGTGTGTAGTACAGCCTATATTATACAATTTATTTTTTTAATCTTTTTTCGGAGGATGAAGCCCACATAGGTCTGAGTCCTGTGCGTGGGTAATGAATTAGATGATGGTGATTGATGAGTTGGACCTAAAGTTTTAGGTGGGTTCCGAACCACCGGAATATATTAGTAATGTGATAATTTGTACATTTTAGGTTTAGTTTTGACTTTTGTAACACACATGATGGCCTCATGTGTTTAAGTTATAAAATATTTATTTATATTGCTTGATTTATGAGCATGGTCGGAGCTCTAGCCTCCAAAACTCTGTTCAACGACTTCAGCTGCATCATTTTTCCTTATTAAAAATAATGATTATTATCAATAGGAAACTTTCTGATTATTTCTGAGCAGCCAAATATTCATTTGAAACAAAATTTTCCAATTATATATGATGTATTTTTCGATCGAAGTCCCAATCAGATCTACAAATCTTTGCAGACTTACTCTTTGACAAGTTGATTTTTTACCGCCCCGGGTACCTCAAGTCCTTGCTTCGTCACAGATTATAACCTTGTCCAATAAGCTAAAATAACTAAGTAGGTAGGCCTGGGCGAGCTTAATTATTGGTGCTGTTTTAATTTTAAAATAACTTAATTATCAAGTAATAATTCATTTCGAACTTAAAAAAATTAGATCTGTAAAATTAACCCCTTTTAACAACAAAATACAGATTAGGCCTGTAATTTTCACTGTAATATTCCTGTCTTTTCTGGAGTCAACCGTTTTCTTGATTGTTCCAGTTCTTAGCTAATTTATACACAATTGCATCGAAGGTGATATGATAGCGGCCTCCGTTTAAAATCTAGATTTTATCCATAATAAAGGTTTGTTGCAGTTTTTTTTCAGATTGAACGTTCTGTCGACCTTGTCTAACCAGTATGTCAATAATTTATTATTGGCGTTTAAAGACTTGAGAATTTATTAACATTTATGATGGAGCAAATACATAAGACAGAAATGAATCGTGTTTGGAATAAATTAAATGATATTTTATCGTAATAAGCAATTTAAAAAGTTGTCATTACCTAAAGGATAACACTAATTGTTTATATTCAATGTTCCAATCAACAGATTGTACAATTTGTAAACACTCTTTCCTTTCATCAAATCTACTAGCGGTGGAGAATAATCGATAGTCAGCACCATCGATAACTATCGATAGTCAACACCTTTACTATCGATAGTTATCGATAGTTCACCTTTATACAACAAAAAAAAAACTGTATTTTATTTATAATTTTCTGTTAGCAAACCAATATTCACAATTTTGAAGCGTAATAAATCTAAAAAGCTTTATCAAATTGTAAGAACCGGTAGAAAATATAATCTAGACTGCAGACTCACTTCCACACGCTTAGGCCTTTGTGCATCGCATGTTATATATATTAATAATTGCATCATAAATTCATGATTTATTTTATGGTTTATGCTGAATTTTTTTGATTTTATATTTTGTATTCTTTTTCATGCAAATAAAAATGTAAAAAAATAAGAAGCTACATAATCATAACATAACCTAAACACAACAGGTACAACTGAACGTTATAAAAAACACTATCGATTGTGCACTGCAAACTATCGATTTTTACCGATAGCCATAACTATCGATGGTTATCGATAGTACTATCGATTATTCTCCACCACTAAAATCTACTCATTTGTAAAAATAATAATATTGATGAAAAATCTTCAGAATAAATTTAATTTATAATTTATAATTAATTTATTCTGGGAATTAGTTGAACACCTTAAAATCCGCTCTTCTTAAGCTACAGTACTTCCTCTTTCAAAGTTCAATACATTTTTTCTCTTGTGCTTCCTGAAATACAAGAAGATTTACAACTTTCAAAGTTTGTCACTAATATACAATAAAACAGGTATTACACTCCACTTCTATGTATTCTGAATTTATAATTAATTATTTGGTTGCATTCATTAAATCACTATTTAAAACTTTTTTTTTAAATTAAGCCTTTGAGACTCCAGTTAAGTAGTATAAGACTGAGTATAAGACTTAAGGAGTCTGAACACAACTGATTGAAACTGCTGGTTGGTGCTCCACCCATGAATAAATCAGTAGAAAATCATGAAATTAAACCATTTTGAAACAGTAATTCAGAAAAATTAGGACGACTTACAAAAAGCAGTTAATTTGTTGGACAGAGTTCTGGAGAAATGTAGGCCTAATTTAAGAATTTCTACGATAAAAACTAAAACAATGTCCTTCATAGGAAAAAGTCCAATAGAACAAAAATAGAGTTGCAAAGGAAAATAATAGAGCAGGTTAAATACTTAAATTACCAATATAGTTAACACTATGATGTAGAAAAGGATGTATATAATAAAATTATGAACTTTTGGAGAATATGCGGCAATAGACACAGAAACATGAAAAATAAAACAAGGCAAGAGACAAGAATGAAATTCTATAACACCATTGCTATTTACATAAAATAGGATTCATACAAGAAAAATTGATAGTAATATTCAAACTGCAGAGATGAGGTTCTTGCGAAGTGTGTTTTGGTTGTACTAGAACGGACACAATTAGAAATTATGATAATATAAACTTAATAAAACAACTTTTGAATGGAAATAAACTTACGTTATGGCGTGACGGCCGTTTCGCTCTGTTGTCTAGAGCATCGTCAGACGACCCACAGTACACTCGACCCATGTGTACTGTGGGTCGTCTGACGATGCTCTAGACAACAGAGCGAAACGGCCGTCACGCCATAACGTGAGTTAATTTCCATTCAAAAGTTGTTTTATTAAGTTTATATTACATATTAGTGGAAACAAGATGGATCTTCAACATCATAAGAAATTATGAAATAAGAAGAGCATTGTGTGTTCCACCTATACATAACAAACTATTTTTTTCTTTTGTAATCTTTGAAATTTGTATTTTATTTTTGCGTCATGAGGACAATAATGGGATCCGGTGTCCTCATTGATTATAATCTCTCAATAAATAAATAAATTAATTACATAAACACAAGAAACCATTTGAATAGGATGCCATTATGTTAGAATAATTTTATTCCTTCCAATTATCAAAGAACCATGCTGAGAAACACATTCATAAAGCAGTTATCGGTATTTATAATAGCATATTAATAAAGGGCGTATTCATTGAAATATAGAATGTAAAAAAAAACGGATAGGAATAAATTTAAAACAGAAATGAAGAAATACCTATTAAACCGAAGCTTTTATTCAGTAAAGGATTACTTTGAAAACAACATGGCTCTTAATTGTCAAAGGACAACCTTCTTTAGGCCTATACAAGATTTTTCCAAAAGTATTATTTTTACTTTTATTTATATTTTGCTTATATATGGTATTTTGTGATAATGTATTTTTGATGTACTTTATTTTTATTTGTAATTTGACAATCGAAAATGTAGTTTTTAATCAGAATTTATTAATTTCGAATTCCTTTAATTGCTATTAATAAAATTGTAGTTTTTAATAAAATTTGATGTTTGCTATGATTGTAGTTCACAATTTTTCTTGCAATAAACTGGAATTAGATTGAATTGAATGATTGTGTGATTTTTCCATGACGAAATTCTTGATGAACAATCTAATATCAAAACTGACACTGTATTTCTATTTAATATATGATTTTCACTCACTTACATGTATATTGGAGATACTGGAACTAAATGGATGTTTTTCACTTTTAAAGAGAAGCTGATCAGGCTGATGATGCTTATCTTTAGAAGTGAAATGCATCCCTCCAGTATCTCCAGTTTATGTGAGTGAAAATCATATATGAAACAGAAATACAGTGTCAGTTTTGACATTAGATTGAATTATTGTGAACAAAAGCCATTTTCATCATTGAAGCTGAACAAAAAGAGTATTTTGCATAACAAATAAATACTCATTGTTGTAACAAACAATAATTCCAGAAATAGAGATTGAATAAGGAACGATTCCTATATGTATAAATTATTATATTTAGATCACTTATTCTGTCAAGATTTTTAGCTTGTGTGGAATTCAAGCGACAAAACTGGTTTATCTTTATCAGAAGATATCTATCCTATTGCTTTTCTAATAATGTCATTGATCGTTTCAACAAATAGTTTTCACTTCCGGAGTTTTAAAATATAAAGCTCTTTCAAAGTGTACCTAAAGATAAGTTGAAGTAGCAAACCGTGTAGCAAAAGAGACATAATTGTTAGAAAAGTATCTTGACAGGCCAACCGCATCGTTCGCTTCATGATAAAAACCTGTCTGCTAAGTCCTTTAGTCAAGTGACATACTCCCATTCTCAACTTGCAATGCGGACTTACCTGATTGATGGGGTTTTATGTGAATTCCTGATATCTTTGCGAAGAAGCGATGGCTTGAAATGCTCTGCACGATTCCTGAAATGGGCTTCTTATTGTTGACTAGAAACAAGATGTCATCTTAAAAATAACAAACAATTTTATGAAATGGATTAACAACAAATAATTATTTTACTTGCTGGAAAAATATGTACCACATTATGTTTCAAACCAAAATGACAGAAATTGCTTTGAATAACTTTGTAATAGTTTTTGAAAAGCAGGCCCGGCTTTAGGTGAATAGCGCCCTGGGATACACACAGCTTTGCCCCCCCCCCCCCCCCCACCATTGAGAAATCCGAGGATATGGAATAGCAAAATCAATAAGGCCACCAAAGTTGTGCGCGGAGATTTAAAGATTAATACAACACCAAAAAAATTAAGTTAGAAGATATAAGTACTGTGATAGATTTTATAAATACCTTTTAATTGAAGTCTTGTGAATTTGAGTTTTGCATGGCAATCAAAGCTGTCCTTGTCCTGTCCAGAGTTTGCTGGCCGGTTCAATTTCATTTTATTGCTTTTTTTTATAGAATTGGAGGCCTCCCCAGGATTACGCGCTTACTATTGAAAACTGGACCCGCACTTGACACTAATCATGTTGAATTTTAACAAATTCACAAGAAAAACTTGACATTCAGCATTTATACATTTGCTTGAAACCCGCTTACAGTTGTCGGCCAAGGGTCAGTAGTAGAAAAGCTTCAGCTTTTTCACGAGTAAAAATAGCTCAAAATTTATTCTTGTGAAACGTATGAGTGGTACATTTTCTCTGATATCTACTTTTCCCTGCTTGTATTTCATAAATGTCAGAGTTCAAAGTTCAGATAAACCATATTTTAATTGAAAATTATTGTAGGTTAGTGACTTGTTTTTTGTTTTCAGTATTACAAATTCTAATAAAATTGTATTTTCATAGTATATGAGCTCTAGGAAAGAAATTAATTTCAATAAACCTTAATAAATGGCAAATTTAAGTGACAGATTTCTTTCTTAATTTTGTTTGGGCGAATGTTTTAAAATCTCAGAAAAATTAGTTTTAAGAGTGAGTAATATCATGTTCTTCATATCATATCATACTAAATATCATGTTCAGAGCACATTAACACCAACGCATTGGTATTGTTATAATGTAGGTACTAATTGGTTAAGAAATTTTGCAGAATAATATATTATTATGATCACCCCGACACATATCATTATAGTGGTGTATCATAATTAGGAATAAAATTATATTATTTAGTAGCAATTTTATGAGTCGGGATTCTCTTTAATATCTGCATGTTTATTTTTTGAATAAACTACTCTGGATGTTTCGCAGTATCATCCAGAGAAATTATTATATTATTATTATTCAGTTTCTCCTCTCGAAGAGTTGATCTCTTGGCACTTTTTACTCTAGATAGAACGGAAAACCCTCTTTTGGCAGAACAGTTGGTCCCTGGGAGAGTCAGGAAAATTCTCAGCGCTACTTTGAGATTGGGGAAAGTGGTAGACAGCTCATTACATCTTATGTACTGGTAAATCTATTTATCCCTTTACAGGAGGTCAGTAAATGAATATTAATATCCGGTGGTTCGGAACCCACCTAAAACTGTAGGTCCATTTCATCAATCACCATCATCCAACTCATTACCCACGCACAGGTCTCAGACCTATGTGGGCTTCATCCTAAAAAAAAAAATAATAATGGGCTTTGTTGACTTTTTTGCGAGCTTGCTCTCTATATGACTACATTTTCTACTGGGAGCAGCCTCAGAATATTAATTCCCAGTTAGAATAGACCACGGTTATTTAATTCTATGAGTTTATCTTATTAACGATGTCATTATTCCAAATAATTTTATTGCCTGTTTGCTTCTCAACTTTCTGGTCCCGGTTTCGATACCAGATTGTAAAAAATCTGACTCATTCGCAAGCTTCACTTGTGCAAGTTGGCAACTTTTGTTGCTCTTAATCTTAATGGTTGATTCAAGTTCATTAGTAAAATAACCAGGTCACACTTGTTAACGCATGCTGTGATAGGTATGAGTATGACCTAGACGTGTGGTTACAACCTCTGCATCAACCTACAGTCTGCATATAAATCTCAATGCAGGCAAGACTTGAACTTCTATCCTTTGAAGAAGTGGTTTTACGCGAGTTAAATGACTTAGTTTTGGAGGTCAGAATTCTATATAGAGTAAAATTCTACCTTCAAACATACGTGTCAACATTGCTAATGCATTTACCTACTTTATCTGTTCAATAAATGAGTGAACTTATTAATAACTTTGTATACATGTGCATGTTTAATCAGGCGTACAAATAATTTTGTAAGTTTTTGTATCAATTAGCATGCAAATTAAATAATAATTAACGAGCTATCTGTATGATTTACCAACAAGATTGGAGATTTGTATGCATAAAACTGAATTATTTATTTTTCATGTTGTATTCCTGTTTGTTGATGGAAAACCAGATTTTGATTAATTGATATTTAACTGAAATATTTTTCAAGAATTATTTTACAACGTTTTCAATCACGTTGCTTTATCTTAATAACAGTGTTGAGATCTTGATGTAGATAAAAGTATGTAGGTCAAAGTAATGTTAAGTATACTCTGACTCTATGACATCTATATACACTTCAATTTATTGCAACTTAAAAAAAAAACAATTGCAACTATAAGTATATACTTATTAAGTACTTAATTGCAACTTAAGTACTTCAACTTAAGACTACACAACTTACAACTACTACTTACAACTTACAGCTTACAACTTACTACAGACTTACAACTTAAGTACTACTTAAGTACTTCAATTGCAACTGGTGACCATCTGAGCAAGGAGCAGGTTTTTGAAATACGTCGATTTAAATGAGACCTTTCAGATTCAGAATCAATGCAACAGGTGGTTGTCCAAGCGATGAGCAGATTTTTTAAATACACAGAATTAAGTGGGACCTTTGAAACACAGAATCGTTGCAACTGGTGGCCGGCTGAGCGAGGAGCAAGTTTTTTAAATACACAGGATTGAATGGGACCTTTCTCATAGAGAATCAATGCAGCATTTGACCGTTTGATCGTGTAGCTGCTTTTTGAAATACACAGAATCAAAAGCGACCTTTCAGACTGAAAATCAATGCAACTGGTGGCCGTCTGAGTGAGAAGCAGTTTTTTGAAACACACAGAAATAGATGGCACCTTTCACATAGCATTTGCGTGCGACATACCGTCTGAGTCAAGAGCTTGTTTTTGGAATACACATAGTCAAATGGGACCCTTCACATCATGAGTAAAGTGATAGCCGCAAGCCGTGTTAGGTATCTGTTGAGGCAGATAAGTCAAGAGCACCTGGGCCCTTTCTGTAAGGCTGGCCGATTGATTGTTCAGCAAAACGACTCTGTTCTCTGCTGTAAAATCACTTCCTGGTGGTTCGGAACTCACTCAAAACTGTAGGTCCAACTCATCAATCATCATTCAATTGTTAATTTGTTGTAGTTTTTAAAAAATTGACGAAGTCCATGTACTTCTTTGTAAATATTCGATAATAGTTGTTTTTTGTATATTCCTCCTGCTGACTTTACAGAGTATAGGAGTTGTCAAAAATACCTTTATCGCACCTACAAGATGAAAAAAAAAAGAAAAGGAAAACCTAAAACAAGAAAAAACCGCTCAACTATTTGTCACAAAAACTCGCACAAATTTCACAAAAACCACACAAAAACTAATGATTATCATACTAAACCCCATTTATTAAGTATTCCATCAATTGTACTTTGAAAACTGATAGGTTTTCACAGCCTCTCAGCCATGTTGACAGCCTACTCATGAATTTAAGACGCATGTATGGAGGCTTTTTCTCAAACAAAGCTGTCCTATGGTACACCGAAACATAATTTTATTCATTTCTGGTGTTATACTTAAGCCTGTCACAGTTTCATTTGAAACCTCTTTGTTTAGTATACATTAAGACCTCAAAATTGTACAGAAAAGGCACAGTCAGAAGACCCTAACTCTCGAAAAAAACCCTGCACGACTCAAGTGGCTATACTCCTTTCATTTCTCTAACAGTTCTGCATCCTGAATACCCTCTATAAATGAGAAGTGATAGCCGTGATCCGTAGCAGGTATCTGTTCAATCAGAGGTAAGCTACGTTCACCTGGGCGCTCTTTGTAAGGGTGACCAGCAAAAAAGACTGTTCTCAGCTGTAAATCACTTCCCGGTGGTTCGGAACCCACCTATAACTGTACGTCCAGCTCATCAATCACCATCATCAACTCATTACGCACGCACAGATCTCAGACCTATAAGGGCTTCACCTTCAAAAAAAATTCTGAAGAATATCTTTTATAGCTTTATATATTCATTTCCCGCGCATAAGTCTGATGTGGACAGTAGGATTCATATTCCTAAAAATGTAATGATTGAAAATAATAAATATGGAAACACAGCAGAAAAGACAAATTCATTACTTTAATATTTCTAATGATTTCTCCAAAAATTGATACACAAAACCTGTGTTTTACCACTTTAGTTAAAAATCCATATCATGTTATAAATTTAATATTATTTGAAACCCTCATATGACAGACAGATATGACAACATCTGACACATCAACTGTGTCAAGTGCATACAAAATTGATAATGTTGAGTAATTATTCTTGGCCTTGACTTTGATATTGCGTGCTCACCTGTAATGGACGGATGAGTTTCATGTTCATAACAATCTAAGAATAAAAATAAAAATAATAATTATAATCCGCAGCTGTATAATATGATGGGTAGATAAGAGCGTAGACAATACATGAGTGGAGTCAGTTCAACTGACAGAAACATCGGCCAATTAATATTGCAGTATAGGTCTAATAGAGTATTCAAGAGCTTATTCGCTACTATATGCATACTCAATGGGTTGGAATTAGCCTAGCATAGTAGACAGAGAAGGTGAATATTTCGCGCGCTCTCTATCGAGAACAGCGGTAAGAAGAAGAAGAAAAAGAAGAAAGGAGAAAAAGAAGTAAAAGAAAGGATAAAATGAAGTAAAAGAAAGGAGAAGAAAAAAGGAGAAGACAGGAGAAGAAGAAAAAGAAGAAGAAAGGAGAAGAAGAAAAAGAAAGGATAAAAAGAAGTAAAAGAAAGGAGAAGACAGGAGAAGAAGAAAAAGAAGAAAATAGGAGGAGAGGAAGAAGAAATAAGGAGAAGAAGACAGGAGAAGGAAAAGAAGAAAAGCGAAAAAGAAACGATGAGGAGGAGGAGGAGGAAGAGGAGGAGGGGAAGGACGGGGATGAGGAGGAAGAGGAGGAAAAGGAGAAGGAGGAGGAGGAGGACGGGGAGGAGGAGGAGGAGAAGGACGGGGAGGAGGAGGAGAAGGACGGGGAGGAGGAGGAAGAGGAGGAAAAGGAGGAGGAGGAGGACGGGGAGGAGGAGGAGGAGGAGAAGGACGGGGAGGAGGATGAGGAGAAGGACGGGGAGGAGGAGGAAGAGGAGGAAAAGGAGGAGGAGGAGGACGGGGAGGAGGAGGAGGAGAAGGACGGGGAGGAGGAGGAAGAGGAGGAAGAGGTGGAAAAGGAGGAGGAGGAGGAGGAGGAGGAGGAGAAGGACGGGGAGGAGGAGGAGGAGAAGGAGGAAGAGAAGAAGATGATGAAGAAGAAGAAGAAGAAAATATTGATTTATTTAGATACCATTTCTTGAAAGACATTGCATTTTTACTAAAATAATATACAGTTCACAAAAAATCATACTAGTATTTCAACTAAACTAACTAAAGCTAAGCTAACTAAATAAACATAAACGAGGTAAAATTTAATGTATTAGTTAAGAAAAATTAGAAATAAGTAATAATTATGATATGGACAAGGAGAAAAACAAGGATGATGTTACCTATTAGTTGTTATTAGTTAAGAAAAATAAGAAAAGAGAAGAAAAATGAGTAGTTGTGATATGGTCAAGACACAAGAAGAGAAAACAAGTATGATGAATGATGATGAAGTGGAGGAAGAACAAAAAGAAAAGACAAACAGCTCACTGCGCATGCCCAGTTGTTCCCCCACCCTGTGCCACTTGTTCAAGTTTGGCATAGCAAAGCAGCCGGCCGCTAGCCAGTTCAGTTGTTGCGCATTCTCTCTAGAATTGAAATCGTGTAGTCGTCGATCGTGTTATCAGTCAGAATTCGCAGAACTCGTGTGGTGTGATCGGTGTTCGCAAGTGGACTTAACTTACTACTTTGCCTTGTTCTGTTTTTAAGTGAATTTTGTTAGTGATTTTTCCTGTTGTTTCTTTATGTATTCAGTTCACGGATTCTGGGATGATCATTATTTGATGGTAAGTTGAGGGAAATGTTGTTGATGATTGTGATATTGTAGGTTATGTTGTGGTAGATGTATTGGTAGCAGTGGTATAACTGGGGGTGATCATGGGGATAGGTTTCCGGTACCTCCCTCCGGACCCATCGACAAAATGAATTTTGGGATTTCAGAAGGCCTTGAGTGACAAATTACAACCAGTCAATCAATTTATGTACTATAAAAACAAATATCATTACAACAAAGGTACTCCTAAACCAGTAGGTTTTTCGGGAGGTGCCATATATTGATTTAATACAAGTAAATAATATTCTTGAACGGACTAAAAAGTCAAAATTACCTAATACCAAAATAGCATACCGTAACCTTCAATCCACATGACACAGTAGGCTTGTAGGCTATAACACTTTAGTACATAATACTAACGATTTCACTTTAAAAAAGATTATTTGATTATAAAAGCTATAAATTATAACTAAAATTTTTGACAATAGTCAAAGATGTCTGGTATCCCAAAAATGTGGTTTTGGAGGGATTTTTTTCAAAAAACATTTCCAGGAGTGTACCCTCAAGCCCACTTTTAAGGTGAGGTGAGGAATCGAAAATGGGAAAAAAGAGATTCAATTCAGGCCTGCTTCAAAATTCTTTTAGGCTACTAATACAATGTTTGGGGTCCTGATCCCGATCTTCCATTGTCAATAACGTAAGAACTAGATTAAATTTACTTTGACACATTCCGTTGATTGAAATATGAAATTGGTTGAATTCATTCCTAGAATCGCTATTATGGGGTCTTGGAGAGGTTTTTTTTAATTTCTCGGGGGAATAGTCCCCAACCTCCTTATTTAATTGAATAATTATGTAAATTGCCTCAATTTGTTGATAAAAGACTCTTCCTTCAGCTCCTATTGTGTAAATTCCTCTCCCACCGGCAGCACATCATTGGTCAGCCACCTCCCCCCCCCCCCCCAGACGACTGACCCTCTAGTATTAGCCTACTGATTTCTAGATATATTGTAGATAGAACAAGAATCTAATATTAAAACTGACATTGTATTTCACTTTTATATATTGTTTTACTCACTTATATTGGAGATGCTTGAGGGATGCATTTCACTTCTGAAAAGAAGCTTCGTCAGCCTATCAGAAGTGAAATGCATCCCTCAAGCATCTCCAATATAAGTGAGTAAACAATATATAAAAGTGAAATACAGTGTCAGTTTTAATATTAGATTGTTCATTGTTAATATTAGATTGTTAAAATTAGATTGTATTTCGTCATGGAAAACATCACAGATATTTCTAGACATACAAATTATATTGTAGATATATTGTTATTTGATAATGATAATGATTGCTGGTTGATTATTGCTAGATATGCAACATAAGTCTGATTCTGATGGTGTCCAACCTACTTTAATTATTAACAAACAAGAGAGGGGTGAGGTAGGGGTAGGGAAGGATCCCCCAGGATTCGCCCCTGTACTCTTATATTTGCCCTTACTAGACAATTCAGTCTATAAACTAATAGTATTTGTCTAGTAGAGGTAACTTAAATAAATTAGATTACTCTCTGCAATTTATTGTTTACTTTTGTAATAAATGTGTTGTTAATTATTATTTGTTTAACATTTTTATTAATTTTTATAATATATTGTTTAAAATGTATTGTTTAAATGTAAAAAAATGTATTTAGTTGGAGATTTAAGAATGATGTGACTGTCACTCAAGTTAATAAATTCATCATCAGCAATAAAAAAAATGAAGTGGCTTGGACAACATTAGTCTTATTTATTGGAAAGAAAATTTGTTTTCATTATTACTAAAATATTATTGACGTAGTACGGTAATTGTTTGGCGGACTTTGTACGATAAATATCCGATATTTACACTTTTGAATAACAATTTGAAACATTTAAATAGTTCTGCCTGTCAGTCAGAAGTGACAAATAAACTCTCCAACTCTCTGATCGTTATGAATCATAAATACTGAGTTTTAAGAATTATTCAATCAAATCTTTATGATTTTATGTAATGATCAATAATTTATTATTAAGCGGCTACTGAAAGTATGTGGAGAATGAAAGGAAATTAGAAAAAAATAATCAAATTAATTGATGAATGGTTGAGCAATCACTAAATAGTATGTGCATAATTTAAGCAATTACTTAAATTAATCAAATGTTTTCCACCAATTATAGAATCTACAAAAAGATTCAAATATTGATGAATTGATAAGTGGTTGATCAATTGGTGGATTACACTAAAAGTGTAATAGTATTTGATAGATCACTTTTCGAGTTGAATTTTGAATTATTGTTTTATCACATCAATGACATTGAAACACTGAAGCGTGATGCAGTGACATTTTTGTGGGTAATTGCGATAAAGTTGTGCAATCAAGCAGTAAGTTTTTGATAGCTGAATGATTTGAAATAGAAAATTGGCACTTGTTTTTCAAGTTTTTTTTGCAATAGACACAAGCGAAATTTTCTGTTGATCTCTTGTTTTTACCATAAAAATGCGAAATTTTCTGTTGATCTCTTGTTTTTACCATAAAAATATGAAATCAAAGTTAGTTTTGTTCATTTAATTTTTAATGAAGAAGTGAAATAAACAATCTTCCTAAATAAACAAATATAAAGCAGGAGTTGAAAGACGTAGGGTCATATTTATGTGCCTCTTAACTGGAAAGGCCCTCTTGAGTAGGCCCCCTACTTTAAATGTAAAGTATTTATATATGCATTTTAAGAGTCATTCTATTCAAAATACACTAAAGAGAACAACAAGAGACTTTCATTAATACGGGCATTGATTACCACTGAACAAAGAGGATGAGTTAATTTAATAAAATATGAATAGATTAATAATTATTATTTTAGGAAGGATCATAGGGTAATATTTTATCATTGTATGAGTGTTAATATAGACAGAGATTTATAGATAGCAGTATTTAGAACTTTACTCCCTCACAATGCCATTAGAATGTAGAAGAGCATCATTGTTAAGATCTTTATTCCAGAATTACAGAAATCTAATTACAGAATTCAACCATCTTATGATTATAGGTGAAGAAACATTACCAAGTTGTTTTGGCATAGATTTACCTCTCAAATTTTGTACCTAAATTCGTGCAATATTGCCTTGAAGCTTGAAGATATTGTGGAGTTAAATTTTGTATAATCAATTCTATTGTATATTTTATTTATTTAAAGACAGATTAACAGTAAAGATACAACAGACAAAGTCCATAACATCTCTTCACTAGTTTTGACTATGCTATATTGTCCAAAACATTGAGGTTGATTTATACTAAACATTTTTATCTGTTTAATAGTTATATAAACGAGTTTCGCTGTATTATGTCAGTTTACGCTCTTGATGGAATTAAAAATGTCAACAACACGTAAAAGTCTAGAGACGGCTTCACACAATGACATTTAGAAGGAAACAGCATAACATTGACAATGACAAAGTGTTTCAAGGCCTCATAAACAAAGAGAAAAGCTTTGGACTTAACAGTGAGGCTCAGCTACACGTGACTGTAAATACGTTAGATGGGTCGCCGACGATACGCTCGTGTATCAGGAGCCCTAAGGCTACCTTGGAATTTTTTTTAATCTTATAAAACCGGCTCAAGAAGTTGGATGGAGGATCCGAAGTTGTTCTATAAGTTAGTTTAATTCTCGGAGTGCGGTTTATTACTTTGAAATATTACAAACTTACAATTTTTAATGCCTGATTTAAAAAACAATATCAACAAAACATAGATAGTAATAAGTCTAATCTGAAAGCAAATGTTGTTTCAAGTAATGAAAATAGCAATTATAGATTCACCACAGACAATACTCCCCCAGTGAGATTTATTAATATTTTAGGTCCGTATTTTTATAAATCCACTTTGAAGCTTTTTTATTCTAGGAATACTTTAAAAGCATTAGCGGAAGGGCTTTTTAAGTCACCCATCCAAACGCAGTCTTGAGCAGAAGTTTTAGAAGTTAAAAGCTGGGTTTTCCTAGCTCCACTCTAGCGCACTGTGCATTAGTAGCCAGAAAAAAGCTAAAGGATTGTGGGGTTATTAGCTGAAAATTACCGTACGTTTAATTGTTATACATACAGTAGTTTTGAGCAAAATTCCCCACAATTCTTTAGATTCTACCTGGCAATACTGCCAGAAACAAGCTGAAGGATTGTGGGGGTATTACCTCAAAATTACCGTACGTTTAATTGTTACATACGGTAATTTTGAGCAAAATTATCCACAATTCGTTAGATTGCATCTGGCAATACTGGTGCGTAGTGGGCCACGCAAAAGTGCGGAGCTTGGAAAAGCCGGCTCTACGGTAAAAAAGTTTTACGTTAAGTTGGCACTTAGATTATTGGTTGAGGGAAAATGTTTTAACACACCAATTATCGAACCTAGTTACTGGAAATGAAGACTGTCAACGTTGAATTACCTAAAAAATTCTTCCAATCCATAAAAAATTGTTTACTGATGTATCATGAAGCAGCAGCTGGAAACCAACCAACAGAAATTCTGTTCCAAAATGCGGGAATACCTTCGAACGCATGTGGGCTATAATGTGTAATATAAAACTGGTCATGGATGACAAATAAAACATGCTAGACTCATCGTAAATTTCACCATCCTGAGTGTTTCTGCTCATCGAAAAAGACTTTTTTTATTTATATTTTTTAATATGACGCAATACGATTTTTATACGACAAGAGCGACTTTACTACACCTTTGGTATTACAACTGTAGACGTATAAGGAAAATTGAAAATGAGGGTGAAGATGATGAAGATGTGAATAAAAGAATGAGGAAAGATGAAGTTGACGAATAAGGAAAGTTGAGGTCGACGATTTGTAAATAACAGGGTTCAGAAATTTTGAAATTTCCCCAACAGGAAAAAGTTGAAGGTTTTTCATTGGTTGTATCAAAATTTTGAGGTTAATATACTGGTAGGGTCAAATTTTATTTTCCTCATTGAAGATAATAAAAAATTAATTAGATCGCAATTATTTATTGACGGAGGTTGTTTTCTTTGGATATCATTTAATAGATGAATCATGAACATGTTTTCAAAATGTTCTAGGAATGTTCTAAGTTTGATATACCGATATCTGTGACTATTTTGAGTCAAAACCCTTGAATTGGAACTAATCATACTTAACTTATGTACTGAATCTCAAAATTAATACTAATTATTATAATTTTCATATAATTTATGTCATTAGCCTAAAACGCACCCAACCAAAAGTTCATGAAATCGGAATTTTTTTTATCATAGCACACTGATTTTACACGCTTGCATAGAACTTGCATTCATTTGTTTGTTTTCATTTATAAAATCCCGATTTTATGAACTTTGGGTGCGTTCAGGCTAGTGGGTTATACTGAATTTTAACTTCAAAACTAAATTTTCTACAAGATGAGTTTATTCAAAAAGGTGATTTATTAATAATTAATAAAGTTAATCCACTTCAAACTTGAAAATTGCATTTTATTTAATGTAATAAATGAATAATTATGGTAGTCACAGTTTTCTAACATGTTTTATTCGATTTCGTAGCTCATTTCAAATCAAAATGATCCATTTGAGCACCTAACAAGTTTCTATAAGAGTAAATATTGAGGAAAAATTTGAAAAATGCATTAATCTGACTATAACAGTAGCTATATTCCATTACACAAACAGGGTTTCTGTAATCTGTTCGTTATAATACAACAAAACAGATAGAACCCTTCGACTTTAATAAGTCCTTATCTATTAGTTATTTGAGAATTTTTTATTTCTGAAATTTCGATGGGAGGGGGGCCCGGGCCCCATGGCCCCCCCCCTGGCTACGCCACTGGTATATTAAGTATTATAACATATTTGATGCTCCATTGTGCAAGCATCCTTAGAATCATGTGCTCTATGATTAGCTGAAGCTGAGTAACTTGTCAACAAATTGAAAATTTTGTGACACCAAAACTAGTTCTACAATGAGTCTCCCACAAGGATCTCCCCACCAATAAAAGCCATACACTTATTCGCTTATTATTATGTAGTAATAAAATTGTTTCAATAGAACCGGCTCCTTGGGTAAGTGATAGCCGTGCGTCGTAGAAGGTATCTGTTCAGGCAGATGAAGATAAGCTACGGACTCCCGGGTCCTCTTTGTAAGAATGACCTATTGGTTCGGCCAGAAAAAAAGACTGTTCTCTGCTGTAAAATCACTTCCGGACCTGGTGAACCCACCTACAACTATATAGGTACAACTCATAAATCACCATCATCCAACTCATTACCCACGCACAGGTTTCATCCTCCAAAAATATACTTTTTTAAATCTCTAATTCAGATTTATTCTGCGCTGGATTCACTACTGTAAAATCACTTCCCGGTGGTTCGGAACCCACCTAAAACTGTAAATCCAACTCATCAATCACCAACTCATTACCCATGCACAGGTCTCAAATCTAAGTGGGCTTCATCCTCCAAAAAAAACTTCTAAATTCCCGTTGATCAATATTCCACATTCATTCTGTACTGGATCCGCTGGTGGGCCGCTTAGCGCAGTTGGTTGGGGGATTGGAGCGTCGCAACTTCAACTTGCTGTCTTTTAAGCGGTCGTGGGTTCGAATCCCGCTCCTCCGTCGGGCGTCTGTGTGTTATCATTCACCTCATTACCCACACACGTGTCGGACTCATGTAGGCATCATCAGCAAAAAAATAAAAAAATTTCTTTCAGTCTCGTTGATAAACATTCTATTTGTAAGGTTCATTCTAGATTGTAACATAATAATAGTATCAAAACCCGTGACTAATAATAATAATAAGCGTATGGCTTTTAATGGTGGGGAGACCCTTACGGGTAGTTCCACCTCGCCGTTTGTGCCATGTTACGGGGAACATGGTGGACCTACTATTTTAGGTGGGTTCCGAACCACCGGTTAAGTGATAATAAAGCTTGTAACCCGTGACTACTAGACAACAATAAACTATCAAACTAATCAAATGTTTGTCTTCTATAGATGTTGATCACTTTTCCTCTAAGAAAATAAAACCTACACTTAGTGACGTCATTTGTATCATCAGCCCATGAATGGCAGCGTCACAGAACACTGCTGTTCATTCATAATCTTCAGTAAAGTAATGGGGCTGTGTCGCACGCATTGCTTGGGAGGAACGGGTCCGATTTTATGTGGAGTTTTCCTTATGACTCAGCTGGCGCTTGTACGATCTCTGTCTAGGGTACTCTGTCTAGCCTCCTCTCATAGCACACAATATTTTAGTTGTGTCTCTTCCTTGTTGCACCGGAATTCCATTCATTTCTCTTTCATTCTGTCTGGAGAGAAATACAGGTTAAAGAAAGTGAAACATATTCTAGAAGCTTTATTATTTTTCTTTCTGGAGAATGAAATTTGTTTTTTTTTCTGAAGGATGAAGCCCTCTTAGATCTGATATCTGAGTTGGATGATAGAGATTGATGAGTTGGACCTACAGTTTCAGGTGAGATCCGAACCACCGGGAAGTAACTTTACATCAGAAAACAGTCTTTTTTGCTAGCTTATCCAATCGATCACCCTTACAAAGAGGGCCCAGCAATTAGTGGCTTATATTTTTCTGATTGAAGAGATACCTGCTACAGTTCACGGCTACCGCTTCCCCATGTTTTGGAGTCTCCACTGGCGCAATTTGAATTAATTCCCGTTAATACTTCACTAAAAAAATTCTATTCTTTATGTTAATTTTAATGTAATTTTATGTTAATTATGTGAGTGTGATTCATTTTAAAGTAAATCTGTAGTCAACTAAATTTGATATGTTTTGAAAGCAGAAACGATCAGTTGTAGACAGCGGCGCCGACTTCATGGGAATATTGGGGGGGGGGGGGGGGGCAAAGTATACCAGAAAGGTCTGTAGGGGGTGTCATCTGAAGAGAGGGGGGCCTCAGAGTAATTATTGGGGGGGGGGGGGCAGAAAGTACCTTGCCCCCCCCCCCCCCCCAAAGTCGGCGCCACTGGTTGTAGAAATATCATTACACGTGATAAAGTTGGATGAAACTCTCTTGACGAAATATGGATTTTTTGCTACAGTAATTATAGGGTTATTGAGAATTCTTATTAAATTCTGTTTTCGATCTATTCGCTTCTATCTATCTAACATCAATTTTTTTGATGTTTCGAATGATTTCTCTGAATTCAATTCTTAAAAAAGATCACATATCATCAAGAAAATTCATAAAACTGAAATTAGTGTCAAATTATGCGAGTTTCGTTTCTGGGATGCGAAAAACAAATGATTACCGATAGTCAATGAACTCTTGGAATGTGAGTAATAAACTGTGTAATAAATGTGATATAGATTTTATCCGGGTTGTTTAGGATGTAATTTATCCAAAATTGAAGTTGATTACAGGCCGCAATTATTTAAAAACTAGTTGAATCCATCTTGGATGTGTTTTTCGGTCATCGTGGATGTGAAAATAGCATGCAGCCGACAAGAAAATTCTCACAAATTAAGAGCTTCGCTGTTGAAGCAGCTTCACAGCACCTTGACATTCAGATTTGTTTTGAACTTGGTAAATTTTTTGCAGATTATCACTGTTACATGTATAGTAAACTCGTCTTTGTTAGGAAACTTGATTTAATACTGACCTTGAATAACCTATTCTGCCTCCCAAAACTGCTACGTGAGAGAAACAATTTTTTCGGCTGAAGTTAATTACAAGTTACGCACATCCATTAGGATTTTTTGTAAAAACGTTTGTATCAAAGCCATTAAAATAAGTTATTTGTCTTTATCGAGCTCGTGCTTTGAGAATGAATATTTTTACACATGCTGGTAGCATATTTTTTCACCTAAAGCTAGATTTTCTGAACACTGCCGGGATAATGATTTAAAAAATGAAAGAGTTTTTGAATGACTTATCAAGGATCAAGAAGTGTTTACTTATGTAATAAATAATAGGATTAGGCTTATAAAAGGAGAAAAAATAGTGTTTTAGAACGTTCTGTATTTTCTATCAAATCCTTAGTTTTTATCCTTCTGGTGATTGTGATATTGTGCAGATATCCATATCCATAATAAATAATACTTATATGTTGTCTCTACCACTTTAATTATCAATTATTCATATCAATAATTGATAATACTTAAATTTAGTCTCAACCACTTTAATTATCAACAAACGGGGTACTATAGTTCCGAATGTCACATTATTTTGAACTTGAAAGGTTTAAGAGAGGCTCCCACCCTTTTAACCAATAGTATTTGTCTGAGAGGGTGTATATTAAGCTGATCTGTCAAGTTTTAGTTTGAGATTGAAAATGACGTAACTGTCGAAACTATAGTATCTTGTTTGTTAACAATAAATAATCTTTGAGACATCAGTATAATTCATGAGCTCAGTTTTTAGTTTTTATTCACACTTTTTATTTTGTCCAGTTTTTATAAATATTACATGATTATAATACTGTAGTAATATATTCCTGCCTTATCACGTTTTTTGGTGCATTTTTTGTTTGATTAAATTAATTCAAAATCTTAATACCATTATCGATAGTTATATTGTGGTAGCTGTCTGTAATGAATAATACAGATGTTGTCACAACCACTAAATTAATATTCGAGATACTATAGTTTCGACAGTCACGTCATTGTCAATTCCTATCAAACTAAAACTAAAATACAGAGTACATAAATTATATATAACCTTCTTGGACAAATCCTGTTGAATACGACAGTTCATAGAGTGGGAGTCCCTCATTGGTCGCACTCTACGCTGGAGGCCTGTGATTGGTTGATAGTAGACCCGCACATTAGAATCAACCAATGACAGGCCTCCAACGTTGAGGACAACCAATGAGAGGCTTCCAGTTTATGAAACAATAGTAAAAATTCTGTATTGAGCTACTCTGTATTTTTGTATTAGTTTGATAGAGATTGAAAATGATGTAATGAATAAAAGACGAAATTGTCACAACCACATCTATTGAAACTTGGAGAAACTAGTTTCGGTTGTTACACCATTTCTATCTCAATCAAACTAAAAGTTGAAAAACTAACTGTAGTTTGCTAAAACTACAAAGAAAGTTGAAAATGATGTGACTATCGAAACTATAGTATCTTGAATGTTGATAAATTTAGAGGCTGTGACGACATCTGTAATATCTATTTAATGTTTACTTATATTTAATATTCTATTCTATATTACATTATATTTATATCATTATTATCATCTATTCATTGCATTCTTAAAAATGAACAACCCTTTTTCCATAACTAATTCATTAATAATGTTTTTTCTGTTTTGTAGGCGATTAAACTTGATATCTTTCAGGACGATCCGTGCAGGTATGAAACTTGCATTATTTTTTAAATATCTATAATATTATAATTTATATTAGTTGTTTCAAACATGAAAAACTAAATAAAATTTACCATCTTTTTCATTCTCAAGCAGGAAGAAATCCATTGGTAAGGGGAGAAATCACAATAAATTTTTGAATTTTCCATGATACAATGTGAGCCGTAGCAGGCATCTGTTCAATCAGATAGAGATAAGCTGCGTTCTCGTAGGTCCTGTTTGTAACGGTGACCGATTAGATTGGCCAGCAAAAAAGACACTGTTCTCTGCTGTAAAATCACTTCCCGGTGGTTCGGAACCCACCTAAAACTGTAGGTCCAACTCATCAATCACAATCATCCAGCTCATTACTCACGCACAGGTCTCAGACCTATGTGGGCTTCATCCTCAAAAAAAAAATCTACTTTGAAGGTAATTGCCCAATTGAGCAAAATTATTAGAATTAGGATATCTCAAAAATATTCTTCAAATCCAATCTCCTCAATCGGTAATAAGGTTTGAAGGATCAAGGCTTAATTATTATGAATCGTTGAAAAATTGAGAATATAATATATTAGATCAGAAAATTAAGAGTTGAGATCAAGTTTCATGAATATCATTAGAAGAATGAAATACTGAATACCATTTCGTTAATCGCCTTTCATTCACTCATTTTCAAATACAGTTTTCCTTTATTTGAATGAAAATGGAAAACACCTCCAAAGGAAAATACCTTTGGAAATGAGGAATATACTCAATAAATACATATATAATCTTGTTATGTTAGTTTTATTACTGTTGTGTTGTCCTAGTCGATGAAACTCTTGCGCTGGAGAAAAATGGATTGAAGATGGAGAAGAGGAGAAAAAGAAAAGGAAGATGATAAAAAAAGGAGAAGAAATATGAGGAAGGTGATAAGAAAGAAATAGGAAGATGATAAAAAAAGAAAAGGAAGATGATAAAAAAGGAGAAGAAATATGAGGAGGAAGAAGGGGAAGACGAAAGAAGAAGAAGAAGAAAATGAGGAGGAGGAGGAGGAGGAAGAAAAAGAGACTCAAAAAATATGTGAGTAGGTTATTTTAGGTTCTAGAAGTCCAGATTCAATTCAATGACAGAAGCCATTGATAATAATATTTTAAAGCGGAATTTTTGTGTAGTCTTCTACAACTTGAGTAGTTTTTCTTGTCTAGTTTTCTACTTCTCATATTATCTTTATTTTCTCGAAACAAAATTTTTTCCAAACTTCATCCCGGCTTGTGCTTTCTTTTCGTCGTTGGTCAGAACGTGTTGTGTCCAGTTTGTCAATAAGCTGCCATTGATAATAGATCGACCTTTGCTGTTATTTATGTAAATATTTTTGTACTATGTACTTCAGTTTTCAACATTTCCATTTCTTTCACAGTTCAGTTTTCCAACTTGAACTTGCGATTTATTCAAAATGTGCTTGTATAAGAGAATATTCATTGAGAAGTGATGGACGTGAGCCGTAGCACCGTAGCAGGTATCTGTTCAGTCAGATAAAGATAAGCTATTAACTCCTGGGCCCTCTTTGTAAGGGTAACCGATTGGATTGGCCAGCAAAAATACTGGTCTATCCTGTAAATCACTTCCCGGTGGCTCGGAACCCACCTGAAACTATAGGACCAACTAATTAATGCACAGGTCACAAACCTATGTGAGCTTCATCCTCCCCAAAAAAATTATACATAAAATGTTCAGTATTTTATAAAAAATATCCATGCCCTTTGTATAAATTTAGTGACGACGGTTATTAACAAAGTTAAAAGAGTAATTGACAAATTATTTCTTGCTGAGCCAGGCATTTTTGTCATCATTGTATCTCACTGCTCACGTACAAACGCAGACCAATATTGGAGAATAATCAGCATCGCAATAATTGTTGGAAAAATATTAATGTTTATGAAGGTTATAATGGTTATTATTGGTTATAATGGTTAAAATAATTGGTTGCTATGGTAAACAAAAAACATGAACATTTTGGCCTCTCAAGTTTTTTCAACTAAATTTAATATTTTCGCTCTTTTTCGGTCATTCCCAACAGTGCTAAATTTATAATTTACTGTTTTTATAACAAATAATCTTTTTTAAAAGTGAAATCGTCAGTGGAATGTACTTAAGTGTTGTAGCCTAGTGTGTCATGTGGATTGTAGGTTATGTTATTTTGATATTATTTTGGTAAATTGACCACTAACGAGGATATGGGCGACCGAATGTCTCCCGGGATAAGGAGATCCTCTCTACCAAGTACCAACGGCCTCCTTGGAGGGCGGATGAGTGGGTAGAGATTAGGGCACTCTCTTGTCCTTGAGATGGGAAACTGTCTCTTAAGGCGGATGAGCCACTAAATGGTCAACGGCATAGAATGGAGAAGGCAACGGGAAACCACTCATTAAAGGTCTATGGACATCCCAAGAATCAGCAGCACACCCATGGAAAGAATAGAATGGAATGGCGAGCTGCTGCAAACCAACCCCAGGGTTGACTAATAAAGAGAGAGAGAATGGTTAAAAATAATAATATAATAATGAAATTAATAAAATATTAATGATGCTATAAGTTGATGTTTAAAAATGGAGGAGAGGTCCTGACAGTCCCACTTCGGTTTTAGCCAAAAATATATTTTAATTTCTTTTTCTTATCTTATCTAACTTGATAGGTAATAACTTTGATAAGAAGAGAAAGTAATGGAAATTTTTCTAAAAAATGTCAGAATTTCATGCACAGCACTCTTATCAGAAGTGGACAGCTTTATTCATTAGCTAAATAGGAAGCTTGTTTTTTTAAAAAGAATGCTGAGTTTTTGCTGGAAGTGATTAAACTGTTAATTTATAGTCAGTACTTATTACATTTTTTCAGCATATTTTTGAGGACCACAGGCCTGGCGCAGAGGAAACGCAGTTTTCGCTGCGTTACTTTATGTGAATAACCTAATTGTATTCTGTTCCGCAAATAGAAGCGAGGATGAGATCCAGTAAATTGAATAAGCTTCCATGTTGGGAGTATCATTCATTTCCGTGTTGCACAAAAAGTAACGTAACACAAACTGCGTTTCTATTTGCGCATGATCTTGAAAATTGCTATGGTCTGTATTACGTGGCCTGAGCTTTCCGCTTGATCTCATCTGTTATTCATTGAATTTATTGAATTAAAGTAAACTTTGATTAGAACTTTTAAAGTAAATTTCACTGAAAATACGTTACTTCAGACATAGTGCTGCAATTTAAAATTTTTCCCATTTGGCAGCGATGCGTTTTTGCTCCGGGCTCATCTTAAATGATACGGACCATAAATAATAATAATAAGCGTATGGCTTTTAATGGTGGGGAGACCCTTACGGGTAGTTCCACCTCGCCGTTTGAGTCATGTTACGGGGAACATGGTGGACCTACTATTTTAGGTGGGTTCCGAACCATAGAGAACTTTGTTTACTTTTCTGCTACAGCTTATCGTATTATTTTATTTCGTGTTTCGGTTTCTGTTGTTCTATTTTCTATTTTTTTCTTCTAATTTTAAAGTTTCTATGTCATTTGTAGCTTGTTCCGTTCTGTTATTTTGCATTTTCTGTTTCTTATTTCTGAATTTTATTGTGTATGGAAGATGGCGCATTCCACTCAAACAGTTTTTGTCGAATAAAAACATCATCTACCGCTAATCGGCCAGTCTGTGATGCGAGTGGCGAGCTTCGAACACTTGACCTCTAGAGTTAGAAGAAGAGGAAGAAGAAGAAGAGAAAGGAAAAGAACCACTAAAAAACTGAAACCGTGCCGCGCAGTTTTATACGATCGTCACAGTGACGTCACTT
>OX418220.1:67446224-67491340 GCA_948455865.1 Conomelus anceps | reverse complement strand
TGTACATCTATTAAAAAATGTTTTACATTAAAATAGTGAAAAAGCTAGTGTCATCACTGAAAAAGGATTAGTTTTTCTGTCTTTTTCTCTTTGGAGGATGAAAACCACTTAACCTGTGCATGGGTAATGAATTATTGGATAATGGTGATTGATGAGTTGGACCTACAGTTTTAGGTTGGCTCCGAACTAAGAGTATAAAATAAAATGATTGGTTAGTCCAGGTGACAAATTTTGATAAATATGACACGAAAAAATCCGTAAGTTATTGTTCAAGTTTTGGTCATACTTTTTATGATTTATTATTTTTTCGGTTATTGTCAGCTATTGAATTAGATAGAATACAGATTAGGGGAACATGCGGACCTACTATTTTAAGTGGGTTCCAAACCACTGGGAAAAGGAAGAAGAAGAGAAATAAGGAGGTGGAGAAGGAAGAGAAACAACCTCTTTTTCAAGAATTGCCGATGTGTATTTTTTTTTAATTGGGAAGTATATATACATATTATGCCTATAGAAATGCTTTTAAGAGGAGGAGGAGGAGGAAGAATAAGGAGAAAAGCCGTAAAAAAGGGAAAAGAGAAGAAAATGAAGAACAAAACGGAGGAAAGGAGGATGATGGTGAAGAGGAGAAGAAAGAAGAAAAAAGTTACAGATGATATAATCATCTACTTCACATTTTACATTATTAGATGTACATTGTACATTAGATTGCATTAAACCTACAGTTTTAGGTGGGTTCCGAACCACCGGGAAGTTATTTTACAGCAGAGAACAGAGTCGTTTTGCTGGCTAATCCAATCGGTCACCCTTACAAAGAGGGCGCAGGAGTGTTGTAGCTTATCTCTGATTGAACAGGTACCTGCTACGGCACTCGGCTATCGCTTCCCATCCATACAGCTGTTGGAAAGAGTACCACAGGTTGCACAAAATCTAGTGAACCGATCAAACCACAAATTCACCGACTTACGTGTAAATGTGTACAGTGACTTTATGACTGTATTTCTTCGCATGAACGCTATTACATTGAATGAGACAATGAATTTTTCAAGAGCAATATTTTACTGATAATTGTGCGATGATAATTGTTATTGTTGTGATGGCGACTAAATGCATGCAACCTATCTCACATGATAGTATCATTAGTGATATTAGAGAGAGAGAGTGTGTGAGAGTGCGAGAGAGAGGGTAGGGGAGTGTGGGAAGGGGAGGGAAGAAGGAGTGAGTGAGTATGAGACCTATGAGAGGCCTATCAGTTTGATAGTTGAAGGTTACTAAAAAACGTTTTTAATTACTCTAATGAAAATAATCGTTTTTCACGTTGATAATGACTGTCCAGTACATTATTATCGGAGAAGTGTATAATATCGAAATGACCTTGAAATTGGTTGAGCTTGTTGTCTACGCTTTATTGACAAGGGGGAGTAGACCTGGCAGTAGAATGATAGTTTAGAATGACAACTCACAATTTTGCATCACCAGATAACACAGTAGTTCTACAGTGAATAGGAAGTGTCAACGCAATTTGAAAATTTGCAAAACAAATTTAAAAAAAAAATAAATTGATAACAGTTGAAGGCGATTGTTGATAATGGGATGACTGGTTGTGTAACATAGTGATTAGTGGCATTGAGAATTTTTTATGTTAATTTGATCTCTTGCCAACTGCAAAAATATTTGCAACAAACTTTAGTTGACCTAATTTTACACTTTATCATGTGGGCCTCCACACTGCGGTACCAATGGATCCTACTGTAGTTGTGTCTCATTTCAATAGTTATTAGCTTTATTATCACTTACTCCGCTTCCTCCTTCTCCTCCTCCTTTTCCTCCTTCTCCTCCTCCTCCTTCTTCCTCTTCTCTTCCTCCTCTTCCTCCTCCTCCTCCTCCGCGCTGAAGTTAAGACTCCAGTTGTGTTTAATTTTAATTGTTGTAAGCTTTATTACCACTTACTCCGCTTTATTATCATTTACTCCGCTCCCTCCTTCTCCTAATCTCCTTTTCCTCCTCCTTTTCCTCCTTCTTCCCCTTCTCTTCCTCCTCTTCCACCTCCTCCTCCTCCGCGCTGAAGTTAAGACTCCAGTTGTGTTTAATTTTAATTGTTGTAAGCTTTATTACCACTTACTCCGCTTTATTATCATTTACTCCGCTCCCTCCTTCTCCTAATCTCCTTTTCCTCCTCCTTCTTCCCCTTCTTCCCCTTCTCTTCCTCCTCCCCCTACTCATTCTCTTCCGCGCTGAAGTTAAGACTCTAGTTGTGTCTCAGTTATAAGCTTTATTATCATTTACTCCGCTCCCTCCTTCTCCTTCTCCTCCCCCTTTTCCCCATCATCCTTCTCCTCTTCTTTCTCCTCCTCCTCTTCCACCTCCTCCTCCTCCTCCTCCTCCTCCTCCGCGCTGAAGTTAAGACTCTAGTTGTGTCTCAGTTATAAGCTTTATTATCACTTACTCCGCTCCCTCCTTCTCCTTCTCCTCCCCCTTTTCCCCATAATCCTTCTCCTCCTCTTTCTCCTCTTCTTTCTCCTCCTCCTCTTCCACCTCCTCCGCGCTGATGTTAATACTCTAGTTGTGTTTCAGTTATAAGCTTTATTATCACTTACTCCGCTCCCTCCTTCTCCTCCCCCTTTTCCCCATCATCCTTCTCCTCCTCTTTCTCCTCCTCCTCTTCCACCTCCTCCTCCTCCTCCTCCGCGCTGATGTTAATACTCTAGTTGTGTCTCAGTTATAAGCTTTATTATCACTTACTCCGCTCCCTCCTTCTCCTTCTCCTCCCTCTTTTCCCCATCATCCTTCTCCTCCTCTTTCTCCTCTTCTTTCTCCTCCTCCTCTTCCACCTCCTCCTCCTCCTCCTCCTCCGCGCTGAAGTTAAGACTCTAGTTGTGTCTCATTTTAATAGTTACAAGTTTTATTATCATTTACTCCGCTTCCTCCTTCTCCTTCTCCTTTTTTTCCTCCTCCTCATCATTCTTTTCCTTCCCTTCCTCCTCCTTCATTTCTTTTACCTCCATCACCTCCTCCTCCTATACTACTCATTCTTATCCTCCCTCTCGTCCTTCTTATTCTCCTCCTCTTCCTCTTCTTCTTCTTCCTTCACCACCACCTACTCCTCCTTCTTATCCTCCTCCTCCTCCTCCTCCTTTAATCACTCATTCTCCAGCTGTAGAATTTTTTCAATAGAGGACAGCATAATACATATTAAATGGTGTATTTGAATTAAATAAATTAATATTTAAAAATAAAAAATAGATTTACGTCAAGAAACCACCTTTTGTGTAGATATGTCACCCGGATACACCATCCCACTTACTAGACTATATCTATGTTAGGATTTTTTCAAATAACTTGCACTTCACCAAACTAAATAAATATTTATAAATACAGTTTTGTATACAATGATACATGTACAACAAACATAAGATACATAATACAATGTTCAACGATACATAATACAATGTGCAACGATACATAATACAATGTGCAACGATACATAAAATTATTTCTCTCATTATCTAGCTTGTAGAAAATGGATTAATTAATAGAATAAAATGGATAATTACATAAAATAAATGATGTATTTGAAAAATGAATTGATTCATAAAAGAAATAATACAGTAGTTGAAAAAAGTGGTAAGGAAAGCTCCCCTGAGCCTACCCCCCCCCCCACATTCAGAGTGACCCTCTAGTTGTTACGCCACTACTGATCATTATCAAAATCGGTAATCAAGAGTATCACTTGTTGAAGTGCATGCTGTATCAATCAATCAACACATGTTGTTTACATGAATCAATCTCACTACTATAAATCTCACTTCAATCTTACTATCAATCTCACTTCTTATTTCGTCTCACAATTCCGCCTATGACCTTGGACTTGGACTTTTTATTTTTCCGCTCCTTCTTCTGTCACGTTTCGGCTCACTCGACGAAACAAGTTAGTTTTCGGCGCTGAGTCCGTCTGTCCGTCCGTGCGTCCTTCGTCAGCGCACCACTCATGAGCAATTACTGCATGCATTAAACAATTTTTTGGCAACTCGGTTCTCAGCCGCATTTGTCTCTACTCATCACTTATTACGATGCTTTTTTCAAGAGTCAAGGGATCAATCTCTGCCCATTCTTTTTTCTCTTGCATTCACCACTGTATCATTACACTATCACGTCCGTGTGTTCCCAACGTGATTATCGTCTTCCTCAGGCCTCTCTCACTCTTTCCTCTCTCTCTCTCTCTCTCTCTCTCTCTCATAGCTGGTTATTTTTTCTACCCAGCCAGTCGGATAGGACTTTGATAGCCGAAACACGATGAATATCTACGCGGCTGTAATTTTTCATACAACGTTTTTATTCATCTTTCTCCATGTAGATGATTTTGAAGGTGTGCTTGAGCATTGGTTGAGTTCATGGGAGCCTTCTCATTAACCGGTGGCGTCTGATTTGTCCATTCAAATTGTTTAACGTCTATGAATTTGAATAGACCAATCAGACGCCACTGGTAACATTTACCAGTTACGGGTAAAACTCCTAGGAACTTGACGAATGATTACGAAAATATTTTTGTAGCTTTTTTTGGAGGATGAAACCCACATAGGTCTAAGACCTGTGTGTAGGTAATGAACTGGATGATGGTGATTGCTGAGTTGGACGTACAGTTTTTGGTGGGTTCCGAACCACCGGGAAGTGATTTTAAAGCAGAGAACAGTCTTTTTTGCTGACCAATCCAATCGGTCACCCTTACAAAGAGCGCCCAGGAATTTCGTAGCTTATCTCTGAACAGATACCTGCTACGGCGCTCACTTTCACTTTCCTTTTTGAAATTTAGATATCGATTATCGATTATTATTACAAAAAAGAGGACGGCAATAGGGTTTTATAAGAAATGCCTCATTATTGTGAAATGAATAAATTGATGTCGGTCTACAAGGAGATAATTATTTAGAAGTGTAGGCTATTTATAAAAATAAATATTGAAGTAGTGTTCTTGGGTATGGAACACCCTTCAAACCCCCCCCCCCCCCCCCCACAACATTGAACACAAGATAAAGAGTTTTGGGAATTTTGATTTAAGCACTCGTTTTTATGATTAATCTAAAATAAGAATACAGTAATATTAATTCAAAAAGACTACTGAAAATGAATGGTTCTTCTTCTTTCTGAGTAAAAATGTAAGATAAAAAAATGTTGCAGTTCTAATGTTATGTTTCAAAGTCAGGAATTGCTCCGAAAACATCAGTCTTCGCCAACGGCCATACCACGTTGAATACACCGGTTCTCATCCGATCACCGAAGTTAAGCAACGTCGGGCGTGGTCAGTACTTGGATGGGTGACCGCTTGGGAACACCACGTGCTGTTGGCATTTTTTTTTTAAATTATTTTATTCGTATCTACACAACACTCTTCTCGCAAAAATTGTTCACTTTCGTATTTTTTCAACAATATCTGCAATAAATTACAATATCTGCAATAAATTACAATATCTACAATAAATTACAATATCTGCAGTTTCAGATTAACGTAATAATAATTTTTGCTACAGTAAATTAAATTTCGAAAGTAATTAATTTCAAAAATGTTTTAATGCTGTAAATCTAATTTTGAAATTTAGAATTGCCTCTTCAAATAAATGCTCTCATGCTGTACTGCAAAATGAAAAAATTGAATTTATTTATTGCCAAAAATCATACATAGGCTACATTTGTAAAATCAAACAAACAGAAATAATAATAATATATATAAAAGAAAAAATACCTAAGTTTCTTATGAACTATTGAAATAATTTTCGGCACTGCCAACATAAGATACCTTGTGTGTTGGCAGTGAGTCACAGTTGATCACTCTCATATCACAAAATAAATAATTAGGAATAAAATGAGATGAAAAATGAGAGATAATGAACGGAATTTCAAATTGCAGCAACAATTTGTTTTTCTTATCTAGATGTGGGAAAATTAATTGCGATATATTATGGCTCATTGCTTTCATTTCCGAGTTCCCTTTTAATTAATCTTGTGCAGCAAAAATCTTCAAGTGTAACGTTTTATTGATTATAAAAAAATATATAGCAGACTATTTTGAAGTAAGTACCAGTAGTTTAGTATAGTCAAGTTGAAGATTGAAAGATTTATAAGACTTTAAGAGTAATATTGCGTTGAAAAATAAATAAGATTTGTGCCAATTTTGTTGCAAATGATATTTGGCAATGCAAAGTATCTGGTACAGGCAATTAAAATTGAAATAAAATAGACATTTTATTATATTGAAGGAAAGATTCTTTGGTTGGTTAGTTATATTGCAAAATGCCAAAGTGATGGCCATCACACAAAAGTTATATCAAAGTTAATATTAAAAGGAATATTCTAATATTTTTTTACTGTATTTTCAATAAAAAAAAAATTATTCAACTTGATGATGGCTATAATTGACCGAACGAATAGAGGCCTCTGTATCAAATCGACCGTTATGCATTTGTCTGTTTGATAGTCGATATAAATGTAATGTTACATTGTGGGTTGTAGTTTATATATTGACTTGTGCCGTTCTGCATCCCAGAAAGGAGTATTCATTCATAGTTTCTACAGCCAAAATATATGGAAAAATAATGATACTGTTTGCCAATTGTGCATATAACTGTGGCCCCAACCTGCAACAGAGAGTAAAAGGCTAAATAACACTTTTCAAGCAATACTAGCAATGACAGCTGACGCCAACAATTATTTCTACTGACAGTTTTAATGGAGATGGAAATTTTCTTTAGACGGCTACCTCCTATTTTTTAAAGTTTTGCTCCTACAAAACTCCTGAGGGTGTCAAATAAATTGTGTTAGATCTGGAAATTTCTTTGAACGTGATGATTGTGTTTAATTTTGTGATGATTATTTATTTATTGAAAATACAAATGTTTGAGGGCACTAGGAAATATCCCATTTTTGCCCTCATGACACAATCATACATGTTACAACAGCCACGTTAAATTTAAATATGTTCTTAGAAACCATCTAAGAGTTGCAACTCACAACACTAATACAATGATAAAATTAGAATTAATACGTATAGAAACTTACTAAAATAAATGTTTCAATTAAATTAATGTTAATATCAACAAAGAAAAAAATATAAAATTGTTACAACTGTATAAACTAAAGAAGTATATAGTTCCTGGATTTCTTGTTCCATGACGAACTGCGTTGTTAATATTAACTTTTCAAGTGAATTCAACGACTTGCAGTCAAATTTTTATTAAAATAAGTAGTATTTCACTTACTTCTGTAGGCCGAACGTTTTCGAGTTGTTAAAACCCATCTTCAAGGCATCCTAAATGTCGATGTTGGTTTGTTGGTTAGAAGAACTGTGGTTTCTGTATAATGTGGTCAAAAAGTTTGTGTGATTTAAAATTTAACTGTTCGTTGAGGATGTTTGGTTTATTGTGTGTGGTGTGTTTGTAAATTTCAAATTGTTCCAAGGTGTTGAGTTCGTGTCCTTTAGATTTGATATATAGGATGTGTAAGTTGGTAGTGATGTCAGTAAAAGTGTGTCCAGTTTGAATGATATGGTCTGCAAAATTCGATTCTATTTTTGTATGTAAAGCTTGTAAATGTTCCTTGTAGCGTTGTTTGAATGTGCGGCCTGTTTGTCCTATGTAAAATTTGTTACAGTCAGAGCAGTTCAGTTTGTAGATCCCTGGGAGATCGTATTTGTTCGTGTTCATTGTGGTTTTTGGTGCAAGTGCATTATTTATTTTGTTTTTTGTTCTGAATGCGATGGTGTGGCCAGCTTTTTTGAAGATTTTGGCTAGTCTGTTTGATTGTGGGTTAATGCATGTCAAACTCAACCATAAAATAATAACAAAAAAACAAAACACCAACAAAAAATACATCACAATGACATAAAAACAAAACTAATAATCAATGAGGAATTGCCACCTTATCAGTCTCCTAAATTCTGCTGCAGATTCACAGAGACTCACTCTGATACCTATTCTGTTGAAAAGCCTTAGAGCTCTGTTCAGGGGTGAAAATGGAGTAGGCTACATCAAATCCTTTGTGCAAGCATCCTTTTTCTTGGGTGATATGTCTACTGTTTAAAGAACTATTAGTAATATAAATTGATTTATTGTTTTAAGTGCGTTTCTCTTTAGTATTTAAAATATTGTTTGCAGCTACATACCGTCCGTCCCCAATTAAATACTGTATTAATATGTTTCTTTAAATAACTACGAATTTTTTTTAAAGGATGTTTTTGTGGCTTGAAGCAAAAACAATATGAAATACTCTAAAACAATTTTAAACTTTTTAGAATAATGTACGACATTGCAATCATTTTAATAAGAAAATAATGATTATTTATTTACTTTTACGAGATCTTTCGGCTGTCACACCATCTTCCTGGTTGTCCTTGTTGATAATAGCAATGAATACAGATACTATAGTATCTGTATTCATTGATAATAGCAGTCTTATGGTAATAATAATAATAATATGTCCTTGTTGATCATAAACAACAGTTTTATTAAATCAGACTTCATGTCTTTGCTTTTGAATATTGAGCGGTTTCACGCTGAAGTTAGATTGTGCCATAGTTGAATGCATGAGTGCTTTACTCTACTTGTTATTGAAGCATGAGTTAATGCTCCACCCCTTGCTTGGCACCCCTTGCTTTACGTCCCTACGACTAAATTATTAGTTTTGGCAGTAACTGAAGCTCCGATGTACGCTATCTGGCGTCATTTCTGGAACTCCTGACACCAATGGGAATGCATTTTAAAAATCGTTCAATTTTGCAGTTTATCCAAATTTCACTTACGTTTCACTTAATTTATTATCATATTTGTGTGATCAAATACTAAATTTTTGATTTCCCAAACAATTTACAGTCCATAGATGAAAGCATATTGAGCTAATGAGGTGTTTTGTTCGTACCTCTCGCTGGCCAAATGTTTGTTGGTTGGTGGGCTAGCTTTAGCATGTCTCTTTCTAAGCATACTTACCTGGCGTGGGGGTCAACCGTGATCATGAAGGCGGTTCCCCCAGGGCGAGGCCTTGTCATTGCACTGCGACTTGGTTGACCCCTGCGAATGCCCCAAATGTGGGCATCTCGGGCGCATTATTTTTGTTAGTCGGGACTGCGTTCGCGCTGTCCCGGTCCTATATTAATTAATTTAGTAGTTTTAATAATTTAAAATTTGTACTCAAATTTTACAAGAACATAGTAAGAAAACTTTTCTGCTGTAAAATCACTTTCAGGTGGTTCGGAACTCACCCAAACCTGTAGATACAACTCATTACCCACGAACAGGTCTCAGACCTACGCAGGCTTCACCAAAAAATAACGAGATCGAAATAGGATTGCTCTAACTACAATGTTTCTCTCATGTTAGCTAAGACTATCAATATCAGGATTAAATTGCCTGATGTTAGCTGTTATTCCTAGACATATTCTCGATTGAATTCATTACTATTGGGTGGTTTGTGAATGGAATTCCACATATTTGTAATGTTTTCCATGACAAAATTCTTGAACCATCTAATATCAAACCTGGCACTGTTTTTCTATTTAAATTGTGATTTTTACTGACATACTGGATGAATGCATAATTTCGCTACTGAGAAGAGAAAATAAAAATCACAGCAGTCTAGCGGAGTAGTGAGCATGTAAAAATCATAATTTGAATAGAAATACAGTCAGTTTTGATTGATATCAGATTGACTTATACTCTAAACTTTTCCATTCCTAATCATAAATCTATTATTTATTTTTCTTGCACAAGCATCTATGTAGTCTTTATTGTAACCCCAATTTACTATTACTATTCACTATTGCCATTTTATTTATTATTTATCCATTTGGTAATTATTATTAAACATTGGTTATTTAGCAGGATCTATTTAACGATCTTCAGTTTTATCAAGTCATTTTTATTTCAGATTATTCTATGTATTATTCCATTCTTTTTATTGTAAGATGAAAAAGTTCAATATTTACTGTTTATTCAATTCATTTTATTTCAATATGAAGCATATAAATTTCTTAATGTTTAGAGATTTGTTTTTTGTTATTTGGAGATTCAAAGCTTGGTTGCAACTTAGAAGTTACCGGTACCGTGTTTTTTAGTTCTTGTAGAATTATCGTTATTGTTTTCCAACTATTATCCAATTATGGGAAGTATAGAATTATTTAGATACAAATAAAATGTATTAAAATCATGGAAAAATATGATAAAATTATTGAGATTTTAATTAAATGTATTAAAAGCATGTAAACACTGATATATCATTGAAAAACGAGCAAAGTCAATGGTTGCGAATTGAGACTATAATAATTAGTTAATTTAAAAAAGAACAAATAATAATATTCATTTAAAAAGAATGCCAACAGCATGTTGTGTTCCTAAATAATAATTCATTCTTAAAAAAAAGAAATACAATCCATTGAAAAAGAATGAAAAAAAAATTCATTTAAAAAAGAATGATTAATAATACATTTAAAAAAGAATGAATAATAATTCATTTAAAAAAGAATGAAAAACACATTTAAAAAAAGAATGAATGATAATAATTCATTTAAAAAAAATGCCAACAGCACGTGGTGTTCCCAAGCGGTCACCCATCCAAGTACTGACCACGCCCGACGTTGCTTAACTTCGGTGATCGGACGAGAACCGGTGTATTCAACGTGGTATGGCCGTTGGCGGGAAATTCATTTCTTGAAGCAATCCTTGCAATTGAAACATCTGATTAGAGCTGCGTCATTGTAAATAATATTATTATTATTAGAACTCATAAAATAAATTACGTACATAATCGTGATCTTCTTTGCTTTTGATCTTGATTAAAATAATTTGTCAACAATAATAATTATATTAATTTATATTCTATTGAATATACTGGTTCCTTTCTAACCCAACTGGTGGATGATTTAGTAACTAGCATCACATTACATCTACTGCTTTACAATTTCGCAATTTTTATCAAATATCCCTTGTAATATTTAAAGTACACATATTTTAACTAACGAAGTTGATGATTTTCCTATGCTTGGATGATTTAAAGAAAATTTCTCTACGATATTAGAATCCTCCAGCTTGAAATAAGTGATCAAAGTTGCCGAATTTTGTACCTCTCGCTTGGATTTTTGTAGCAGTTTGATGGGGTTGTTACTGAAGCTTATATTCAGGTATCGCTTCTCGGCCTGTTGGCTAAGATCAAAGTGTAGTATCTGTTCTTATCAGCTTAATATCTGATACGCCTCACATTGTGGGGCCAGTATATTAAACTGATTTTTGGAAATAGATGGAGAGTTAGGGGCTTGCTCCACCTCCATCACGGGTCGACCTGGCATTGCAGTACAGTCGGGACCGGCCCACCTCATCTAATCAACTTAGTTCAATTTTATTATAGTTATTATTGGTGATAAACATATGATTTTAATAAGTTTCAAATCTAGTTCACTAGTAAACTCGTCACCCACAAACTATATCTCTTTTGGTATCAACCTACTCCATTCACGCATTAACTTTTGTAACACAAAACATTATTAAATTAATCAATAGTGAATTTATTCCCTTCATCAGATAATTATTCATCTGTATATCATTTTGTATTCACAAAAAAGATATTTTACAATGCGTTGTAAATAAGATGGTGTAGGGTGGTCCCTGTTAGCGGGAAGAGACTTCCCTTTTATAAAAATGAAATAGATTGAAACTTATGTTTTTAAGTGTAAAAACAATAAACATTGCTGATTGGAAGATTAGCCTACAATCAGGACTAGCACACTTACAGAAGACTAATCTATTTTTAATCACAAGACGAGACAAAATTGGAGTATTTGATATAGGAACTTACAAATAGAGGAGATTTCTTATTTTTCTCTGAAATCCCCTGGAGCCTCTTCTTTGGCCACAAGATCCGAAGATCTCCAGGGATATGGGACTCTGCCTTCTGGGTAGGAAATGGGAGTATACTAGAATCTTTGAGACTGCACTCTTGAAACAAATATGTCGACAGTTATAAGCTGACTCGAACTACAGATTTACAGTATCGTCAGACCAGTTTCACTTTTTTCGACATTTTCATAGTTCAAGCTTTCAAATACATACGTACCTGTACATATTTTAAAATCCAGTGATTGAAGGAGGAAAGGAAAAAGAAGATAAGGCGAAGAAAAATACGGGGAAGAAGAATAAAAAAAAAGAGACAATAAAAACGCACTTGTAAACGATCTCAAATCTACTTTATAAACGTTTAGATGCTAAATATTTTATGTCGACGAAACTTAAGCGATTGGAGGAATTGAAGGAGGAGAAGGAAGAGAAGAAAATTAAGGAGACGAGGAAGAGAGAAATTGTAAATAGGTTATGTAATGCTCTAGATATCCTGATTCAATAGATCGGGCAACCTGCTAGTAATAATAATATTATTAAGGCTATTTCACCTGCCTCATCAACTGTCCGTCGGGCCACTGGGACTTGTCCTATGTCTTCCACATTGCAAGGAATTTCGCAGGGATCCATCCACTCCGCTGAATTAACGACCGGTTTAGAAAGTTTTTGTTGACCAGCAACATGCTTCAAGATTATTTTATCGTAGCCAGAAATAGCACCAATAATAAAAGAATGTTGTTTTTAGTTTTTGCAAATTTCCTCTGATTTTGTTTCTCTAATTTTGTTTCTTCCTAAAATAGCTACCGTATGCCTATTACTGATATGAATGAGAAAACTCCATCAGGCTTTCTAATGATTCGAGTTTAGTTTTTCAAAAGTTATCTCTTTCAGAGAAAATACTCAAGTTTTTACTAATTCTCGTTTTTTATCTTGAACTGAAATTGAGCCAATAATTTTATTTCATTTATCTTTATAATCACCATTTATCCCTAATTTAGAAATGTGATGAGATATTTGAATGTAATGACCAATAAAGCATAAATAAGCATACATCTTACATCCAAGTACAGTTTGAAATCTTTGATTTTATAAAATTTAAATTAAACATGCTGCCTTCAATAATGTCATAGCAATGATTTTTCAAATTTATTTAACCTACTTGTTAAACAAGTTTAAACATTGATAAAAATAATTCAAAACAATGCTTTAATATTTAAAAAAATTGCAGCCATCTTTTATTTTGTCTATATCTTTGATTTTATAAAATTTAAATTAAACATGCTGCCTTCAATAATGTCCTAGCAATGATTTTTCCAATTTATTTAACCTACTTGTTAAACAAGTTTAAACATTGATAAAAATAATTCAAATCATTGCTTTAATATTTTAAAAAATTACAGCCATCTTTTATTTTGTCTATGGCTAATTTCAGGAGGCACGAGACTATTTATTTGATAATGGAATGCTATTTAATTATTTTGTGCATGAAATTTCAGAATTTTTGAGAGCAAGAGGCAATTTTATCATGTACATTCAGCTTCTTGTAGAACATTTGGTATGAGGTGGTAATAATTTGGTATTAGGCAAAAGTTCATCATTATTGAATATTGGATAAAGAATATGTATTGTTGAAATCAGAGGTTGTACATTTTTGAAGTTATTAGTCATTGCAAATTATGAAAATAAGTTATGGGTTATAGGATGCATGAGCATTCATGTTCCTGTTTTTGGCTGAGGGTAAAACTTGTCTAAAATATAAATAATGGACCATAATGTCCATTAATAAAAATGATGGACCATAATGTCCATAACAGTTGAACAACTGGTAGGGAGATGCTTGGTCACTCAACCCATACAAGCATACTTTATAATTAAGCTAACTTTAATAATAAAAAAATTATCAATTTTTGAGGAATAAATATAGAAATATTATAATATAGAAATATAGATACCCTCTCAAATACCATTGAAAAGATGTTGCATACCGTATCAGTTTTTTTTTTGGTTTTTGATGTTGTTTGGACATTTTGGAGGCCATATTGCATTCATGGTTTGCTCCTGGTTTTGGAGGGTATTTAAAAGTCCTCACCCTGATTTTGGCCAGCAAGCCGCCACTAAACTTAGCAAATAGGTACCTGCTATTATTTATTATCATAAGAAATTCATCAAAAGAAAAACAAAAACTAGTAGATCCAATGTGAAAAACTTCACACTTTCTTCAGAAATCTAGAACTTTTTCATAATGATATGATAAATAAAACGGAATTCTTAATAAATAAATAAAATTTGATCTGAAGAACGGGCAAAGCTTTTTTGGTGACAATCTAAACTATATTACAGAGGAAAACCCTAATAATGCTCTATACAAAGGTCAATTTAAACTAAAATTAACCTCCTGGATTTCTTGTTCTATAACGATCTGCGTTGTTAATATTAACTTTTTATTATAAATTTAACGACTAAAATTAATCTGTGATGTTTTCCATGACGAAATACTAAATGAACAATCTAATATTAAAACTGACACTGTATTTCACTTTTAAATAATGTTAAATCAAACGCAATTTTTAACTACATAATGGCTGCTCATCCTAACCTCAACAAAGCATGACCCCTGGCGGCAGGCTGACGAAGCTTCTTTTCAGAAGTAAAATTAATCATCTGCTTCTAAGTTCTTCAGTTCATCAAAAACGTTATTTTCAAAATTATTCAACATGTAGCAAGATATCTATCATATAATCAATGAAAAATTGTGAAAATATGCATATTCATCATGGTTTGACGGAATAAAATCGAGCAAGAACATAAAATACTCATAAAACCCATCAAGCAATAATTATAATGGGCTAATTAGTAATAGTTCGACTTCAAGTGACTCTTCAAGACTCATACTTCGTTTTTTAACGAGTTCGCTTTGTCTTGTTAAGAGTGAGCTGTCGAAATGTGTTTTGATAATTAATAGCCTCACACCATAATAAATCCCATTAAAAATGAATAATTTCCGCCGAATTATTTATAACTGCTAGATTGCAGATGCTAGATAGTGAATATTGTATAGAAATATTGCGTTGTTCAAAATATTCTAATCTCTTCTCTTAATCTCTTGCATAATTATATAAAATGCGATGTGTGTATGTATGAATGTTCCCAGTAAACTCCAAAACCGCTGAACCGATATTTTATTAAATTTCCAGGCACAATGTAGAATAGTCCCTAGATGGTTCCTGTGAAGTTTGGGAGTTCAAAATTACACAAAAAAGAGACACGAAAAGGAGAAATCCATCCAGGAACAGATGAAAGAAGTCAACAGTTTTTAATCATATGGCAGGCCCTTGGCGGCGTTATTTACGCTGTCTGCAGACTTACGGGCGTACCGTGTAGTCTGAGCATTGTAGTCATGTAGGGAACATATCAGTGGAGAATCAAAGCTCAGCTTATATTTCATCCATTATTTCTTTGGTGAAAAAACAAAATGTTCTAATTGAAATTTAACCAATTTTAGGAAAGCTAGGAAGATGCGGTTTGTGCTAGACTCTTGGGAATTCGCCGGGTCCGCTATTACAACTAAAATCCCGTTGCAACGCACGGGCGAGCTGCTAGTGATAATTATTAATAACAGGTGCTGATGATTTATTATTAAAGAGGAATAGTTGTATGAAAGTGAAGGTCAAATTGACAACACATCAAGGTCATTGACAGTGACCGTTATGAACTCTTTTGTATGTCCCTTATTGCTCTATTCTCTATAGCCATAATTTTTTCGGGAATTTATTTTGGCGATATTTTATTTCGTTATTTGTTTCTTTTCATAAGACGACACAGATATTCGCTGTCTCCTTTATTATGTAGCAGGTTGCCTGAGTCAATTGAATTGGGATATCGAGAACGTGACATCATTTATTTAAAAATTAAATTTATTAGTGTTCTTCTTTTTATCCTGTTTTCTTTTCCTTTTTCTCTCCTGTCTTTTTCTTATTTTCCTGTATTCTTCTTTCTCTTCTTCGTTAGTCTTGTTATTTTTTTTCTGTTCAGCACCTAGTCTTCTTCTCCCCCTCCTCCTTCTCATCCTTCTTAATCTCTTACTTCTTCTTCATCTCCTCTTCCTCCTACTCCTTCTCCTTCACCTCCGCCTCCTCCTCCGCACCCTTCTCCTCCTCCTTCTCTTCATTTTCGTTCTCCTTCAAGTCCTTCTTTTCTTCCTCCTCATCCTCTCCTTCTCTTTCTTTCTCGTCCTTCTTCTCCTCCTCCTCCTCCTCATAACCCCTTCTCTTTCTTCCTCCTCCACCTTCCCCACCACCTCCTCCTCCTTCACCACCGCCTCGTACTTTTAGTCCTTCTAGCCATTCTTTCCACCTCCTTCTCCTCCTCCTGATCCACTTTATCTTCCTCCTTCTCTTCTTTCTCACCTCCTCTATTGCACTTCATCTTTTCCGTCGTCATAATTCTCCTCATCCTCCTTCCTCTCCTCATCCTTATTCCTCTCCTCATCCTCCTTCCTCTCCTCATCCTCCTTCCTCTCCTCATCCTCATTCCTCTCCTCATCCTCATTCCTCTCCTCATCCTCCTTCCTCTCCTCATCCTCCTTCCTCTCCTCATCATCCTTCCTCTCCTCATCCTCCTTCCTCTCCTCATCCTCCTTCCTCTCCTCATCCTCCTTCCTCTCCTCATCCTCCTTCCTCTCCTCATTCAACCCCGAATCCTTCAGTGCTAGAGTTTCGTCGACAGCGGACAGCATCGAAAATACGTTTATATAATTCATTTTTTGTTCATTTTTGACAATTTTACTGCATTTTTTTACATTGAAGTAGAAGTTGCAGTAATATACTTCACAACGAATAGCACTGATGTACAAACCACTTCAATCAATAAACCCGAAAGACTATAGTTTTGACTGTTACATCATGTTCAATCTCAATAACCTGATGTTTACAATCAATAACATCAGCTGTTATGAATAAATATCACAATATGACAATCACCTACACCAAGGAGAATAATAAACTTCCCTTTCTTACTAAAATGTTTTTGTGGCTTAGCGGTTTTGAAATTGTCACTTGAGAGAAAACGTTGAAAATGATACAGTACTTGTAGCCCAAATGTTATGTAGCTGTTCTTGACGTAGAAACAAAAAATGGTCGTGACCTAATAAATGTCATCTTGGAATTAAATGATTTTTAAACCAGCATTTACTGTATCAGTTAACAGTTGCACCCTACTACAAAAAAGAATCGTAAATTACTAGTGAAATTAAATTATTTTTAAACCTGCATTAATCATATGAGTTGTACCTGGGAGAAATTACCTAAAAAATCAAAAAAATATTCGTAATGTTATACAATAATTAAATTATTTAATAGAAACAAATGCAACATAATATCAATTTCAAATTCATTTTTTTGTAATTTGGAAGTCTTCATTTTATATTTCAGTCAGGAATCCCTTCAAAAACACTGATATTCGCCAACGGCCATACCACGTTGAATACACCGGTTCTCGTCCGATCACCGAAGTTAAGCAACGTCGGGCGTGGTCAGTACTTGGATGGGTGACCGCTTGGGAACACCACGTGCTGTTGGCACTTTTTTATTTTTATTAATTTATTCATGTCTCTTCTCGCAGCAATAGCCCGCTTTAGTATTTTTATTTCAAAATATCTACAATATATCTGCAGTTTCAGAATTACATAATATTATAAACTATATATTATATAATTTATTAGTCTTTCATCATGCTTCCTCACTTAATGAATCATTGAAATAATTATTAATTGAATAATAAATATACAATAATGAATTTATAAATAATGAATCAGAGATGATAAATGATGAATTATAAATATTATAAATTATAATTATAAATTATAATTTAAAATTAAATTAATAAATTATAAAATTAAATTAATAATAAAATTATAAATTATAAAATATTATAAATTATAATTATTAATTATAAATTATAAATAATGAACAATGAATAATTAGCTATTATAAGGAAATTTTAATATTTTTTAAATTAATATTATAGCTATAGCTATGATATTAAAGCTTAGCCTATAATATCAGGTTAATAGAATAATTATTATCCATAATAATACAGCTATGGAGTGATTCAGGGGTGGAATAATCACAATTGACCGATCCTTGTAATTTCACCCCTGAATTATTAGTAAAAAGGTTGAACAGGTGTTGGACTTTGAAAAGCCGGCTCCTTATGCTAATAAGAAACTGATACAGACAGTGTTATGGCGCAAAATTATAATAATTCGCGTCCTGAGAATATTATTAAAATAATTATTGCCGGCAAATAAACTGTTTTTGCGCATCCACTTCGTGAAATCCTCTGCGATTCTCAACTATTTCTCCACGTTTCTTCTTCGTAGTCTTTTTACCTAGATTTCACATCCTGTTTCTTGTAGATAAAACCAGTTTTTCTCTCAATAACCCTATTGGTGCTGACTCTCATTACAAATACATAACACATGACACGAGAAATAGTTTTCCAACTTCTGGCTATCCATTTTGTTGGAATTATTAAATTGTTCTTATTCGCGTTTGAATGATACAGCCGCCATTGACAATGGAAAACTACTAGACGTTCTTCCTATTGGTATGCACAGCGTGGCTAAGCCGTAATCACGTGAGAGATTCCGACTTGTAAATAATCATTAGTTTAAAAATGGAATATTTCTATTGTTAGAGGTGGAAATAATCCGAGGGCATTAACAAGTATTATTACTACACTACTTTTATTGTTTTGTTTCGACTTTTTATAATGATAACTATTACTATTATCGTTCTTATTATAATTACGTGGTATTTTTTTAAATTATTATTGTGCAAGACTTTTTTGAGATGTATTATTTTATGCTACTAGCTACTACTAGTCCCATTATGATGATGCCTCATTATGATAATAATGTTGGTTTTGTAAAACTTTCAATTAGTTCAAACTATTGTGTATGTTTTGTGGAGTGCGGTTTTGGGCTTTGCCTGTCGCATCCACATGATGTAATCTTTTTGAAATAAAATTAAAAAAATTAAAATTGAAATTGATTGACTTTTCATTGGATGTGTGTTCTGAATACTAGAGTAAATTCCTTGCAAATTTTATTTAATTTTTTTGCTTTAAAAATAACATTATTTAATTAAAATTTCCTCAACTTATTTTAACAAGACATTAATTTAACATTGTCAGCTAATCTCCATGGGGAAGCGCCTTCAGTAGGGGTCTCTGCGTGGGTAATGAAATGGATGATGGTGATTGATGAGTTGAACCTACAGTTTTAGGTGGGTTCCGAACCACCGGGAAGTGATTTTACAGCAGAGAACAGTGTCTTTTTTGCTGGCCAATCTAATCGGTCACCGTTACTAACAGGACCTACGAGAACGCAGCTCACTCTAATTTTATATTGGATGTGTTCAGAAAAAAAAACAAAAAATATATGTAATATATATATATATATATATATATATATATATATATATTAATATATAATACAAAAATAGTTATTAATTCTTTGTTAAAGCGCATCTCAAGACTGAGTAGATTGATTTTTAAAGATTCAAGTATTTCTTTATTTATTCATTATAAAAACACAATGAAGCAAAGGTACTGAAGCAAAATGGCTAATGCCCAGAACTGCTTCCTTCGCCAATTTTTGACTGTAAACACCAAATTTTAGGTTATGTCCAAGTTTAGCTAAAAATTTAAAGTAGAATGACAGATTCCTCTCAATACAATAATATAAATTTTGAAGTTCAATTTGAAAACTAAGCACTAGAATAGTCCAATGTTCAATAGTCCAAAGAAAGAGGATATAATTTTAATTCTGTCTGAGGTTTTAGAGCCGAAAATATGGAAGCCAAATCAGTTTAATCACATAGGAAAATTTTTCAACAGTACATGCAACAAATCAATTTTCAGTTGAAGCTATTTGTTAATTTTAATTAACAACCTAATGTCAAGTGAACCCCAGTCTTTGAATATACTATTGGTGAATAAATCTCAATTGGAGACGAGTTCAAATTTTTTTTAACTTCTACTCACAAAATAAAACAGCTAGTCAACATTTACTTGCATATTATTTATTTATTGTGACAAATTTACAACGAGTGTGAAGGTGCAACAGACTCAAGTCCAAAACTTTAACGTTAACGTTAACACAGAATAAAAATTTAAGATATGCTGAAAACCTTCACTCAGAAAATAATAAAATGAATTTTCTCACTTGACCACTATTAATTTAAAAGTTCACTCGAAACGAAACACTAAAACAGTTATTTTATATATTTTAAAACAGTTATTATATTCGAACATTTGTTATAATTTGTGGAATCAACCATTAATTCAAAACATTAGGTCAACCATTAGTTTATTTCGATGTATGCACATGAAATAAAATTGATAATTATTTTTGAATAAGCTAAATAATCAATCTTTATGGAATAAAGTGATGATTTATAAATAGATTTCAATGGTTGGAAGACTCTTACGGGTCTATCACAATTGAATTTACCAATCAGCTCAATTGTTATACAATCAATTATTAATTAATACACTTTTTACATGGAATAGGGTTAAATCAAGTTGGTGGTTTGTCCATGCTTTTACTTATCCTTCCACAAGAGAAGTTGTAGTTACACTTTTGTTTATCGGGTTTGAGTTCTTACATGCTCTTGCAGTTGTAATCAGGTTTGATAATACAGGAAACCAGTTGTAATAAACTAGTTGGGAAATAGTAGTGAGTTGCAGTTTATAAATTAAACATTAAATTAAAAAGGTCAATAATGCTCAAAACAATCTTTCTATTGTTAATGCTGTATAATGTACCAGTCTCCTAGTATTGATTTCTTTGAAAAGAATCACAATACAATAGTGATTTATTGTTTAAATTGAATTTTTACAATGCCTTATGTAATGTTTTTAAATTTTTTCAGAGTCCAAATGTTGGGGAACGAGATCAATTATAACAGTTATAATTTTCATGGATAGTGGTAGACGCAATATCTACTGAAAGACATTCTCGTTTGATGACACTGCCTCCTCATAATCAGGAGTGAGTAATCCTATTAATATAAATAAATTATAAACTCATTAAATCGAACATGATTTATCATATTCATGAATTAATGTTTCACTTATTCATCTATTGGTTAAAAACATGATTTATTATTATAATGCGACTCATGTATTTTCTTATGTTCCAATACATGAATGTTAAACAATCCTTGAATAATTTCAAGGATAAATTTGTCTTAAAGAAGTTGGCTTCTCAGTTTTTATCATGCTTGAAACCAGTTTGTTGTGAAAACTGTACGTCAAATTGAATACCAATGATTTTATGACAGTATGGTCATCAAGTTTTTCACCTTTCAACCTTTCAGCCATCAAGTATTTCAACCTTTCAAGCTTTAGACTACTATAAATGTTCACTTCATCAAATCCAAGAAGAAAATCAAGTTTATAGGTCTCTACTTGGCTAAACATAACTTTAAATAGAAAACAACCAATAGGGTGACCTGAAGTAAATCTTGTCCAATGACAGGGATCAATCCAGGGGATTAGATTAGATTCCTTTATTCATGATAAATTTACAATTTTTGTTTTCAAATGTGTGCTTACATACAATATTTTAACATCACATAGAAAGCAGACCTGGATGATACTATTTTGTTGGAAATATTAACATTGATCTAATGGGTAGAGCTAATGAAATGAAATTAAAGTGATGCATTCACATGAAAAGGTGAAGTTTGGACAAAAATTCGTCCATTCGAACACTTAACCTTGATAACATTTGGTCTTCGTTTTTCTTAAATTCAGCAAAATATTGAGTTAATTAAATTGACTTCAGATTTTAGATTGGTTTCAATTAATATTACATTATGAATTGCTAATTTAGATGATGAGAATGTATCATAATGTTTTTAGTATTAAAAATGAGACTAAAAAGTAAGATTTGAGAAAAAGATTAAGGGAGGGGAGGGGATAAAGGGGATGTATCCGAACACGAGCTCTCACTGACACTAAAAAAATGCGTTATATGTGTCTTTTACAGAGATGATGGCCTTCTTTTCAGGTAATATAGCTTAAATTTTTTTCAGTTGATATGTTTCTGTCTGAAACAAATTTCTGGATTTGCCTCTCTCCAATATTAATTAAAATATTGAGCAATGATTGGTTTGTCTATTTCCACATTATAGGACATATCACCTACAAATCTGAGAAGCACTAAACATGTAAGCATTAACCTAAATTTGGTGTTTAATTTCTTTAATTGAATTGGTTACACCTCTGAGTGTCATCTTAACTCCTACCACCTCCCTAGCCACAACCCCTGATTAAAATTACCATTCTTCTTTCATAGAGCAAAAAGTGAAACAATTAAAAATGAAAATCATGAGAGATTACCATCCTTGACAATAATGTCAGACTAAAGTCTGTGAGAAAATACTTCCAACATGGAATTGGGGGAGCAATCTTCCACCACCACAGATGCTCTCTATTGTAGTCAGGAGGATGTGAGGAAGAGAGGAGATTCGGACCTGCACACAGTAGAATGCGCATTGTCACTTTTCTGTTTTTGGAGTGAATGCTTCTATGTGGTGGGGTGAATTGTAAGGGATGGAGAATTGGACCTTTCTCTCTGCTGCCTTGGTATGTGTTGGAAGTATTTTCTTGCAGACTTTAGCAAGGTTGTGTTCGTGTTTACTAGAAAGCTAATCATCCAGTAGGTGGACCTTCACTGTTAACCTTAGGCAGAATGTTATTGGCTCCTGTATTTTATAAGGGGCTTGGCGGCTGTTTGGCATACAAAATGTAAGATCATTCAAAATTATAACGCCTAAATTTGAATAGGACAAGATTCATGGTCGTTATATTTTATGACCACTGAATGCTGGTCTTACAAAGTGTTCCAATCAATGGATTGGAATAGCCATTAGCTAGTAAAAAACGAACAAGTTTTAGAGGCAGTCACGATATAATTACCCGTATTCGCATTTTATGCTTGAAGTTCATTTGCCAGGGTTGAAATTGAAATTTTTGGAATTTATGGTTATGAAATTTAAGGAAATCTATTCAAGGTTATTGTTCAAATTTTGTTCTATGCTCTTCCAAAGCACTCAGTTATTGGAATAAAAATTTTATTGCATATTTTATCACATGAGATAAGCATAAGTATTTGAAGAAAGTATTGATCAATGTGATTTGCATTCCCTACTATTGCAAGGTTTATATTTAATATCTATGTTTATGTTCAATTATTGCCACTTAATTAAAAAAATTGTATGGATTACTAATTCAAAAATTAAACCGTGCAAGTGATAGAAAAATAATAACTTTTAAAAATTGTTTTTTTTTCTTAACTTTTCAAGTGAATTCAACGACTTGCAGTCAAATTTTTATTAAAATAAGTAGTATTTCACTTACTTCTGTAGGCCGAACGTTTTCGAGTTGTTAAAACCCATCAAGGGTTTATGGCATAGGACTCAAGGCATCCTAATTGGCATCCAAGGCACATGGCAAGGGATTCAAGGCATCCTAAATATTGATGTTGTTTTGTTGGTTAGAAGAACTGTGGTTTCTGTATAATGTGGTCAAAAAGTTTGTGTGATTTAAAATTTAAATGTTCGTTGAGGATGTTTTGTTTATTGTGTGTGGTGTGTTTGTAAATTTCAAATTGTTCCAAGGTGTTGACTTCAGATTTTATATATAGAATGCGTAAGTTGGTAGTGATGTCAGTAATAGTGTGTCCAGTTTGAATGATATGGTCTGCAAAAGTCGATTCTGTTTTTGTATGTAAAGCTTGTAAATTTTCCTTGTAGCGTTTTTCTTTCAATTGTTGGAAGATTTTATAATTGATAACAACATTTTTGAATAACCAAACCTACCGACAAATAATATGGGTATTTCAATATAGTTCTGAAACTTGACACTATAGACAGTCAGTTTTAATGTTGTATTTTTATCAAGTATTTTATCATGGAAAACTTTACAGATTTTAACAAAGGGCTGTGAATAGTAGAATAGATGAAAATTGTAAGGATTTCTAGTCAGGAGAGGATGAAGTATTGGTTTGACATGGCCTCTTGAATGATGGTAAAGAAGAGGTGGAGAAGAAAATGTAAGAAGGAGGCGGCAAAGAAGATATGGATGATGAGGAAGTAAAAACAGCGCGCTAAAAGTAAGGAAATACGGATTCAAATCATCATGCAAATCCAATTTCCAGACCGGTCATTGGAAAAGTAAAGGTTTAATAGGTTCAATTAATAAGGTTCACTTAAAGGACCTCAAAGTTAATGGTTCAATTTATAAGGTTCCTATAGTGGGAATGAAGGAGTGTTCCTTGATTGTCATTTTGCCATTGAAAGCTATTTTGCAATTATTTTCCAAAAGTGCAAATTTTTGAAAGGTGTATATCACCTATTATATCATAAGTTACACATTTAGCAATTGTATTTTTTTGCAATTTGAAGATTCTTGTAGAATTGAATTGAAATATTATTTGCCATAATGGGATATTCAGCAAATATTTTTTTATTCACAATTTATTGACTATAGCAATTTACAATTTCTTAATCTGAGACTATAGCAAGTTACAATTTCTTAATCTGAGACTATAGCATTGAATAGCTGATGGAAATAGATGAACGATACTGCACAGAAATATTTTGTAACCGCCGGGAATCGAACAACGGACCTCCCAAATACCGGTTAGGCATCTTAAGCACTAGACTGTTTCATCGAAATGTCGTAGTCGATATCCGCCATTGAAGTCTTCAGTATAGCACTTTGAGGAATTCGAAATTAATTAATTGTGATTTATTAATTTCTAATTGCTCAAAGTGCTGTTAATAAATCAATATTACTAAACCATGTTCTATATACATGTATGTATATATGTATTGCTACGGCCAGGTGACAAGTTGTTTATGTAAAAATCAGCTGGTAATAGCAAATATAATGTTTGCAATGTTTGAAAGCTCGAGAAGGTTTTCCAATAGAAGATAAATAGTTGTGTTCGTGTTAAGCAGTTCAAGTGTTAATTTTCCAAAAGTTATTCTTCAATAAAATCCATGTTTAAAACGCCTCTGACTGTTTTATTTACGTAAATTCATAACAATTGGTGTCAGAAGTGGGATAAGTGCATTTGAGGTGGGTTTATCTATTCGAAAAGTGATTTTATTAGTGTTTTTCAACTATTCATTTGTTCATCCATTTTTTTGTGTTTACTTTTAACAGTTATACTGGTTTGAGATTCAAAATGGCTGGAAAAGGTTTAAAACTTTCATGTTTGAAAGTGAGTGAATTAAAACAAGAATTAGAAGAACGAGATCTTGAAATAAGTGGTAATAAAGCTATTCTGCAAGAACGACTTCGTGTGGCATTGGTTGAGGAAGGTTTGGATCCGGACATATTCCTCTTTGAAACCCCATATGGTGAGTTAAAGTCAGCTTTGGAAAGAAAATTAGAAGAGAACAGAGATATATTTGAGGAAAAATTGCAGGAAAATCATAATTTCTTAAGAAATGAAATAAAAAACATGGAAGATAAATTTGAGAAAAATCATAATTTTGTAAGAAATGAAATGAAAGACATGGAAGAGAAAATGAAAAACATGGAAGATAAATTTGAAAAGAAGTTTGAAAAACTACAGGAACACAATAATGGCATTGAAAGATCAATCTCTATGGTTGATGTTGCCTCTGTTAATCAAATTAGAGAAGACACTTCTGTAAGTTATCAAAAAGCACCTATCATCCTGCCAAGTCATCCAATTGGGCTACCCACTTTTGATGGAAAGATGCCATGGGAAGATTACCGTTCCTTGCTTGAGACAGCTGCTGACATACATGGCTGGACACCTGCAGTGAAAGCTGCAATGCTTAGCCTGTCACTCCGTGGAGATGCATTAGCAGTTCTCCAAACAATCCCTATGGCTGATAGGCAGAACTTCGATGTGCTTCTGAGACACATAGAAATGAGGTTTGGCCATCAACACATGGATCAACTTTACCGTTCACAACTCAAGAATAGGATCCAGAAGCCAAACGAATCACTCCAAGAGTTCAAAAGTGATATTGCCCACCTGGTAAGAAAAGCCTACCCATCTGTGGATGATAGAGTATATGAGATTCTAGCCATTGAGAGGTTCCTGGATGGTCTTTGGGAACCTGAAACTCAACAAGCTATTAAATTGGCTCGCCCTCAGACACTCAGTGAGGCCCTCACCCAGGCTTTGGAATTCGAAGCAGTACGACAATCAGTGAAGGGTAATGCCCGAGTCCGGGCTGTTGAAGCAAAGGATAGTAGTGATGAGTCTCTGGAAGAATTGGTGAAGAAAGTCATAGAAAAGTTAAGAACAGGAAGGAGGGAGATACATTGCTGGCGCTGTGGAGAGAGAGGGCACCTGCGTAATAAGTGCCCAAATAAATCAACCACTGAGAAGAATCAGGAAAACTAAAGAGGGTTGATGTAAAGGGGCAACCATCAACCTATAGACAGAAGACCCTCTCCCCATGTACAAAACCAGTCATTGCAATGTTATCTGATAAACCCCACAGTCTTTACATTAATGGAATGGTGAATGGAAGCTCCTATAAATTACTTATAGATACTGGAGCCACTAAGACAATAATAAACTCCAAAACAGTAGCTAACCAGCAAGATATCTCACCAACAACCTGGAAGCTGAAAACTGCTACAGGTGGGCCTGTGAGTGTCTGTGGAGAGATGATTGCCACCTTCAAGATTGGTAAGGCCTGTTTTAAACATTGTGTACTTGTGGCAGAGATTAGTGAAGAAGTCATACTAGGCTTGGATTTTCTTTCTACTTTTGGCCTAGAGTTGGATCTTAGAAGGAAGACATTGACCATTGGTGGAGATGAAGTTGTTCTACACTCTGGAAAAGACTGTACAGCCCAAATACAACTGCTGAAAGAAATCACAATACCAGCAAGGAGCCAGATTGTGACTCATGCTACGACAAAGGAGGATGTCCCTGTGGGGATTAATGTGTTGCTAGAGCCAGAAATCCATGAGGAGGAGCTTGGTCATGGTGTCCTAGTGGCTAGGACACTTTTTCTTACTAGCCAAGAATTCCCTGTCCTCTTGATGAATGTGAATGATTATGAAGTTACTTTGAAGAGAAGTAGTACTTTGGGACATTGCTCACCAGTCACATCTGTCATACAACAAATGCAGACAACTCAACCACAGAAGAAGTGTCTCCCAGAGAAGCTGAAGGCCTTTGTTGAAGTATCCTGTCAAGATCTAGTCAAAGAACAACAAAATGAAGTAAGGGACCTCATAACTAATTATCAGGATATTTTTGATATAGGAGAGGGCCCAAAAGGCAGAACCAACATAGTTGAGCATGCAATAGATACTGGAAATGCCAAACCCATCCGCCAGAACCCTAGAAGGTTACCTCTGGCTAAAAGAGAGGAAGCTAGAAAAATAATTAAGGAAATGGAAAATGAAGGTATAATTGAACCATCCAATAGCCCTTGGATTTCACCAGTGGTGCTTGTAAAAAAAAAGGATAATACACTCCGGTTCTGTGTGGACTATCGTCTTCTGAATGACGTCACCAAAAAAGACAGTTACCCTCTACCTCGAATTGATGACACACTGGATAGCCTGGAAGGTTGCAAGTTGTTTTCGACTCTGGACCTGAAAAGTGGATACTGGCAAGTTGGACTTGAACCTAAGGACAAAGAAAAGACTGCATTTTCAATCGGAGAAGGTCTTTGGCAATTCACTGTGATGCCATTTGGCTTGTGTAATGCTCCAGCAACCTTTGAAAGATTAATGGAGAATGTGTTGAGGGGACTGTCATGGGAAACTTGCCTGGTCTACCTGGATGACATCATTGTCTTGGGAAAGTCTTTCCAACATCAGCTGGAAAACTTGAAGCAAGTATTTGAAAGACTAAGACAAGCTAACCTGAAGCTCAACCCAAAGAAGTGCCATCTGTTTAAAAGACAGGTTAATTACCTAGGGCATGTGGTATCTGATAAAGGTGTGTCTATGGATCCTGAGAAGGTAACAGCCATAACCAAGTGGCCAGTGCCCAAAGACAAATCAGAAGTGCGGAGTTTCCTTGGCCTTTGCACATATTATCGACGGTTTGTGATGGGATTCTCTGGTATAGCAAAACCCCTCATCAAGCTGACAGAGGAGAAACAGAGTTTTCTCTGGGACAAAAATTGCCAGCAGGCCTTCAACAGACTAAAGGAGACACTTTGCCAAGCACCTATATTGGCTTACCCAAGAGTTGAAGGCAAGTTCATTCTTGACACTGATGCCAGCAACACAGCAATTGGTGGAGTACTTTCTCAAGAGCAAGATGGGGAGGAAAAGGTCATTGGATATTTTAACAAGGTGCTGTCAAAACCTGAGCGTAACTACTGTGTTACTAGAAGAGAACTGCTAGCAGTAGTGAAATCAATCAGCCACTTCCACAAATACTTATATGGACGTCAATTCCTGCTGAGAACTGATCATGCATCCTTGACATGGCTTCTCCGGTTCAAGTCTCCTGAAGGACAAGTGGCAAGATGGATCCAGCACTTACAAGAATATGACTTTAAATTTGTACACCGAGCTGGAAATAGTCACCTGAATGCTGATGCCCTTTCTCGAAGACCCTGTGAGGAGGACTGCAAACACTGCTCATGCCAGGATGGGAAGGAAGTTTTGGTACATAGGACAACTATTGCCAATGACCACTGGCAAGGTGCTGAGTTACTTAAGGATCAGGAAGAAGACCCTGATCTGAAGCACCTTTGGTTGTGGAAACGTTCTGCAAGACGACCTAGTTGGCAAGAAATAGCACCTTTTCCACCACATGTCAAGTCCCTCTGGGCACAATGGGACTCTATTGTGGAAGACAGAGGAATCCTGAAAAGGAAGCTAGAGAATGCAGCTGGTGATCAGCATAAGCTGCAAATTATTGTTCCCAGGAAAAGGATTCCTGAAGTGCTGAGACAAATACATGATGGAGTCTCTGGGGGCCATTTTGGAGTTCATAAGACACTGGAGAAAGTACGAGAGAGGTTTTACTGGCCAAATTCAAGCAAAGATGTCAAGAACTGGTGTCGCAATTGCACTGTTTGTGCATCTGCAAATGGCCCCTTGCATAGAAAGAAGGCCCCCATGAAACAATACAATGTTGGAGCACCTTTTGAGCGAATAGCCATTGACATAGCTGGACCATTTCCATTGTCTGACAGTGGGAATAAGTATATCCTGGTAGTGATGGATTATTTCAGCAAATGGGTCGAAGCCTATGCCTTGCCAAATCAAGAAGCAGTCAGTGTTGCTGATGTAATAATCAAGGAATTTGTCAGTCGGTTTGGTGTCCCATTAGAGTTACATTCTGATCAAGGAAGGAACTTTGAGTCTTCAGTGTTTTCCCGTATATGTGAGGTGCTGGGAATCCATAAGACAAGGACTACACCCCTTCACCCTCAGTCAGATGGAATGGTGGAGCGTATGAACAGGACCATGGGAAAATACCTGTCAAAAGTTGTATCCAAGCATCAACGAGACTGGGATCAATATCTTCACCTATTCCTGATGGCATACCGAAGCTCTGTCAATGAGTCTACAAAACTTTCACCAGCCAAGGTAGTGTTTGGGCGAGATATTAGACTGCCTTGTGACTTAAAGTTTGGATTTACACCTGGAGAGGATTTGGTAGGAGAGGACTATGTCACCCAGTTTCGGAAACAGATGGATGAGATTCATGAGATTGTTCGAACCAACATCCAAGGAACCAGTGACAAGATGAAAGAACGCTATGATATCAAGGCAGATCATGGTGGATACCAGCCTGGAGACTTAGTTTGGTTCTACAACCCAAAGCAACGTCAAGGGTACTCCCCCAAATTACAGACTTCCTGGGATGGACCTTTTGAAGTGGTTACTAGAATCAATGATGTAGTCTACCGGATCAAGAAACCTAGAGGAAAACCAAGAGTTGTCCACTTCAATCGACTGGCACCATTCCAGGGAGACAATACTGCAGGTAATGCCCAAGATGTGAGAACTATTCAACCAGTTGATCCCAACTTTGAAGAATTTATGGCCAATTTGGACATGTTCCAGAAAGCTGAGGTTACAAAAGTCTGTTATCAAGATTTGTTCACCCTACCAAAAGACTATGCTCTGGCTCACTGTGTAGCTAAAAATCTTGGAGCTTCTCGGGGTATTGCTACAGTATTTAGGAAAAAGTTTGGAGGACTGAATGATCTGGAACTTCAGAGACCAGCTGTTGGAAGAACACTACACCTTCAGAGGCAAGGAAAACAGCTCTTCTGCTTGGTGACAAAAGATCAACCTCAGCAGGAGTCCACCTATCAAGCCTTGTGGGAGAGCCTAAATCATCTGCGGAATTGTCTTCAAACTCTGGGAGTGAAGCAGCTTGGAATTCCCCGATTAGGTTGTGGCTATGATGGGTTGGACTGGAAAATCGTGAGGCCAATGATTGAAACAATCTTCAAAGAAACTGGGATTACCATCTCAGTTTGCATGTTTGCTCCATGGGCAGCTAGTCAGTTGTATCCAGTAAGGCCACCCCCAATCTGCAGACCTGTAACTGTTCTGGGACAGAACAGTCTTAAGGAGGGAGCAGTGCTACGGCCAGGTGACAAGTTGTTTATGTAAAAATCAGCTGGTAATAGCAAATATAATGTTTGCAATGTTTGAAAGCTCGAGAAGGTTTTCCAATAGAAGATAAATAGTTGTGTTCGTGTTAAGCAGTTCAAGTGTTAATTTTCCAAAAGTTATTCTTCAATAAAATCCATGTTTAAAACGCCTCTGACTGTTTTATTTACGTAAATTCATAACAGTATGTATACTATATGTATTTGTCAGTTCCTTCAAAACCAACTTGTAAAAACATTTATTCTATTTATTTGTCAGTTTGATAAATTGTCACCAACTTTTTTTATTACAATATTAATATTAAAACGAATTAATTGCATCGCTTGTTTTGAGGCGCTACATGCCCAGTATGTATGATAGTAAGGTGCACTCATATATACAGTAAAATACTATCAATTCAGTTGTAAATAATAATTCAATTATTGTAAATAATAATTCAATTATTATAAATAATAATAGTATTAGTAATAATAATAATATAATAGCTTATTTAGAGTGCGAGCCATCCCTCCACACAGGTTGAACCTGAAGAGGGATGCACTGCTGTTATATTTTGTTTTTATAGTGCACAATATTTTACTGTTTAATTTCTTTTATGTTTATTGGAATGTAAATGCTTGCAGTGAAATAAATAATCTCTAATCTTAATCTTTAAATAATTGTTGTTTCATATTGGAAGGACTCAATTCACTCCTTCTCATGATACCATGCAATTAAAAACGTTTTGAAAGAATTATTATTTTAAATATGGTTTGATATATAGCCCGGGTTCTAGTGTCAAATTTATTAACTATCCAGTAAAAATCAATTTCGATTAATCTGGATGTAAGACATAATTTTTTAAATAATTATTGAAGATGGCTTACATAGGATGTACTTGAACTACTGATGAAATTTTTAAGGTTGTGTAAATTTGCAGTGTCGTACTGCTATGGACTTGACAATGATAAAGTAATAGTTAGTTGATTAGTTTTGGAATGCAGTTTTTTCGGATTTTTGTTGTTAGCAAAATATGTTTACTGATACTTCAGGGGTGCCCACCCCCCCCCCTAAGCCTCATGACGCACCCCCCTAAATTTAGCACCAACCCCCCCTCCCCAATAAATTAGGCCCTCCAAAAAAATGCGAAAAAATAAGCCTCCGTATTCTTTCTAACACTGAAAGAAGATTTTTATAACTATTAAAAAAATTCAAACCCAGTCGATAATATACAAAATGTATGTATATTTCTTGAGATTCTTTACATAGGTAACATTTTTTTGTAAAGGTAAAAAAGAAATATCAATGAAATGAATATTATGAACTTCTGCTCAATAAACTTAATTGCAAAATAGCAAAATAAGAATTTGAACCTAAAAGGTTTTCAAACAGTAAAATATTATTACAAATACACAATGTTCAATAAAAATGAAATACCTATAAGTTTATGTTCTGTGTACCAATTACATTAAGGTTAAATAATTCTACAAAGTTGTTCCTTTAAAGGAAATGAAAACAATGAGCTAATAACTTCATTTGTAAACCGCAAAAATTCAAAATACCAAGTCATTTATTGGACAGTAGTTAAACAACAGGTAATTTACTTAGTGTAGTATCTTGGGAGAATTTATGTATGGATGAAGTACATAAAAGGTACACATTTCATGTGTAGTTATTTACAACACACTCGAAAGAAGTGTCTTTCAAAAGCAAAATAAAGACATAGTTATGAAAAATTACTGAATTTTTAGTATTTAGTAAGTTTTTCAAAAGCAGTTCTTACTTATTAGTAAGTAGTTATCGTGAAATACATGAAAAACATCAACAGTTTGAAGTCAAACATTTTAAATTTGTAGGCTGTGACCATCTACAAGTTAGCTGGGCACCTTGTTAAATCTTGTTAAATCTATCTTTCTAAACCCCACATAGAAGTTTTTGTCTTTGGGATGAGGAAACAGAAAACCTTTCAATTATTTCTTTGTTAGAAATAGACTCAAGTACATCTTTTTCTGCAGCTAGAACCATTAGATTGGACAACCATGAGTCTCCCATAGCTGATCTGAGGCTGTTTTTGATCATTTTAAATCGACTTATTGCTCTTTCTGCTGATTAACTAGTAACTGAGAGTAACGGAGAGTAAAGTTGTATAAACCACTTTAAAAGAGCACTCGCTTAGCGTCTTGCTAAGTTTGAATAATAACTTCCTGCACAAATCCTAAACATAACTATTTTGATGTTGAAGATCCATCTTGTTTCCACTAATATGTAATATAAACTTAATAAAACAACTTTTGAATGGAAATTAACTCACGTTATGGCGTGACGGCCGTTTCGCTCTGTTGTCTAGAGCATCGTCAGACGACCCACAGTACACTCTGTGTACCACAGTAAACGTGAGTGTACTGTGGGTCGTCTGACGATGCTCTAGACAACAGAGCGAAACGGCCGTCACGCCATAACGTGAGTTAATTTCCATTCAAAAGTTTTTTTATTAAGTTTATATAACTATTTTAGCTAATTCATATTCAATTGTATAATAATAATTATAAATATATTTTCATTAATTGACATTCTATCTGGTGACTTCGTAGTATATTTTTGAATGTTGTCACGTTAAACACGGTTTCAATAAACTTGGGAACCATACAACAAGAACCTAAAAATAAAGCAATAATTGAGTCGATGCAAAGAACTAATGCGTCTGCGCCTTTTTCAAGTCACGCAGCCGCAATTATTATAATAACATGATACTAGAAACGTAATTATTGACGAAAAACACGTGGAAACCTAAGAACTTCTCACAATGTTGATAATTTGTGTGCAACGACACTCATATTAGTTACTAATAAGTTAGGCTTATGATAATAATTATGTGTTTATTCCTTTCGTTTCATCTTATATAAGTTCCGGATTATGCTGCATTAAAAACATGAAAATAATACAAATTATGATAAAAAAGTAGTGACATTAATGTGCAATAAATGCCTATTTTCTCTGATGTTTGGTTTTATAAATTTAAGAATATGAGTTTTATTACTATTTTATGATGGAGATCAACATAGATCTCATGTAATCTATCAATTCAATAAATGTCTATGGGATAGAGATAGAGTGCTCTCGTATGATAATCTATTATCTTGCTAAACAAATCTAGCAAGATTGTAAACTTGTGTCGCAATTTATTGCACATCTGTTTCTCAAATAGACAACTCATATACTAGTCAACTAATACCTTCAACTAATAGAGGCTAGTATATCCACATTATTGATTCAGATATAAATAATTCACATTATTTGTAGCTTATAAAAATAACTCTTGCAAATTTCAAGAAATATTAGAATAAAATAGAATTTATTGGTTAAGACAACGCATGTTGTAAAGAAAATTGTCAAAATCAACTTATAAATGTATTCAACAAGCTAAATATATGTTTTCCGACAAACTAAGATGCTAACATCCTTCAAGTAGTATAAAACTCATTAATGCTATAAAAAGTTCCTTCAATAAAGAAGGATCTGAGTCAGTCTATAAAATATTCAGGGAGGGAGAATTTCTTTTACTTTCTGGGAGTTGAAGGCTAATTATTTTGTAGAATATTTTGTAGTATTTTGTAGAATATCAAAGAAGAATTAGTATAATATACTAAATACAGATGTAAATCTAGGGGAGGGATGATAAAGGCTTGAAGGGGATTTTTCGCACCTGTTTGGACATGTTATTGATTATAACTAACTTATAGCCTTTATATAATGTGCGAAATAGGGAATTTGATTTTTCTTGAGTCGTGAGTATAATTTGAGTCAGAATAATAATTAATATCACTGAGAAATTCCATATTTAAAAAAAAGTTGATCCTCTCTTCCCCTTGTCCCTTCAAACTACTGTATGTCCATTCATCAAATGAAGCTTGAACTATACATATCTCTGAATGTATTGAGATTTATGGGATATATATTGAAAGCAAAATCTATATATATAAAAATGAATGTCTGTCTGTATGTATGTATGTATGTTCCCTATAGACATCAAAACTACTTGACAGATCGGCGTGAAACTTTGGGAATATGTTGTGTGAATATTGGGGATGGTTTCTGACCATAAATTTCAATAGGGGAGCTAATAATTATTATTAATTAATCCATTTGATTGATTACATCTGTTAACCAATGCAGCTAGAAATTTGAAATGCAGCCTCAGCGGGAGGTGGCGAATAATAAAATAAAAAACCTAGCTTCTACCCTAACAGTCGTAGGAGGTTTAAATTTGAAATGTTTCTTCATTCAGAGGTGGTGATTAAGAAAACAACGAAGCCTCTATGATCAGCTGGAAGAGCTGACTTTTTTCCTAATTTTAAATGTAACCTCAGCGGGAGGTGGCGAATAATAAAATCAAGGAGAATTTCTATGAGACTGCAGCAACGCGCATCGGGCCAGCTAGTAAGTTAATAAAAAGTAGTGATAGTTATGCAAAACGTTTTATCAATCCAAAAAACTTTTGGTTATTGAGAAATTCTTAGAATGAAAACGTCAATACATAATCTACATAATTTAAAAAGATGACAATCGTTCACTTTTTTAGAATACTTTAATGCAATGTTATGACAACTGATTAATTTACTGTCACAAGGATGGGTAGTAATTATTGTTTATTGTCTCAAAAATTTGGCTTTAAAAAGGTTCTCTACCTGGCTTTATTCAAGTTCAAGTTCCTCGAATTGAATGAAGGCTTCAGTGCATTTCTGACAAATGTAGTCAAACTTGTTTCTTGTTTTTTGTTTATTTGACATTTAAAATTTAGTGCTCGCTGAACTTGGTGGTAGTACTACTTGCCTCTCTACAATTTAAGCAGTGTTGCTGTAACTTATAACTTATTCTAGTAATTTTCAATTTGTTCTTCATCTTTGACGTTCCTTCTACCTTTATACCGGTACCATCATGCTCATTTCTTCTGTATTTCTTTCTCATTCTTATTTTCATGTTATTTTTCTTATTCAAGTCATTTTTTAAGATCTACCAGCAGATTACATTATTTCTCTTCTTTTGTCACCATTCTTATAACTTATTATTTACTACTTGGTTTGTATCTTTTATTTAATTTGAAAATAAGCTGTATTATTACACTGCTTCTTCCCCAATGATTTACTTGTTGTACTTTAATGCTTGTTTTTCTTGCTGTTAATAACTAAAATTAATTAATATCGTGTGACCTGGCTGGCTCAGGTCTGGTGTCAGAGTTATCAGGTCGCACCTGAATAAGTTCAGGGCCTCTGACGTGACTTAACGACTGTTTTTAGGCAGCCGGGACCGACAGCTTAACGTGTCCTCCGAATATTATAGCGTGGATATTTCTACTCTGTAATGAATGAAACAAATTAGGAACAAAATTAATAAAAATTGTTTGGAATAATAATAATACTAATAAAATAGTGTGACAACAGCTGTTAAGAATGAATTGAAGGTGGCAATGAGTGTGAATAGGCCAACCGACTGATGCCAGTACAATTCTCGAAACTCCTCACTCACACACATACAATAGCTATTTGTGTAACTAGAGTGCAAAGCACCGTTTCTCTGCATCGAGAGAAACAGTTTTTTTCATGAGCCAAAGGCGAGTGAAAAAAGTTTCTCGAGTGCAGAAACAATACTTTGCACTCGAATTACACATTAAATTTTTCCTACAGTAATGTATAAAGTAATTCAAACAGAACAAAACAGGGCATACATAACCTGAAAATTCCTCACATAACCTAGCTTCGAATCAAATCGATTTCATCAACAACAACTACAACAACTATTTCACAGCTGAAGCAGAGTAGCCAACCTATTTTTTAATGCAGAATAGGGAACCTGCGTATTACATGCTCACTATTTTGTGTTGTTAGGTTGCAAATTTGGAGTGCGGAAAAGTAAATTACAGTGCGGGAAAGTACTTTCCCGCACTGGTGCAGGAATAGACTATCAATCTCGATCAAACTAAAAGTATAGAGAAGCTTAATATATATGTTCAGTATATATCAAGCTTCTCTAGACTTTAGTTTTAGTTTGATTGAGATTGATAATGGTGTAACAACTGAAACTAGTTTCTCAAAGTTTTAATGAATGTGGTTGTGACAATTTCGTCTTATAATTATACATATTGATATATATATAATTATACATAATTATATATAATTAAAAACATATTGGCGTGTTCCGTTATCTTAATTTTAGACACGTGCTAGGAAAGAATTTGAAATCTTTTTTTAAAATACGCCCAAATTAACTTTTTTTGAGTTAGCGAATTTTTCTACAAATTTTTAGTGATGCGAGCTTATTGGTTCGATACTATAAATTTCAAAGCAAAATAAAATTGTAAACGAACTCCATCTTTGCGGCCAGGATGGTTCGAAATCAACCTAGGTGTGGACCCTCTGGCTGGACGGTTAAGGCAAGCGTAGCAATTCATGAATAAAATCAAATAAATTATGAAGTTGCCAATCCAGCAGCCTTCTGGGTAACACTTACATCTGCCAACTAGTTATTCTTGTTCCGGTGTCCATCTTGAGATAATCCTTCAACTTGGAATATCCCAACATAGTAATAAATACACAGCTTTGAAAATAATTGTGCTGTATCATGTGAATAAGAGGTGAGAAGAGATCGTATCTTCCCATGTAGTGAGTTTTGGCAAGTGTGTAAAATCCCGATAGCAAATTTCCCCAACTTTCACGTTTGTCTGTTCACACGACACTCTCATTAAAAAATTGTTTACTTATGCCATAAAAGTTTATTGTTCATTGATTATAGCCTACAATGTAATGATGTGAAGGCATACTTTCACTTTGATTTCTAGTGTATGTTAACAAATTATACTTGTGACTGACAAGTTGGCAGATCAACTGGTGACTTCTAAGATGGCTAGTGGTTTTTGATTAACAAGATGGCGGATTGACTGGTGACTGATAAGGTGGACAGTACAGTAGAAACAATTAGTCTGGGCGCGTGGCTCTGGTTTCACTACTAGCCGTCCTGTAAAAGTTGACTAGTTGACCTTGAAGACATCTGCAGCATTGCACAGGCCACATGTTTTTAGAAATGAGCGATAAACACTCCCCTCGCCATGGCTGACTACCAAACGGCCGTGCGCCCAGACTAATTGTTTCTACTGTAGCTTGTACCTGACGAGATAATGAATAGTGGTGACATTTTTTTGTAGATTACGTCTTGGAGACTCCAGTTATGGAGTATAAGACAAGTCAGATTAACAATTAATTATACTATCTTATACACTAGTTACCATAATTACTATATTAATTAGTTTAGGTGAGGCTTAAATTTGATGTGAAAGGAACTCTTGTACACTATAAAAAGCTTTATCAACTGAATATTTTTTCAGTTGTTTTTTGAATATTTCTATATTTCCAAGACTTTAAAAACTGCGGTAGCTTGTTGTAGTGTTTCCTACCAATATAACTAGGTTTTTCTTTGAATAAGCTACTATTGTGATGCATCAAGTGATAATCTCCTCGGTTTCTTGTATTATAACCGTGTATGTCAAGATTTTGTTTAATATCACTATTTTTTACATGTAAAGTAGCTTCATACACATAATCAGGGCAGTTAGGAGACGAAGTCTCTTGAACATAAGTTGTGCAACAACTGGTGACTCATAAAATGGCTAGTTACTTGTCACTGGCAAGTTGAGAACTGATGACTGATCTCAGCTTGTGACTGATAAAGATGGAACTACTAATCAAGTAGAGAAACTACTAATAATTATTGGTTTCAATAGGCTTTTAATATTGCTGGAGAAAAGCCATGTTGTAGGGCATGGGAAAGACAGAATTATGGAAAACATAAAAATATTAGCCCAGACAAATATGACTTTTGGTGTGCAAAAATTGGTACAAATCTGGAACTTTTTTAATCACTTTAGAGGCATCATAAGAAAGAGTCCACTGGGTTTGCGAAAGTTTCTGTGCTTTTTTAAAATTGAAATTTATTGCCAAATAATTCTTACAACAATCTTGAAAAAAAGCACAGTAGAGTAACAATGTAGAGTACATATATGCAAAACTCCTACATACACTAAATTGTATAAAAAATAAAATTTCTGGCACTGCCAACAAAAGCTTAGCTTGAGTGTTGACAGTTAATGGTAGTAAATGCCTATGTTTGCAGATTCCTATTAGGACCAACTCTTTGTACCAAATAATATATTTTTTGTTACATTTCTAGTGTTAAGTTGTTTGTAATTTAATATAAAATAGTTATATAAAATGTAACTTAAATAATACCTGAAAATTAAGTTGTAATATTGTATAATTATTGTAATCACGTTGTAACAAGGAATGTATAGTAATATTTAGGAATAAAGTTGATTTGATTTGAGTGAGTTGCAGAAAAGAAAAGAAACCATTTTAAAATAAATACAATAGAAAAAGCGGTAAAAACAAACATGATTGAAAATAGTAAATCTATGTAGGTACTCCAGTGGAAAAAATGAAAGATTGTAGTGAAGGACTACAGAAAAACAAATAGTAATGAAAAAATGTAAAAACTAACGCTAAACATGCAGAAGACATTAAATTGGCTATTGATTGATGATTGCCACATGAAAACAATACAGTATGTTGGGCTAGTACAGAGATAATTTGTATTTATGCTTAATTTTCCGAAACAAGGCTAAACTACTATTGAACAATTTCGAAAAGATAATCTGTTTCATTGTATAGTTAATTTGAAAAAAATATTTGTCTTTATCCACTCATCTATTTCACTTTTTAATTTCCTAGTAATTTTTTGTTCAAGAAGTCTATTGGTATTTTATTTATTACATAGTTGCAATAGTATGGGAATTGGTGTCTATTTATGGTGAGCTTAACAATATGTATATTGAATCGATTTGTATTATTAGTGAGCTTAACTTTGGAAGGGCAAAAAACCCATCAAAATTGGAACTTTTTTCAGTTCTACGTCTAAAACTCCTAAACTATTCACCGCGTTAAAAGATTGCTCTATTCGAAATTTCAGAATATAAAATTCTACGTCGACTGATGTCTAACAATAACAAACCGGGTCAGTTGTTCATTTACATGTCACACCTGGGTGGATCTCCACCCAACAAAGATGAAGTTCGTTTTTATTATTTTTTTAAGTTAACAATTCAGTTGTCAACTACATCTCTTGTCAATTATTGTTTGTATAGTTTACCTTACAGTTTAAGGAAATAGTTTCGTTGTTTTTATTTTATTTTGAATGATTCTTGGAAATCCACCTTGGCAGATTTTAAACGAATCTAGTCACAAAGATGCAATTCTTTTTTATTTTTTAAAAATTAACTATTCATTTGTCAACTACATCTCTTGTAAATTATTGTTTGTTGATATCGTTCACATTACAAACCAAGGAAATGGTTTCGTTGTTTTCCATTTTATTTTAAACGATTCGTGGAATTTTATTTATAAACTACCTGTAACTGAATATCCCACATCCAATTATAAGCTTTGATCTAATCTAAATAAAATAATTATTATAATACTTGAGAATAATTCATGTAACCTTACTTGTTGGTTTGCCACGTGTAAAACTTTGGAATATTTCCAAGATCAATGTTTTCTTACTCTCCCTTCTTTTCAACCCACGTTAAAGTAACTGCACGAAACAGTCTGAAGTCAGTTGACTAAATTTCAATTTATTAAAGTCTAAATGATCCTAGCGAGTCCAGTATAGTATTAAAATTTCCATTATCTTCGACTTCTTGCATAGGGTCTGCGGCTAAGGCGTGTTGGTCCCCATTCCGGTCATACCATATTTAGTTGATAAAGCTTTTTAGTGTACAAGAGTTCCTTTCACATCAAAATTAAGCCTCACCTCAATTAATTGATATAGTAATTATGATATCTAGTGTACAATTGTTGATCTGACTTGTCTTATACTCCTTAACTGGAGTCTCCAAGACGTAATCTACAAAAAAAAAAAATACCTAAGAAACTTTTACTGTAATAATCGAGCTTACGGTTCGCTCCCACTCCACGAATCCCTATCGAGTGGAGGAACAGCCATTTACATTTCCCCCGAAAATTCCTCTATTAGATTTGATGGCTATTTCTAACCACACAATCACGATTTGCACTCATCGTGTTTCTTCCTCCTTTTAAAGATTCATATCCGTGGTCGCTGAAAAATTCCGTAGATCGCCTTGCAGCATCGTTCACTCCGCCTTTATTTTTTACTGGTCCAGCACCGCAATTTTCTCCCAAGCTTGCAATTGATTCCGGTAATTTCAGTTGAGGAGTTTCTATGGAAATTGTCTCCCACACATTCTTTGCAACCCTTTTCATCTCACCGAAAATTGGAATTCCGACTAAATTTGAAAAGAACTTGCATTCTAATTTACCTCTGTTGTAAATGAAGCAAAACAGCTTTGTGCGAAAATGTTTCTGGCCGTCCGATAACGATTATAACATACGTGTGATCATAATTTTTGGACTTGAAGGCGTAAGTGTATGTATTTTTCAGTAGAGGCTCATCGAACTCTACCAATCTATCTGATAACTATTAAATATCCAGTTGATCAAATATCCTGTATCTAATATTATTAAAACTTTTTAAAAATAAATTGTAGATTGATATAAAACAAGATCTGTAGTCCTAATAAAACGTCCTTAATAACCTCCTGGGCCTTGAAGATGGGTTTTAACAACTCGAAAACGTTCGGCCTTCAGAGTAAGTAAAAATACTACTTATTCTTAATAAAAATTTGACTGCAAGTCGTTGAATTCACTTAAAAAGTTAATATTATTAATATTAACATTAATAACAAACAGAAATCATATTGTTCAAAGTTATTTGCAGTTTTTTCCAGGCGATAATCTAGCAGGGCCGGGGGGGGGGGGTACAAACGGAACTGCCGCCCCTTAGGAGGTTTTCAAGGTCGTCCTATTAGGCAATATTAGGACTACAGATCTTATTTTATATTAATCTACAATTTATTTAAAAAAAGTTTGAACCAAATTAAAGGAAAAGTATTCAAAATACAACATTTTAAATAACAAAAAATTTGAAAAATCAGTGCATTAGAAGTTTTGCATGGGGGGCAAGCGGCAAAAATCTGACAAATTTATTGAAAATTCATCTAAATTGCCTGAGTTTCAGCTCAATTATGTTCCTTATTACTAAATTAGGAAGTTGATATTATATTATAATGGAGAAATTTTTTTCAATTTGTTTATATCAATATGCATGTTATATTTTTGGCGTGTGTGTGCGTGTGTGGGGGGGGGGGTCACGGCCCCCTGCCCTCCCCAAATGGCATCTCTGCTTGAAAAGCGGGAGAATAAATTCCTGGATCATGTTCCATGGCCTTGAAGATGGGTTTTAACAACTCGAAAGCGTTCGAGTAAGTGAAATACTACTTATTTTAATAAAAATTTGACTGCAAGTCGTTGAATTCACTTGAAAAGTTAATGCGGGAGAAGAATTTGAAGAAATAGAGTTAAATCAGAGAAAGAGACCATTAATATTAATCTGGCAATCGATTCACAGTTCCGTGGTGAAATGCTTTTTCCAAGATGCTGTATAACTTGTACTTTAGGAGAAGCAGGTAGCTAACGGTACCTTCGACTTTGGCTGGCGGAACGACCGCGTCTTGCATTTCGGGTGCAATTCGAGTCGCGTTGCCATGACAACCGGTAAACATTTTCACATACCGATCGCCGATAAAAAGAGATAGCAATACAAAACAAGTAAAACCGGATGGTGGGAACCTGAATGATAATCGCGGCCCGCGGACGGACGGACGGCTCCGGTGGAGAATCCTGATTCCGATTCCATGGCAGGCGAAAACAGATTTTCAAATATTTTGTAGTTCCGGAACCTCACTCTGGTGTACAAAAACACATGTTCCGCCTCGAGTAATAATAATACTAATAATAATAATAATAATTTATGAAGAAATATAAATATATTGAAGTCTCTAATACAATGATCGCAATAAAGATAATGTTCAGAGATAACGGTGCAGTTTAGAAGTTTAGAAAAACATTTGGACGGTTTTCTTCAGCAATAAATTTGTGTCTTCTCACGAAAAATTATTTGTTGGTATTTTCACTTGGGCGATATTTGAAATAAATAACTAGTAGATCTGTGAATAGTAGATCTCATTCCCAAAAATAAAAGAGTGCTTGCGCAGAGGAGCATAGCCTACTCATGTACTCAATGGTAATCAACATCATCGAAAACCTAACCTTCGCCACTACAAAGAAAGAATAAAAAATGAGGTTGTTACAATCAAGTCTTACTCATTTTTGATAGAATTGTATTTTTATAGCACTTGAACGTTTGAACAATACTCTTACAATATTATTCTATCAAATACATAAAACGAATTTTGTAGAAGACATATAGGAATTAGTGGAAAATTTATATTAAGTGGGATAAAAATGTGCAAAATAGTATCTTATCATTTATTATATGTGTTGATCTTATTATTTATGTATTAAGAGCGTGAAGCGCGACTTTATTGCTCGAGCCAAAACATTTGCGAGAGCAATAAAGAAGCTTCACGCGCGAATTACATACGATATTTTTCCTATAATTGAAGTTCTGGATTCCAACACAATAAAAGCTTGTAGTTTGTAACATCACAGACCGTGCGCGGATTTGGTTAGCGTTCGCCATTGTTGAGGTTATGTGAATTTCACGGATTCCGTGATCCACAAATGAGAAGGCATCAAAATCAAAACAGAAGCGTAAAGAAAATAGCTGGCGAGCGTAAAGTACTTTACCGCTTGCGGAGCAGTAAAGAGGTATTTTACAATTAGTTTTCAGTACGTAAAGAACTACTTTACGAGCAGTTGTAGGAGAAATATATTATTCATTTTAATTTATTCGTTGTCCAGTCTTACAAGGTACGTGTTTGTAAGCGTTTTACGTTGCATGAACAAGTGATTAACCACTGTAAGATTGATTGACTGATGCGCAGCTCAAAATATGTTTTGTTCTGTGTAACCGGAATAAATTTTGATTATTTGCGTCTTCTGTGAAAGTTCTATGTTCTTTGTACAAGTAGAACTATTACATAATTGAAATGAAAAACATGTTTTTCTTTTTTCTGGCTTACGCTACTTGAGACACTGTATTTTTCTGAAAGTTCTATTGAGTCTTTAATAAGGTTGTAGAAATAGAACTGTTACATAATTGAAATGAAAAACATGTTTTTCTTTTCTCTTGTTTACGCTTCTCCCAGTTCTACTTTTTGAAGAGTTCTACGTTTTAAACAAATTTTCCGCTTCCCATCGAGAAGAAAGGCACAGTAGATCTTTATGAAAATTCAAAAAGTTATGGTTTTTAGACCTCTATGAAAATTCATACAGTTTTATAAAATTTTGAATGTATTTTCCGCTATTCATTGAGAAGAATAACACAGTAGACCTTATTTTTATGCACTTTGAAAGTTCCAGCCCCAGTTCCGCTAGTGTCATCAGAGCCGAACACTAAGCACAGACCGGTAAGCCCTGTAAACTGCTTTTGAAATTCAACATGATGTAAGATACCTTTTTATCAGTTTCATCAGAGCAACTGAAATACGACGACGTTTGTTCCAGATGGATGAATAATACATGGAAAGAGCACAAGACGAGTCATTGAACTTAGTACAATGCTGTTTGACAATGTGATCCACAATCTGCTTTAGTTTTTTTTCTCAAGTCAAATTTGTTGGATAGCTGTAGGCCTAACCTTCTTTTTAGTAAAATTGATCAAAAACATTATTCAATGCCCTTTTAGTGGTTGAAAGTCATCGTTTCCATTATCACTGTGTCTCTTTTTTGTGGCCTTGCTTATCTTTCAATCCTTCTTTTTTCTTTTTCATCTTCTATTGCCTTTCTTCTCTTTCCTATTTCTTGTCTATCTGCTCTCTTCTTTTTTGTTCATCTTGTTCTGTTTTCTTCTTTCTTTAACGCCTGCTTGTTTCATCTTCTTTTTATTTTCTTCACCTGCTTATTTTTCCTGGTTTTCCTTCTACTTTTCTATTTCTTCCTCTTTTTCCTGCCTTTTCTCTTGTCTCTCTCACTTCTTCTTCTTTTATTCTTATTTTTCTCCTCCCATCTTCTTCTTTTTCTTTCTCTTATTTGTATCCATCTTTCTATTTTGCCTGCTATCGTCTTTTTATAATATTTCTCATATTTTCCTTTTTCCTGCCTCTTTATTTTTTCTCCTCCTTCTAAATTGCCTTTTGTTTTTTTCTTCCTCTCAACAGGAAAGGATTTCCTGTTTCCTACTTCCCTTTCTGACTCGTTTTTATTTTTTCTCTCATTCCTGCTTTCTTCTAGATCTCTTCCTGACATCTCCTAACTGCCCTACTCCAAATTCTCCTTCGTCTCCTTTTATTTTTCTCCTCCTTTCTTTTCTTTCCACTTCCTTCTCCTTCATTCTCTATTCTTCCTTTTTCCTGCTTTTAAATTTTTTTTCTATTTATTCTTTTTGTTTTCTTCTTTTTCCTTCTCTTTTACTGTTTTGTTCTCTATCCTCTCCTTCTCCATCCTCTTTCTTTTCCCATTTCTCCTCCCTCTCCATCTTCTCCTTCCTGAGTTTTCTTCCTTCCACTGCTTCCTGAAT